>VZTA01028601.1:236271-338713 GCA_013398855.1 Mohoua ochrocephala
GGCGCTCCCCGCCGCGCTGAGCGGTAAGAGCGAGGGGGTCCGCCTCGCTTCGTCCCCCCTCAGCACCGGCGCGGCGGCCGAGGCGGAGGGGGCTCGGACCGGGCCCCGCCCGCCCCGCTGCCATTGACCTCACGCCGTGGCCCCGCTGCCGCGCCCAGACGGACCCTGGGCGTGTGCTTTGAGCGGACACGGTGGTCAGACACCAGCACAGGTCACTCCATGGCTGCCCCATCCCTGCAATGTCCAAGGCCCGGCTGGACGGAGCTTGGAGCAACCTGGGCTGGTGGAAGGTGTCCCCCCTGTCCGTGGCAAGGGGTGGAATTAGGTCATCGTTAAGGTCCTTGCAACCTAAACCCCTGGATTTTTCAGTGAAACCCCCCCCCCAAACCCAGGGGCTGTCCTGCCGGTTTTGTTGTTGTGACAACTCCTGCCAGCGGCGCTTATTTTGCAGCATTACCCTATTATTTTCCCTCGTTAATGACACGAGCTCTGAATTACAAGTGAAGCCGGTTGTCTCACCGCAGACACTCGCTAAAAACTACCGGGTGACAAGAAAAACCACGGCAGGAAATTTCTTTCGAATGTAAGGAAACCAAACTCGCATAATTCACAGTGTTATGGCTTGATCCTCAGCTGAGGCTTTCTGTAATACCCTGCTCTGCGTCAGAGGAACTGTCCCGGGAGGGACCGACACGCAAGAACAACTCGCTGTTAAGGAAACTTCCATGGAGGCACAGCCGAGTGCGAGAGGGAGATGAAAGGAAAAAATAATGTCCCATTACCGAGGGCATGCTGACATTCCGATAAAGGGGGTTATGTATGAAAAGAATGTCATACAAATCAGCGCTCTAAAAGCCCAACCTGACTTAACATCCCATCCGCCGTTGTTCTTTAATGAAAATACTTGTTTTAAAGGTAGCTTTTAATGTAACTCTCAATACCTGGTGCCTGTGCTGCTCCCTCGTCCTTCCCCGAGCGAGTCTTTTGACATGTTTCCAAGGAAAGAAAGAATAATGAACCTGGTATCCTGTGTTTCATTTTTAAAAATCATTTTAAATCACAGATTTTTTCCTCCCTCGGAGGAAGGTTTCTGGTCTCCCTGGCAGTGCCCAGGTTTCTGCTTCCCCAGGGCCAGGACTGTGGTACTCAGCCTGCTACTGTTGAGCTGATCCAAACGTGGTGCCTGGAGCTTCTGCCACACCACTGAATCCCTTCCTGAAATACGGGCTTTAAAGGACTCTGAACCGCAGCTGACAAATTAAAATTATGGGCTTTTTTTTTTTTCTTTTCTGTATGAGCATAAAGAACTTTTCTTCCTTGCGGTTGTTTTTCTGCACAGGAACACACACGGCAAACTGAGATACACAGAATCTTTCCCAAAGAGGAAGGAGGCAGACCCAGCAGGGAAGTGAGAATGCTGTGTGCATGCAGCCATTTCTCAGAGAGAGCTGTCTGTTCACATCCCTCTGCCACCCTCTCTTCATTTCAAAGACTAACTACTTCCTTCTCCTCCTCTTCCCTAGAAGAAAGGTTTTCTTCCCTATTTTTTAGTGGCTAAGCAGTACAATAGCAAAGGATTTGAAACCCAGTCTAGTGAATAATAACTTAATGATGTGAGCCCTGTTCTGTTCCTTTTGAATGGATGGCTGCTTTGGCAGGAGAGCTGCTGGGATCTGCTCCCTGCTGGGAGGGATGTGAGGGTGGAGAAACCTGGATTGAAGCTGAACAGCAACCAGAGTGGTGTAAAACTGAACCAGGAGACGAGAACGAGGTCAATGCTGCGAGATTGTGAAACGAGGAGAAATTAAATGCAGTTAAGCTGAGTTCAGGAGCTAATAGTGAACGCTGGGAACATGTTTGGAGTTTGGATGTTTGGAGTTGTCTGTTAACTTCATTATTGCTAACGCCTGCCTGAGCTGTGTTTAATTGGCATGAAGCATGGTGCAGCATGGCAGAGGTTAATGAGATGCACTGGCATCAAACCTCCTCTGAGTGTTTTCAGCATGCACAGTCACCCCCAGAACGAGTGTAAGCTGACAGAGCATTCCTGCTACTTTCACTTCCCGGCAAATGTATGAAACCTTGAAAATGTGTTTTGGCTCTCTAGCAAAGCAGAGTGAACCAAGCACATTTATTTTGTTGGTATCTGATGTCACATCTGAATGCAGGTCTCCAGAGGTGATCTATTAATGTCCTAAAGCATCGCACCATCTGGTCCCTCCTTTGATGCGCAACATTTTGAATGCCTGGTTTAATCTCCCTGGGTTTCAGTAAATTATGTAAACTCAGAGGCTTGGCAGCGGGAGATGGGCACCATGAGGAGATGATTCAGTCATCAATATCTACTGGGCTTCCATACTGGTGCCATTACACTTCTTTGAGTGCTACTTTACAAATTTTGCCAGTGAATAATTCATCGCACTGGGAGCTGCAAGTTAGGTTTGAAATTTGCCCACCCTGAGATTAGCTATGACTAATCCATCCTTCCCAGCACAGAAAAGCTAACCGGGTTTCTTTTTCCGCAGGGTTAGGCGATAAGTCAGAAATAAATTGCATGTATACATAACTGCTGGTGGTGACATAAATCACATTTCCCTTTTTTCTTCCTGGACAGAATCGGAGCACCTTGGAATAGATGTGAGCACGAGGCACGGCGCCACATAGAGCTGCCTCGGAGCACCATGGCTGCCGCTCCTCATCTCAACTCGGACGCGCTCCGAGAGGTCCTGGAGTGCCCCATCTGCATGGAGTCCTTCACCGAGGAGCACCTGAGGCCCAAGCTCCTGCACTGTGGGCACACCATCTGCAAGCAGTGCCTGGAGAAGCTCCTGGCCAACAGCATCAATGGGATCCGGTGCCCCTTCTGCAGCAAGATCACGCGGATCACCAGCCTGGCCCAGCTCACCGACAACCTCACCGTGCTGAAGATCATCGACACAGCCGGCCTGGGGGAAGTGGTGGGACTTCTCATGTGCAAGGTCTGCGGGAGGAGGCTGCCGAGACACTTCTGCAAGAGCTGTAGCTTGGTTTTGTGTGAGCCGTGCAAGGAGGCTTCGCACATGCCCCAAGGACACAGAGTCATTGCTATCAAAGAGGCTGCCGAGGAGCGTAGGAGGGAATTTGGGACGAGGCTTGCCAGGCTTCGGGAGCTCATGGGTGATCTTCAGAAAAGGAAAGCTGCTCTGGAGGATGTTTCAAGAGACCTGCAATCCAGATACAAAGCGGTTCTGCAGGAGTACAGCAAAGAGGAGCGCAAGATCCAGGAAGAACTGGCCAGGTCACGCAAGTTCTTCACCACCTCTTTGTCTGAAGTGGAGAAGATAAATAACCAGGTGATGGAGGAGCAAGCTTACCTGCTGAACTTAGCAGAAGTGCAGATCATGTCTCGCTGTGACTATTTCCTTGCCAAAATAAAGCAGGGGGATATAGCTCTCCTGGACGAGGCAGCAGACGAGGAAGAACCAGAACTGACAAACAGTCTCCCCAGGGAGCTGACTCTCCAAGAGGTGGAACTCCTTAAGGTGAGCCACGTGGGACCCCTGCAGATCGGGCAGGTGGTGAAGAAACCCCGGACGGTTAACGTGGAGGAATCGCTCATGGAAACGGCAGCGTCCTCCTTTGTACCATTCCGGGAGCCTGACTTGGTGCAAGAGGAGCCCAGCTGCACCCCCAATTCCTCGCCAGCCAAGCCAAGGATGCCCGAAGCAGCCACGAGCATCCAGCAGTGCTCCTTCATCAAGAAGATGGGCTCCAAGGGCAGCCTGCCAGGGATGTTCAACCTCCCCGTCAGCCTGCACGTCACCAGCCAAGGCGAGGTGCTCGTGGCAGACCGGGGCAACTTCCGAATCCAGGTCTTTACCCGCAAGGGCTTCCTGAAGGAGATCCGCCGGAGCCCCAGCGGCATCGACAGCTTCGTGCTGAGTTTCCTTGGAGCGGACTTGCCCAACTTGACCCCCCTTTCTGTCACCATGAACTGCCACGGGCTGATCGGGGTGACAGACAGCTACGACAACTCTGTCAAGGTGTACACCATGGATGGCCATTGCGTGGCCTGTCACCGGAGCCAGCTGAGCAAGCCCTGGGGCATCGCCGCGCTGCCCTCGGGCCAGTTCGTCGTCACCGACGTGGAAGGGGGGAAGCTCTGGTGCTTCACCG
Source organism: Mohoua ochrocephala (assembly GCA_013398855.1). NCBI lineage: Eukaryota > Metazoa > Chordata > Aves > Passeriformes > Acanthizidae > Mohoua > Mohoua ochrocephala. The sequence goes on from VZTA01028601.1 coordinate 240,427, forward strand.
TGGACCGTGGCATGGGGGTGGTGAAGTACAGCTGCCTGTGCAGCGCCGTGCGCCCCAAGTTTGTCACCTGCGACGCTGAAGGGACCATTTACTTCACTCAGGGGCTGGGGCTCAACCTGGAGAACCGGCAGTACGAGCACCACTTGGAAGGAGGCTTCTCCATCGGCTCCGTCGGCCCAGATGGGCAGCTGGGACGCCAGATTAGCCACTTCTTCTCCGAGAATGAGGATTTCAGGTGCATTGCTGGAATGTGCGTGGATGCCAGGGGAGACCTGATTGTCGCTGACAGCAGTCGCAAGGAAATCCTGCATTTTCCTAAAGGAGGCGGCTACAACATCTTAATCCGGGAGGGACTCACCTGCCCGGTGGGCATTGCCATTACTCCCAAAGGGCAGCTGCTGGTGCTGGACTGTTGGGATCATTGCATTAAGATCTACAGTTACCACCTGAGAAGATACTCCACCCCTTAAAGGCTTGGTTGCGAGCAAAGCCTGTCTCGGCAGCGGAGATTCTTCCAGCCTCCTTGCAATCCGACGGGAACCAGTGTCAAGCCTTCGGGAAGATTGTGCCATAACTGAAGGGGATTTGGCATAGAGGCCATCGTGTTCTGTGTTTAGAAACAAAATAGCTTTTGTGGTGGTGGTGGTGGTCTGCTTTTTCTTCTTTTTTCTATAAAACCCATGCAAATAAGAACAAGCGCGAGGGAAAGGATCCATCCTTTGCAGTCTTGGTTCTTGTGACTGGTCACTCCATAAACCTCCTCACCTCCTTATGCCACATCCCCTACACTTCCAGCTTCAACCATTGTGTCTTTCTTTGTGCCATAAACGCTGACTGACTGCTCTAAATCACCTTCCCTTAGAGAACTAGCAGAGGCAATCCTGTGGTACTTGCAAGGAACTGGGTAGCAGTTGTCTGGGCAACTCCTAGAGAGAGCAATTTGTGCTTGCAGCACTGCATAAAACGAAATGGCCTCTTCAGCCGCGCAGAGATGGAGCTTTGCTTCCACCCTGACGAGGCAGGGTTGTCTCTCCCATTTTTCTGGTGTTCAAGAGATTGCCCCGTCGTGCCATTTGTGAATTGTGTCTGTTCATGTGAAGTGAGTACTGTGCAATCGTGGGAGACTGAGCTGAGCCAGAAAATTGCCCTCTTTATTCCTGAGTTGTAAGAAGACAGGGGTTTTATTACTAATCAGAGTTCTGCTAGGTAGAAGGGGGTAAAAAGGGAGGGGGCTGGAGGGAAAAAAAAAAAAAGAGGGGAAACCTAGGGTTGCTATTTACTGTTGTTTTATTATTAAATGTATCCTGGAAACTGTCTTTGGAAGGTCTATCTGGTATCTAAAACTTCCTGGGGAGGGGGGAAGAGCTGGGGGAATAAGACTGGGAGATTGTAGGAAATGAGATAAAATGCAACGTATTGTATGTTCACCTGCACTTCACTACTCTGCATTCCAGACCACTGCATTTAGCAATAGGTTTCCACTCATCTGCACCTCCTCTGTGCAAGTTACTCACTGCTGAGATAGGGATGGGCAGGGGGGACTATTTCACTTCTATTTTTTTACGACGTGGAAGCACATCCATTGGTGCACTGCCTTTTTTTCCCTTGCACAGCAAAACACTACATTCCTCAGACTTTTTTTTTTTTTTTGGAATTCTTTTTTCCACGACACCAGCAGGCACCAGAGTTGCTGCTCATCACGGCTTTGGGCCAAATGAAGCACAAAACTGCAGCTGTGTGAACCAAGGCCCCCACAGTGCTGCTCTCCTGGCTGATAAATGCGTACCTCAGTGTGGTGCTGCTCGCCCAGAATAGTTTATTGAAGGAAAGATGCATTTAAATAGGGCACAGTGGTAGCATGTTAATCTGCCACAGATAATAGTTACACTGCAGTGCATTTATTTGTTGCCATCAACAACGTAGTTGCAAATTTGGGGCCACAACAGACAATATAAAAGCTGATTTTACGGTGGCTGCCGTGCTCCAGCAAATTGTTTGCTACTTGTCCTACAACATGTTTGCAACAGGTGATTGTTTTTTTTTTTTAAGCCCATATACTTTTCCCTACTGAAACAGCAAAGAGAAACAGGCTGGTGAGCTGCTGCTGCTCTAGCTGGATGTTTGGCAGTTAAAGGGATTGCAGAAAAAGCGCTGCAAGCAGATTTTGCCGGGATTTGGGGTTTTTTTCCCTCTCTTTGTTGTGCTCAGCCAGTGCTGAAGGAGTGAGCACACAAACACAGCTGCGTGAGGGAGCTTCCTTCAGGGCAACTTCCAGTTTCTCCCGCTGCAATGTGCTGGGAAAAGCTTGTGGAGAAGGGAGCTAAGGCACGAGGTGGTCGATGGTGCTGAGGGAGCCCAGGGGACTCAGCCCCCCTCCTTCCTGAGCTGCTCTGTGTGTTTGCCAAGGCTACCACCTTTTACATCGCTATTCACATTCTCTGCTGCTCTTTCTCGGGTGGGAGGGGGCAGTTGCCCAAGGCATGTGACAGCAATCTGAGGAGCCTTTCTCATCCTGAACGTGTATATTTTGGGGAGGTGATGATGATTACTGGGCTGTGCTGCAGTTCATGACGTTGTAACTGAAGGCATTTTTCCAGTTTTATGGCAATGGCAGTTCCTCTCCTTCTGGTTTCTTTTAAACATTTCTCCTGCTTCCAAGAACTGCTCTACACGGGAGGCTACTGTGGACCTGAATAATTAAAGCAATATTATCTATGATAATATGTAACTCTGTAATTTTCTGTTCCCGTGGGTTTTTTTTTGTTTTTTTTTTTTTTGCAATAAACAGCACAACTACTAGCAATAACATTTCCTGGAGTGCTTGAAAAAAATTTTTAAAAAAATTTAAAAATTAAAAAAGGAAAGAAAGAAAAGCTGGTCCAGTAAACTGAGCAGTTGGTTACTCCAGCCTGTTCCTGGTTACAGAGTTCAAACAAAGCGTCTGTCATCTGTTTCTCACTCAGAGAATTAAGAAAAATAACACCACCCTGGGAGGCACTGGTGGGCCAGGACACTGCAATCGGCGCCTGGGGCTCTGTCTTGCCTGCAACTCTCCCAGTCTGGGGTTTCAAGGAGAAAAGGGAAAAGGAAAACCTGCTGTCCCTCACCCAGGGTCTGCACGTCCCCTGACAAAACTCGACTGTGAGATGATTTTACAGAGCTCTTCTTGCTGTGGTGCTCCCACACAGTGCCATGATTGTCTGCCAAACGAGGTGAAATGGAGTAATTAAGGATTATGTTGAAATAGTTTGGCTCCTGCTCTGTACCTGAAGGAAGAGCTTGTCTGGTCATACGTATGTGTTTGGTTTTTAAAGATTGTGTAATAAAGGAAAAATTGATCCAATTAAAAGTGCATTGCAAACGGCTCATTTTCTTATTAAAACACTTCATCTTCTCCCCTTGGTGGCAGATTGGATTTTACAGCCAGTGGGGATCAGATTGGGAACACTGGCTACGAGACCCTTTTTATGTGTCAGGTTGCCAAGGATAAATCGGATCTTGGCAAGCTCGTGGAACTTTTCCTGACACTTCCCCACCTGCCTTATAAACAAATGCTGTGGTTTTGTACCCTAACTCCCACTGCCACAAGGGCAATATCTTCCTTGTCACCTGATGTTTCAAAAGTCTGGTTCAAGTTCACTGGCTCCGGGAGCTCAACGGGACGTGGGAGCCTGGCTGAAAACTCCATCCCCTGTGTCCCTGGGTCATCCATGGTCTGCCAGCAGGGACCTGTGGTGTAGCCAGGGGACTGGACACCTCAGGAGCCACGGGCTCACCTAGAAGACCTCAGACTTTGGTGCAGTTACACCGTGAGGGTATGAAACCCCTGGGTTTCCTTTGTTTGCAGTTCCCCTCCTTGGAGGCACCAGCTCGAGCTGTTCTTCTGTTGTTGCACCATGATTAAATTATTTTAAGGATCGAGACACTGCCACGGGAGCTGAGCTGGGGAGGAAATGTGGTGTGGCTGAGTGTGGGGGGTGTAGCTGCGAAGGTGCCTCGACCCCAGCTCGGGTGGTGACAGTGTGGCTGCCAGAGGGGCTCCTGGATGGTCAGCAGGGACATTTCCTCGATAGGTACATCCACAGCACGTGCAGGTTCTCCCCTTGCCCAGCCATCTGGCTGATCTGGGTGAAGGATTTCATCGCTTGGGCTCATCTCAGCTCTTGAAGCAAGTATGAATTTCTGGTTTATCGAACGTTGTCCAGCCCTTGCAGAACAGTGGCCGTGTGGTGCTGGTTGACCTACCCTGCAGCTTCATCACAAGTTTTGATTTCTTAGGGTAGAACAGCTAAGCCATGGATATTGTTCTGGGCAAAACCAGGAGCCAGGGAACGAAGGGATGAGGAGGAGAGCCTGTTCCTCATCAAAGGGGGCAAAGCTACAAAAGTAAAAGTAAAGCCAGATGCTTTGAGCCGTTTCTATTGTATAGCTTAAGTGATTTTTCTGGATCATTACTCAATGCGAGGATTTAAAGTTATTTCATTTTGCACAACTAATTACTCGACTTGCCTGGCAATTCTGGATTACAATGAGCAGTGCATAAGGTCATTTAGGAGACTGAGTCACAGCACATGTTTTAGCCGAAACTAAATTTCATGGCAACCAGCTAGATTGTTTTTACCTCCTCCGAACACAATGTTGAAATCTGAGGGTTCGAAATAAATGTAATGACATAAACCAAGCAAGTAAGAGTGTTAAAAGGGTGATAGAGTGGTTGTACATAGGGACAGATCTCAAAAATGGAAATTCTATGTGCTCTACTTCTGACCAAGCGCATATAAGGGAAACCCATTATGTCCTTTAACAGATGGAAAAGCGGCCTTACAGCTTTCTTAATGCACCTGATTGCATCTAGGAAAGGAAAACTAAAGGTTCCTGCAGACTAGTTCAATCTTAATTGTGTTAATGGCAGTATCAGACCTGAATGGAGCCTTGAAAGGACAGGAGGGAGCCACAGGCCCTACTCAGAGGAATACAGACTGCTCTTTTAGCAGAGCTCCAGGCTCTATCCTTACTTTTAGGAAGGATATTTATGAAGATCTTCCATCAAAACTGCTGAGTTCACAAGAAAGCATGAAGGCTGTCACCTCCTGCAGGTAAATGCAATTCATGGAGCGTGCTCCAAGAGAGGAGAAGCAAGGACTGGGGAGGGCAGGAAGCAGAAAGGCTTAGGGAATGTGACAGGACCTGCCAGAACACAGCCCCTCCAAGGACTATTCCCACGAATGATCGATTACTGAGAGGGAACGTGAGCATCTTTCCCATCTGCAGCAGCCACAGGCTGAGCTTGCTGAGCACTCAACGTGGCCAGGGAAGGCCATGTAAGGGAACTCTATCTAGAGATCATAGGAAATTCAAGAAAAACAAACATTTCCCTCACTGCAGACCTGAAGTAACCTCCCAGCTGGGCAGTGAAATCCTCTGGATCTCCCCCACCCATGCACACACATCCTGAGCCCATCAGCATCCCTTCCTGCTTCCCAGCTGGGCTTCTCCAGTGGGAATAAGCAAGATGGAACAGCTCTTGCAGAAGTCTCACCAGGGCTGTCAGATTTTGCAATCAGAGCAGCTCTTCCCCTTCCCTAAGCAAGCTCTCCTCCTCCTCACCAGCCAGAACGAGGAACTACAGATCAACCAGCTCTCTGATAAACTTTTATCAGTGAATGAAGTGGTTCCCAGCAGGTGGATTTGCTGGATGGAGGGATCACTCTCTTCCCTGCTGTACATTTTCTGAGGCTCTGAGGTGGGGTGACTCCCAGCCTCCACCTCCAGTTTTATTATGATGGCACTGTGTGGTGAGGAATAGCCCAGTTTGGGTCAGCTGTCCTGGCCATGTCATCTCCCAACACCTTGTCCACCCCAACCTAGTGACTGTGGGGACAGAACAGAGAAAAAGAGGAAGCCTGGATGCCATGGAGACACTGCCGAGCAGCAGCCAGCACTCTGGGGTGTTATCCACACTGGTTTCTCCAGAAATCCAAAGCTCAGCACCAGCGTGACAAAGCCAGTTCGCTCCATCCCGCCAGGCCCGGCACATTCTTACACACAGCAGGAGCTGGCTGGGGACATCACGTTCGTCCCAGCTGCCAAATGAAGGTGCTCACACAACTGTTACCAACTTAATGAGGTGCCGTCAGCGTTAAATGCTGGCTCCAACAGGGAAGAAAACCGATGTGGGCTCCTGTGGCACACATCAATGGCTGGGTCGATCTCAAGGTCCCCGCTCGGAGGCCACTCAATGTGTGAAAGCATTGCTCGGCTGCACAGAGCCAGCGCAAGCAGCCCAAAAAATGGGCTTTTAATCACTCTGCATGAAGTAAAATTGGAGTTTGCTTTGGTGTGCTCACGGACTGAGGCTGCTGCTGTGAGGGAGCCTGGGGGATGCTCCCATGCGGAAGGAGCGCAGTGCTCGGTGCGCCACAGCTGTGCCACCGTGCCTGTCTGGCTCTCTCTTGCAGGATTCACTCTGGCAAATCCTTAGGAACGAGGGCAGGCTGCTCTGTCACCTCGTATCCCCCCACATACTCCTCATCCACCTGCAGGAGGAAGGGGAACACTTGTCATTCCTCCAGGCAGAGCAGGCTGCCCACTCTGTGCTGTCCCTGGCCAGAGGCGGATCCCTTTCCCTGCCCTTGGCAGAAGAGGAGCTCTGCAGATACTGACCCACGTCACGGGCTCTGTGCCGGCGTTGGGGCGGCTCCAGCCCTGGCACAGAGCCAGCGCCTGCCCTGGCACCGGCAGCGTGAGTTTCTCTTCAAAACCATGTTTTCAATTAGGGCTCGACGCGCAGATTGTGCCTTTATTGTTGGAGGCCTCCTCCTGAGGCCCGGCGATTGATTTATGAAGTTGATTAAAATATTAAAATAATTTTGTGCAGTGCTGCAAACACCCCGTAATGCGCATTTTTCTCAGAGCTGATGTCGTTCCAATTAGCTTGAGACTCTCCTCTCTCCCTCCTCTTGTGACCTGCTTTGTCCACTAACAAATTGCAGTTATTCTGGCCCTACTTTTATATTTATTAGAGCTGATGCATATGTGTGCTCACTGAGCAGTTCAGAACGGGCTGGTGAGCAGCGGGGAGCCCGGCAGGCCAGAGCTGTTCCGAGTGGAGAAGGCATCCAGAACTGGAGCTATTTATTCCGATCTGCCTTATGTCACTGGCAAAATGAGGGTAAATCAGTAGAGAAGCTGGGAATAAAATCCATCTACCATGAACAGCAAGCTCTTTCTCTTGGCTAACTGGGAGTTCTCTGGGACAATGCCCTGGGTTTCCCGTGACACTTTCTCTGTCCACAAGCTGATCTCCCCAGGAGCCCTGAACATCCTTAATATCCTTCAAGAGCATTTTCTGGCCATCAAAGAGCTCAATACAACAGTGGTCACCTCTGCATCGCCTACAGCCCCAAAGTTCAGCCTCACCGACCCCACCAGCTACCGAAGCCACAGATGGAGCCACGCACAAAACACAACGTTGGGGCCAGCACCCGCTGCCCAAATGCTGCACAATCAGGAGTTAAAGGTTTACAGCCAGGCATTCCACCCAAACCCCCAGAGGATCCCTGGAGTCCCATGAGTGCTTTGGTGCTTCACAGGCAGTGGGAAAGGATGTTCCGGATGCCCCACAAATGCCTGGGCAGCCAGGCACGGCTCCAGCAGTAGGGGCAGGACTGGGTGAGGAGCGAGGGATCCACCTCGGCCGGCTGCATACCATGGACTAAAAAGGAAATGATTCTGTCAGCGAGGCACTGCTCTGCCTTCAGGCCCTGTGCCACCGCGGGGCTTTGGGGCTGAGCCCTGAGCCACTCTGCCCCTGACATGGGGGTGGTGGGAGTGAGGCAACGGGAGATATTTCACCACCAGATCAAGTGCTGTTCGTGTCCCCTCTGGCCCCAGCGTTGTGGAACAGCAGCAATGCTTGTGCCAGGCTTGGACTGCAGCAGCTGCCTCTCGTTCCCACCTCTCATTCTCCTGGGAAACCCCCGTCTGAGGCGATGGCGCAGAGACCATGGGGCACTCGGGGTCCGCTCCCCACCAACACGTTTGCCCCTGGATTGCAGGGAGTGCTCCCGAGTGATTAAGAACATCATGAGTACATAAACAACCCACCTCCACGTGCCTTCTCCCGCTAAACAGGGGCATTGCTATGGCAAACTTCATTTATCACTATTTAAAACCCAAACAAACGAGTACAGGGTGTTATAAATACGCTTACAAGACGAGCTGCACTGGGAAAACGGAGAAGAAAATGAGCCAAGAGCAAGGGAGGCGGTGTGTGGGAGAACACCTCTCTCCACCGGGTTCCAGGGAGCGAGGCTGCTCATGGCCGTGCCACCAGGGCAGGATGCAAGTGCCCTGATGACCTCTGTCACCATCAGCCCTACGGTGGGCTCTGTGATACACCGCAGATGTTTTTCGAATAGAAAAATATCAGATCCAGGGAATATCCCCCAACTCCCTGGAGGAGAGAGATGAATTGGCAAATGGAAGGCTACAGCGATAAGGGAGTTTTTATAAACATAACCTAATTGTATTACTTCAAAGTCCTGAAGTTTATTGCCCTGTTTAATGATGTGTCTCGTTATTTATGGTGTAGCACAATGAGTCTGCTATTGATTTAATGCACTTCCTTAAAGACTGTCATTGTCACAAGCAATAAAACAAAGCCATTCTGAGACAGCTCATTTATGTCACATCTCCATCGGCTGACCCCCGGCACATGAGGGCCACCGTGGGGAAGGGGGTCACCCTGGGGAAGGATGGAGCCAGAGTGTGGAAGCTGAAGGGCAGGAGCGGGCAGGGTGGCTCAGGGATGCTGCCAATGACATGTGCCACCTGACACTGGGCACTCAGCTTGGAACGAGCCTCCTGCCTGAGCCCGCTAACCAGCGTGGTGACGCATGGGACGGGGGTGATGGATGGAAACCAGCACGTGACACCCGGTGTTTGTGCCTCTGCCCTTCCCGTCGCCCTCCTCACCTTTCTGGTACTGAAGCCAGAGCTGCTGCTGGACCTTCTTGCTGGGGAAGTGGATGGTGCAGCTGAACTCGGAGCCGTACAGCGCCTCCGCAATGTAGTGGGAGCCAAACTGCTGGATGAAGGAGAGCAGCTCCTCCCGGCTGCTGTCCTTGTTCAGGATCTTCAGGATGTTTGCAAAGCCTGTGGGAGGGAGGCAGGGGGTGAGCAGGTCGGCCAGGCAGGGCTGGCAGCCGCAGCCCAGGGGAAGGAGCCCCGGAGGTTCCCTGCTCAGGTCATACAAGGCCCCACATGGGTGCAGTTCCTCCTCTTTTGCCTCCACCTGATCCTTTGGAATCCACAACCTGTTTTTACACCGGGCTGTGGCTCTGACTTCCTTCTACGATTCCTCTCCCTAAGAGATTTCTCAGATCATTTTTCAGGGATGTGCATGTGAACACGTGTGCACACATACACACACACACACTCCATCCTTGCCAGCTCCAGTCTGTTCTTCAGGCTGCTGGCGCATCATGAACACTCTCCCCAGAGGATGTGCTTGGCCTTTGCTTGGCTGTATCCATAACCAGAGATGTTCCATCCCTACTGCAAACACCCAGCACAACTGGTGACTATTTTTAGGGAAGCTGGAGACAGCCCAGAGGGGGACACAGGGCCGGGCTGGTGGCAGCTCCGTGGGTGTGCAAAGGTCAGAGCATCACTTGAGCAACATCCACACAGACAGCAGGGACCTCTGGCATGGGACAAGGACATCGACCCTTGCTGCTCTGTGGAGGTGAAATATCCTGCAGACACTGGTGACTTCACAGCACCTCAGCATCACTGAGAGCCGGCTGAAAGCACCGTTTTGGTTCAGTGGTGGAACGGAAAACATACTGCAAGAAAATACGTCATAACTGTCACCAAAATGAGATTATCTGGCTGGCTGGTTGGTTGGTTTATTGAAAGAGAAGGCTGGTTTAATAAAAAAGCCAGAAGAATTCATTTTGAGCTGAACCCACGTATTTCTTTCAGCTCCGAGCAGGTTATTTCATTTTGGGGCTGTGCAGCCTGTTAGCACTAAATCTTTTTTTTCTTTCTCTCTCCATTTAAAAACTCGTTGATTTTTAAATAAAAAATGCTATTTTGAAATGAAAAGGCAAAACATTTCAGGTGGCAACAAAATGTTTCAGCATTTCTGAAACAAAATGTGTAGCTATAAAAACGTGGCAGTGAAATGTTTTGACATTTGCAGGATCCTCCCACCCACCCCTTCTTCATCTGTGACTCCCTGCTTTATGTGACCTGCTTTTCCAAGTGCTTCGGTTGCTTTTGAAACCTCCTTTTTTAAGGGACTGACTGGTTTTTGTACATGCACATATACACAGCCACCCCAGAGCAAATCCTCCCTGCCGGTGTTGCTCACTGGCTTCCTCCCGGCTTTGACCTCACCTCTTGCTGCACAAACTCCCTGCCTCAGTTTCCCCCCCGTCAAAAAGGAGGCAAATCTCCCTGTCTGCCTCTGCAGCAGCACTGGGAACAGGGCATGGAGGTGGGAAATGTCAGTGGGACGCCTGGGGCAGAAAACCACCACCCACCCCTGCAGACACCTATCTCCCTGCCCCTGGAATCCCTCACCTGCAGAGAGGGTGATGGAGCTGAGCTTCACCCTGTAGAGGTTGCTCCTGACTCGCCAGTGCTGCACCATGGGGTACCCCATGGCCTCGTCGTACTTGATGTCCCCTGCAAAGAAAGAGCGGGTGGGTGATGCTGCTGCCCGTGCTCTGGGGAATGCTTAATGCTCCCGCCCTGCTACGTGCTGCAGGGGTGAGAAATGGGGTGGTGGGAGGGTTGAAACCTCAGTGGTGATGTCGTGGGGGTCCCCGGACTGCTGGCAGGACCAGCATTGGGATGGCTGTGGCTGCCAGGAGCTCCCAGGGATGGAGATGCTGCTGGGACAGGCTCACACATCCCTCAGAGTATTTCTGCCCCGGGCATGCAAGAAGGATGGCACAAAGGGGCTGATGATGCCCCTCAGGAGCCACACTGGGACCCAGGGTGGGAGAAGGGGTTGTTCCTCCTGTGCTCTCCCCAGGGACACTGAAGCCGGGGGCAGCTCGTACCCGTGAGAAGCTGGAGATCAGGAAGGGGCTCTGAGAGGACGCCACGGCACTGCTCCTCCACGGGCAGCGGGATCACCAGGAGGCCGTCAGCCAGCTGGGGGAAGTCCTTGATGAAGTTATTCTCCCTGCAGAGAGAAAAAGACAACTGCAAAGCAACGATGCAGGGCACGGCCGGGCAGCGGGGCCGAGCCGCCCTGGTGGCACTGGGACAGGCGGCTCAGGAGGGCGGGGGACATCTCCTCGAGCAGGAGCCCTGCCAGGGGATGGGGTTTGCAGCCTCCCCACCAGCCAGCCCCGGCTGTGCAGCCCTCTGAGGTGATGCTTAATGAGCTCCCCAGGGACCGCAGCTCCATTAGTGCTCCAGAAATATGGAACTGCTCTCAGCCTGGGGACCCGGCCACTGGGTTTGGCCCAGATTTTCGAAGTGGGCCACTGGAGAGGGGGCAAGGAAAGAGGAGTGGTTGCTATACACCAAAACTGCTCCTTTCCACCCCTGCAGCATCGTCGTATGGACGGCGACCAAGCCCTGCTGGGGCTCCCCACCCCAGGCAGCATCATCACCCCCACAGTTTTCACCCCGCAGTGACTTGCTCTCTAAGAGGCAGAAAAAGTACATTTTACAGACAGACACAAAAAGCCCCACTCTCGTGTACAGCTCACAGTGCAATTTTACCACACATGCAGGATCTTTTCTAACCTTGGCAGGTATAACATTGTATAATAGGCCCCTAATGAATTGTTTCTAGAACAACGGTACCAGGGAAATTATTTGAAATGGTGAACAGACAGGTCTCTGGGAGACAAGCCTCCCCCGGTAAGCGAAATGCCTCGCGCCTGCGCCGAGGAAACGGGAGGGGGGATTTTAAATATTGATCTTAGAGCCAAAATATAGGCCAGGAGGCTTCACATCCTCCGGGCGTGGAGACAAAAGGGCAGCAGAGCAGAAGAAAGGGAGGTTCCTGCAAAATCAGGTCAGCCCCAGGAGATTGGCGGAGGTTCAGACTGGCACCGCCTGCCCCAGCTGCATTTTTTGGAATAGATTTTCCTTTAAACAGCTGCTGATTTCACTCACCTTCCCTGGTTTTACCCTCCACAGCCTGGGGGGATGATCCATCATCCTGTGGTCATCTTGCAATTGGGGACACCCTGGCCACCTCCATGGGTCCCCCAGCACAGCGAGATGCTGAGTTCGGGGAACACTTCCTTGGGGTCCTCCCATTGCTCTGAGGCCAAGATGTGGCCACTGCAACCCGCACCGGAGGTGAGCCGGCAGCCATAGCCCTGTGCAGCCAGCCTGGGGACATTCCCAGCCCCAAGGCAGGAGAGGAACACAGGGATGAGCATCTGCAGGTGGGGATACGTGGGCGGGGCACAGGAAGTGTTCAAGGCCAGACTGGACGGGTTCTTAAGCAATAGGGTCTGGTGGAAGGTGTCCCTGCCCATGGCAGGAAGGCTGAAACAAGATGATCTTTAAGCTCCCTTCCAACCCAAACCATCCATGATTCCCTGGCTGCACAGGCTGCCCGCCTCATGCTGCACCCCCATTTCAGAGCCACCAGCACCTGATTGCATCTCAAGAGCTTCACCTTCTGCACTGCCTCTGTGTAAAAAAGAAAACGTGCTTCATCTGTCTGAGGGGAAAAGCCTCTCACTCACAGCGTGCTCACAAATCTCTGATTGATCCCGCTGGGCATGGGATCCCCTTGGTGGAGCGTTCTGCTGCTCTGAGCCCTTTGCTGTCACAGCAATTCCAAATGGGGAACTGCAATTACTGCCAGAGCTGGGAGCCGTGTGGGTGGTGGGAAACAGGGCTGCAAAATTAGCCAAGTGGGTAGGGAACAGGGGAAGAAGCATGTTGGTGCCTCTGCTGCTCTGCCTCAGCAAAAAAGGGAAAACATCAGCGCTGCCAAATCCCAAAGCCATGGAGAAGCGTGATGCTGCACTGGGAAAGCGGGATGCAGCTGCACTGAGCCTGCCCGCCATCCTGGAGCGTGGGGACTGTCCCTTTCCAGCCTCCCCTCCTGCACCAGGGGTGAGCACAGCGGCCAGGAGGGTCACTGCCTGCCCAGCCCCATATCCCACCTCTGAGAAGACCAGGAGGGGATGCCCAGGAGGAGGCTGGTGGAACCTTCCCAAGTGCTGTCGCACACGAGGGGACAGACCTGGTATGCCCCAGGGGACACAAAGACATGGCATGACAGAGGCCAGAAGCTCATGTTCACTCAGCGCCCTGCACCCTGACATGGGGCAGAGGAGATAGAGAGAAGCAGCATCTCCTCCTGCCCCCTGTTATCCCACCCGGGCCATGAGCCTGTAAAACAGCTGTCCCTGGGCATATCCCGGCTCATCCATGAGGCAGGACAGCCCCAGGGGCCAGTGGCCCACACTTGGGCAGCTCAGGAGGGAGAAGCTGAGGCATGAGGGAACCTGCACACAGCAGCTGCTGCTCAGAGCTGCTGCCTCTGTGAGAAGGTATTTACTGAACAGCCACGCTCCGCAGGACCACTCTTGTTATCCGTTTGTTCAACTGTTCCACACTCGAAAGGCCAAGGAAAAATCGGGGGCAAGTGGGAGCCAAGGAGTGGGCACACGCATCAGCACGCGCCCACAGCGTGCTTCTATAAGGGGAGGGAGCAGCAGCGAAAGGCAGGAGTTCAGGAGCACTTCCATGATGCATTCTTGCTCCCAAACCCTTCCTGCATCTCTTCCAGCTCTCCCCACCTCCAGCCCCCTGCTCCCTGCCATCGCGAGGCAGCGATGAGCCAAAGCCACGCAGGGGGAGCACCCGCTGGGCAGAGGGTCTGGGCACAGCACAGTCCCTCTACAGAGTCCTCTGCAGGGGCACGATGGTGATGGGGACACGCCAGGCAGGGGACTCTGCTGCTGGGGTGTGCCCAGGGCACAGCATTCCATGGCTCCACAGCTGGCAGACAGCTGCAGCTCCTCTTCCATGGGGCCTTTTTAATAACCCTGTGGCTTGCACGCTGCTCGCTGTGGAGGCACAAAAACCAGTTCCTGCCAGACTTTTTCGCTCTTTGGAAGCTCTGATCAAAGCCATCGGGCTCTGTGCAAGGGGCAGGGACACGGATGAGGGGAGGGATGTGACAGCATCCCTTGTGCACGTGTTGTCACATGTGCCTCCAACTGGGGCACGGCCGCGCCACCTGCACCTCTGCACGGGTGCGGGGCCAGGTGCCGGGGTTCACAGGGTTATTCCAGTGGAATCAGGCGGGAGCTGACAAACCTGCCAGCCCCACATCCTCCTCCTGTGTCTCTCATTCTGCCCCTGGCATCTCCCCAATGGAACAGCTGCCCGGAACTCACTGGAGCAGCGAGCACACTGCTCTCTCCAGCATCGATGCACACGGAATCCACTCCCCGGCACAGCGCTCTCCTGCTGGGGATCTGAGCATCTCCTGAGGCATTTTGCAGATACTGAGTCATTACATGAGGAAATGCAGTTTCTCCCAGCAGAATGCAACCCAAAGCACGTGCCTGCCTTGAAGGGAACTGATTCCATATGAGCCTGATGCTGGGAAAGGTCAACTGGCCAAAGGCTTTAGCGGATACTGGCAGGGTGGGCTGAGGAGGAAGGCAGTTGCCTGGATTAAACTGAGTTCAAAATCCTGGCTTTGACGGACACTCGCCGTATCCTCGGCTGAGTCCTACGATGCACCCATTGCCTGGGGTGACACAGACAACTGACAGCAGCTCCCACACCTCGGGGTGCTGGTGGGGTGACAGCAATTAGCCGCTGCTCAGGTACCAGGAGCAGGGCTCAGGCAGCAAGAGCCTGCTGTGCCTCTGTTCTCCTGTCCTCCTGAAACCAGACACACAAACCAGCCCTGGCTTTGGGGACCGTGATCTTTAATAACACACCCAAGGTCATGCAGCAGAGCCGCGGTGCAGCGCTGGGCTGCATCGCTGTGCTCCGCAGTGCTGGCAGCAGCTCACAGAGCCCATGGGAAGCCTCCAGAAAGGACCAGTATCCCAGGGCAAAATGGGGCTTGGGGGAAGCAGGAGAGCCCAGCGCAGGCACCGGGGAGGAGCTGGAGTGCTTTGGTCTTCCAGGGTTAGGCCACGGCTACTGAATCCTGCTCCATGGCACGATTCTGCTGACTCTGGAGCACCGTGTCTCCTTGCTGAGACACTCAAAGCCAGAGCCAAGCTGGCAGTGGGATTTTGGCCTGCAGCAGGGAAGGATCAGCTGGTGGCTGACATGCCTTTCATTTTCCTGTTAGCAACACCGCTGGGTGAAGGAGCAGCTTCTCCTCCTTAGCTCAGTCAGCTGTGGCTTCCTCCCTTGGCACTCTGCTGCCACAGGACATGGCCTTGAGGAGGGACTCTGCAAACCAACCCTTCTGGAGACCTTCCTTGCAGCTGTAAAACTCCCACGGCACATTCCAAGCGCCGGCTGACATGGGGCTTCCTGCCTCCACCCATCACTGACAGTGGATGCACATCCTGCACCACAGCACCTGGGCAAGTATATTCATGAAGGGGTAAATATATATGTGTATATATCTATAAAATATATAAAATGACCCCACAAGTGATTAGCTTATGCCCTGAAGCGTGAGATTTAATTACCCTTATCTGAGCCAGCACAGCTACAAATGTTAATCACATTATCATCCAGCAAGCTTATGTTCAGCAAAGTGCCTACGCCAGAGCCGCCCTTTCTACTATGCAAGTCTGAGAGGACGCCTGCTCTGGCAAAGAATTAGTTATTAATCTTACTTCTTTCTGTCCCACAATGGCTCGGGGAGAACATGATGGATTTGAGGTTATTTAGTGCCAGCTTTTCACCCAAATTTCACTTGGAGAAGCTGCCTGCTGGGGTGGCTGCAAGATCAGCAGAGCCCAGCCTGACATGGGGACATTGAGAAATAGCTTCCTTTTAGCTTGTCGTCACCAAAAAAAAAATTGATCTGGAGTCACTGGGAAACAGAAAAGAGGGTGTCCTGTTGCCACAGCCACTTAGGAGAAGGTAAGCACACTGTAAATCTCCCCCAGTGTGTCTCCATGACCTCAGGCACTGGTGAATTATAAAGGTTTAATGCAAACCCTCTGAAGCAGCAGTTACTTACTCCAAATTTACTGAGTATTAATTTCAGTGAGGCCACACTCCCATAGAATAAGGCAGGATAAAAGAGGAGAGACCAGTCAGGTTTTGCCAGGTTCCAGAGCCCCTTCAGCTGCCCAGCTCTCAGACTTAACCACTGTTTGCAATAAAGTGTGGTTGGACCAGGCTGCAGGGAAAAAGGAGAGCACCGACAGCATCCCTCCACCAGCCCCCGATGCTGTGGGGAGGACCTGTCCCTGTGCCGCTCATCCCTCCATGTCCCCAGCGTGTCCCACTTCAGTGCCAGCAATAAAGAGCCTGACAATATCCAGTAGCTGCCTTACCCCCTGGTTCAGGGAGAATTAGCATTTAAATTGAGGTGTTTCAGGAGGTAAATCACACCAGCACTGGGGCCGCAGTGCCTACGGAAGCCCTGGTGCTCCTGCTGCTCAGCACCATCCCCTCCGTGCACCCCCAGACTGAGCCCCAAAGCCCTCCGTGGGGCTGGGAGCTCCTGTGCCCATTGCCATCAGCACTGTGCTCTGCCAACACTGAACCTGATTTTCCCACAGACCATCTCCAAACATCCCCCAAACACTATAGCCCTCCTCTGGGCCACACAGTCCCACCAATGCCACCGAGCACCGGAGGAAACTCAGCCAGCCATGCCCACCACTGTGGCACTGAGAGCGAACATGAGGTTCAGGATTCACCATCATAGAGAAAAAGTGCATCCTCTCCCAAAGCCATTTCTGAAGGAAAACACAAAGGAATTCGCTATGAGGGGAGAGATGGAGAAGCTGTGACCAACAATCAGAAACAGTGGCTGGAAAAAAGGAAAAGAACCATAGGATCACAGATTTGTGATTCCAACAGGATTGGAATGGACTTTAAAGCTCATCTTGTTCCAGCCCCTGCCATGGGCAGGGACACCTTCCACTGTCCCAGATTGCTCCAAGCCCCGTCCAGCCTGGCCTTGGACACTTGCAGGGATCCAGGGGCAGCCACAGTTTCTCTGGGCACCCTGTGCCAGGGCGTCCCCACCCTCACAGTGGTTCAGCAGCCTTGTCCTGAGCCTAGCACCTGGTGGCAGGGCCACCATGACACATCTGGGCCATGTGCCACCCCTCCTTGAGTGGAAGGTCTGGGGAATGCCCAACACCTGTGGATGGAGAGAAATCTGCCCATCTGCAAAGGGCTGGAACTGCTCGGTGCCTGCCAGGAGGATCCGTGTCTCGCTCGAAGTATTTGCTTAAAGGTGTCTGCCTCCATTAGCTTTGCCATCACTGACAGCCAAAGGCTCTGACCTTGTCAGCTTCCATAAGTTCAGCAACTTCCAGCCCTTTTACGATTTGATGGAGAAGACAACAGACAGACCTCCTGGAGCAGCTCGTGGAGCTCCTGCCCACCAGGCTGCGGCTACTGCGAGATGACCTGGGCACAGTTTCCCTATGGGAATGATTTGTCCACGCTGAGAGAGCCGGAGCCAGACTGGACACGTCCTGTGGGTGCTGATTCCAGTGCTGAGCTGAGCCAAGGCTGCGGATCCTCTCCCACAGACTGTTTGGGTGCTGTTTCCGATCCTTTCCCAAGTGCTGCTCCAGCAGTTCCACGCCTGGCGCTTTCCTTGGCATTGTTTGTAACGAGGCAACAAATACAAAACTCCCACTGACTCCAGAGGAGCCAGGCCTACCCGCTGGGGCTTCCCAAGGAGGCTGGTGCCTGACTGGCATCCAGTTCCTCTGGGATCTAGGCACGGCATCCTGCAACCAATGGCTTCTCCGTGCACCAGCAGCCCCAGTTTTCCAGGGAAACTCACACCCCAGCTGTGGTGCCCTGGGAAGCACAAGCACAGCCTTTTAATATTAATATTTGCCTTTCCAATGTAAATGCAGATCCAGCTTTCCACTCAGCACACACATCCATTCTCTTTAACAATTTGAGATCTTAAACCTTTCTTTTTTTCCCCCCTCTCCTAAGCTTCACGGTTAACCTTTAAGATGAAGATAAGGCGTTAGGGTTTGGAAAGGAATCAGGAGGGACCTTGGAAACGAGCCAGGAGCAGTGTTAATACTGGGCTGCACATCATATCTCTTCAGTTCTTCTTTCCCCCCAGGGTGACTCGGACTGCTCTTGACTACCACCATGGTATTACAAACTCTAATGAGGTTTGGAAAATAAGAAACCCACTGCGGCGTGGGAGAAACTAATAGAAATTGTTTTGTCTTCTCTCTATTAGTCATTAGAAGCAGAAGAAAAACAGCCACAGGCAATGGCAGGGCTGCAATACCACCACACATTTCATATGCTGGCACTCCGACAATGTCACTTCAGCGCAGTTAACGCTCCCACTTCCCCTCCACACCAGACCTCCCGTACGCCAGCGTGGGCTCCAGCTGTGCCAGCATCCCCGTGCCACCATCCCGAGCCCGGGGTGACCCCAGTGCCTGCCCGAGGTGCCCATGCAGGGTGTTTGGCCAGCCCACGGCTCTACCAGCACAGACCACTGCCAGCCTGGTGTCCCCGGGGGACAGGGACAAGCAAGGCCCAGGCAGGGGACATTTCCATAAGCGGCAGCACTGTCAGGCAGCCAGAGCATATGGAGAATAAGCTGGGATTTGCGACTGCAGCTGCGACTGCAGAGTTGTGTTTCTGAGTGTGAAGTTAATTAGAGAACCACAAAACGATGCATGGGGCAGGGTGACGGCACCTGCAGCGACCTCAACACTGCCACCCTCCCAGGGAACTGTGGTGCCAGGAGCCAAGCCCCAGCCCTGGGCTCAGCGAGGTGCCCGGAGCACTTCCCACGTTCCTTCCCTCCTCCCAGCTCTGCGGCCGTCGCACCCCGGGTGCCTGATGACAAGTGGCAGTGCCGCCACACCTTCCAGATGTTTGCCTGCTGCCCACGGGCCCAGGCACAGATGGCGAGTGGCAGCGTTCCCTGGAAAGCTGGGGCCAGGCCCGCAGGCTGTTCTGCCCGTGCTGGGGGAGAAATGAACCGGCACAAACGCCTCGAGTTTCATCTCCAGGGAATTGTTACTGAAGGCAGCAGCCCATGGGAGACTCCTCCTGCAGCCCAGGCGGGGGGAGAGCACGACAGCCAAGAGCATCGTTGGGGCACAGGGAGGAGGGCGAGGGATGCTAGACCTGTCCTCACCACCTGCTCCAGCTTTCCTCTGCACAGAGCCACCAGCATCCAAACCAGGTCACGCTGCCCAGGAACCAGGTGCGGTGGAAGATTTAGGGGATGTGGATTGTACCACAGGGGACAGGAGGGCTCCCAGCACAGCTCGTCCACCACTTTTGGGACACTGGGTACAACTGATGGGGCCCAAGCCCAAACCCAGCACTTGCTTTCAGGTTTATGCAGGCACGAGCTACACTGCAACAGGCAGAACAGCAAATCCTCCACCTCTGGAGAGAACACTCAGGATGGGAAAGAGGAAGGCAAGATTTTCTGCTGCACTGAGGACTGTATCCAAGCCCTGCTGCTACCTGGGAAGCAGGTATGGCTCGACAGCTGGCGTAGCTGTGGAGCGCTCAGATATCCCCACGCTGGTGACTGCTCCTGACTGCATTGCCTGGAGCAAGGATTCGCATTGCTAAGTCAATGTCAAGCTGATTTAGTCCTTGGATGGGGAATCTCCATCAACCAGCGCTTGCACTAGCAAGGAAGAGCAGTGTCGGGCTGCTAAATGTCAGCCTTGTCCCTGGAGGTGACACTGAAGCTGCCCCGTGGTGTGAGCAGCACAAACCCACGACCCAGCTGCTGGGGACCAGCACCGTGCCCATACGACAATGGAAAAATGCTGCTGTCACGTCCTAAAGTCGTGTGGTCACGATTTACTGCCTCAAACTCTCCTGTCTCGCTCTCTTCTTGCTTTTCAGCTCAACATAACCCTTATTTTCATGTGTCCCGAGTGGGTGCAGAGCTCCCATGGCCCAGGAGCAGCTGCAGCCCTTGTGAGATGAGGAAGGAAGAAGCAGAAATTCCTCTCTGCAAGGCTATAAAGCCAATAAGGACCCCCTGGGATGAAAGGTACTCCGTAAGTCTGAGCTGTTATTATAAAACCAATCTCCACTGCATCTCTTAATAATGCAGATTAGCTGTGCAGTAACACCAGCTATAATTAATATCATAAAAGTCAGGGATGGGAAAGGCCAGCAGGTCAGTGAGGCCATCCCACGGACTGCTCCCCACAGCACAAGGAAAGGGAAAAACTCCTGGGTGCCACAGAAGCTTGGGAAAGTGAAGGCAGTGCCAGGCACCATGAAGGGAGCAGTGACAAGGAGGGGATGGCACAGGGATCACCACATCTCTGCCAAACCAGGAGGGGAGCAGAGCCCAGCTCTTGGTTCTGCAAGTACCCAGTGCCAACCTCTCATCCCTCCTCTCCTGTCCATAGAATCACGGAATTATTTAGGTTGGAGAAGACCTTTAAGATGACTGAGTCAAACCATTGACCCAGCACTGCCAGGGCCACCACTAAACCATGTCCCCAGGTGCGGCACCCGCACACCTCTTGAATCCCTCCAGGGATGGTGTAACTTTGCCACTGACCTGAGCAGTCCGTGCTAGGGTTTGACACCACTTTTGGCGAAGAAATTTTTCAAATATCCAGTATAAACATCACCCGAGGCAATCTGAGACTACTTCATCTTGTCCTATTGCTTGTCACCCGGGAGAAGAGACCAACCTCTGTCTCCCCTTGAACCTCCTTTTCTCCGGGCTAAACACCCCCAGCTTCCTCAGCTGCTCCTCGTGGACTTGTGCTCCAGAACCTTCCCCAGTTCCATTCCCTCCTCTGGACACACTCCAACCCTTCAATGTCCTTCTTGTTGTGAGGGGCCCAGAACTGATCCCAGGAGTTGAGGCGCCCCTCACCAGTACCGAGGACAGAGGGACAATCACTGCCCTGGTCTGCTCACCACACTCTTGCTGGTACAAGCCAAGATGCCACCGGTCTTCTGGGTCAACTGGGCACACTGCTGGCCTCTGTCCCAAACCCACATGGGTGTCACCAACTT
Source organism: Mohoua ochrocephala (assembly GCA_013398855.1). Taxonomy (NCBI): domain Eukaryota; kingdom Metazoa; phylum Chordata; class Aves; order Passeriformes; family Acanthizidae; genus Mohoua; species Mohoua ochrocephala. Next base: position 261,595 of record VZTA01028601.1, read on the forward strand.
TTCACAAGGTGGACTCAGAAGACGTCAGGGAACTGCCTGACAGCTGTGCGAGGACATGGGTCAGGGGATATGAGTGTCCGCTGAGGGCCACAGGCTGACCGTGGCAGGGCAGGCTCTTTGCAGGAAGAGCCCATGTCCCAGCCCACCTTCCGATGGGATGAGCATTCCCCCAGAGCCTGCACCTCCCGTCCCACAAGAAGCTTCCAGAGCCAGGAGACACAACCCTCCCACACACCCACAGACACCTCAGCAGCATTCCCGGACTAGGATCCCCCTGCCTGCTCCCACCCTGCCAGGGACCAGCACTGCTCCTCACTGCCCCCTAACCCAGCTAACACACAGACCAAGCCCCAGTGCCCCCTGCCTTCCTCCACATCCCTCTCCCATCCTCCTCCTGTCCTCTGTGCTGCACCTGCATGGCGCTGGCACTGCTCCCTGGCGTCCTCGTGGGGCTGGCAGTGTGACAGTGGGCAGGGCAGGAGGGACAGCCCCCGGCCTGGGCACGGCCCTGCGCTGCCCCATTAGTGCTGTGCGTGGCAGCTCCGTGTGCGCTGCGGGATCAGCTGTGGGAATGCAAATCTGCACTTCCCCCGCTGCAGCAGCCGCTAACAAGATAATGAGTATTTTCATCAGCTGCAGAGAATACAAACATCTGCTCAGGCACCGGCGCTGCCGGGGCTGGGGGAGCGGGGAGCAGGGGTGCGGGGAGAGGAACAGCTCCCTGGCATCCCTCACTGCGGGGGCAGCAGCTCCGCTGCCAGGGAAAGGAAAGTTCTGGTCCCTGAGCCAGCAGAAGCCCATGGCTGACATTCCATCTGCTCCAGTGGGTGCTGGGACCGTCTCTGACAGCAGTGCCTTGGCTCTGGACTGTGCCGGTGTCTGCAAGAGCCTTCCGCCCCCTGCCATGGGCAGGGACACCTTCCACTGTCCCAGGCTGCTTCAAGCCCCGTCCAGCCTGGCCTTGGACACTTGCAGGGATCCAGGGGCAGCCACAGCTTCTCTGGGCACCCTGTGCCAGGGCCTCCCCACCCTCTGACTGATGAACTTCTTGCTAATGTAAATCTCATGGTGGTGGATGGACAATTGCTTTTGGGCTCTGGCTGCACTGGCAGCTTCCACCACGGCCATCCTTCTTCCTCCTCCTCCTTCTCCCTAGGGCTGAGGCACATGCTGAGAGCAGCGGGGTTCTCACAGACAACGACCAAACAGCAGAGACTGACTCTGTGTGAGGGTATCCCACTACCTGCACAGACAGGAATGAAATGGAGCAGCTCAGAGGTGCATCCGGAGCTGGGATGGGGCAGCAGGAGCAGGAGGTGGCTGCGATGGCCACGTTCATGTTCACCAAGGATGTGATGGCCCATTCCCTAAATCCTACCTGCAGCTGGTGCAGAACCACTCTGAGAACATCTAGTATTTGAACAACCTCTGTCACAAAGCATCTCTTCCACCCTGGACCCCTGCATTGTCTGACACTACACCTGCTTTTGTTTTTCTAGAATAAAAAATGCTTCCAACCTGCTGCAGACTGGGCAATTCCAGCTCAAAGCCACACAGTCTGTCGTCCTGTTTGGTGGGATGAGAACTTTGAAATGAAATGGGATGTAACAGTGACCTAACTGATGGAATGCTGTGCTAATTGCATTAGTCATTTACACACCGGATTGGAAAAAAACTCACTGCTGAGCCTGGCCAGTGAAGATGTGCTCAAAATACACGGTATGTGTCTGTGTGCAGCCTGCTGTGGGCTCTGAAACATTCCACAGCAGATCCCACCTCCACAGAGCTGCTAAACTCCTAACAACCCCTTAGCTGCTACTCAGGACCACGGCATGAGGCGTTAGCCCGGCTTGGAAAGACATCATTGCTTCCAACTAGTGTGTCTGAGGCTTCAGAGTTGTGAACAGGTAATAGAACTGCAGCAACAAACAATAAAAAGATGAATGAAATGGAAGGCAGCCACTGGAAAAGAGATCCATCCATTATCCCGGCCTGAAGGGTAATAGGTAAACAAGGCACTGGTGCACTGGCTGGCACCGAGCTCGCCGGCACGGGAATAATAAACAGCACAATTATAACTCCTGTGCTTGGAGGTTTCAAAGAGAGGGAGAAAAATAGGCGAAAAAACAGCGGCGTTAATTTCACCACCTACAGACAGTACATTTGTGTTGCTGAGGGGGAAGCAGAATGTCCCTGCCAGGGCTGGCCCGTGAGCCCCATGCCAGGGACACCAGCAAAGCCCCTCCAGCTTCACACCCAGATGTGATGCTGCACCCAGCTGAGCCCCCGTCCCGTCCCTGGTAGCACTCACGGGTGGGAGGGCATCAGGTGAACAATGGATGGGTGGAGACGTTTCCCAAAACAGCCCTGGCAGGGATGGCACTGAGCTGCCAGCTCACCCCGCCGCCACCGCGCTGGTTTGTTAAGGGCTGAGAAACATCGAGGGGAAGAAGAGACAGATTTAAAATTAACTTGCCAAACTCCCCATCACTATTATGTCAATTGCCCACATCAGCTCAGCGACCTGACAGCATGAACAGAGCTGTGTGGAGGCAGAGCCTACTGAAAGCAGCTGGGGCAGTGCCCATCCCTCCCTGCAGCACCCCCGACACCTTGGGCTGTGCTCAGCACCACCTCCAACCTGCCCCTTCCCTTCCCCAAGGCTGGAAAGAAGCAGCAGCCCTGCTTTATAAGCGGGGAGGGGGGGAACAGCATCCTCCAAGGACTGAGTTGCAGAGGGAAGGGTGATTCCAATTTGCAGAAAGATGCTTGGCACAGCACAGCACGGCAGCCCTGGATCCTCCAAAGCCATCCTCCCTGCATGTGGAGAAGGGAAACCGCTTGGTGCTTAGCAGGGAGGGAGCACCAACACGAATGCTCTCCCTCCCTCCAGCCACCAAAGCATTCTGGCTCCTTATCTGCCCTCAGCACCTCAGAACTCTCTGAACTCGCTGCATCTCTGCTGGGAGGAATCAAACTGGGGCTGTGTGGGTGTCCCTGTGTCCTGGGGCTTTGCCAAGCTGGAGCAAGAGCCAGGATGAGAGGCAGAGCTGGAAGCAGGGATGGGAAGGGACTCTGGTAAGGGCAGACAGCTGCTCCCAGGAAATGCTCTGCCATGCATTGCCCTCACATCCCGTTTGCCATGCAGCAATAATCCAGCAAGTAAAGCTGGCTCCACGGGCAGTATTTTGGGATTTCTCCATATTAATGGCATAAAAGCAATAGTCTGAGACTGCAAACAGCTTTTAAACAAAAATATCTATTCCCCCACGGCAAAGAGACAGCACAAAACCAGATAAAGAACGAACAAACAACCCGTTTGGAAAATAATTCCTCAGCGATTTGGGAACGGCACAGAGTTCAAGCTCTGCCCCACCACGAGGCAAGGGGAGGAAAATCGCTCTAATCTAGTCTTTAGTGAGCTGCATCCATTGCTGAGCCTCCCAGCTACACCAGGAGGTGTGACTGGAATAGATCAGCTCCAATCCCATCTACTTATTAACCCCACAGAGCATTTCGCCAACGGGAAGAACCTTTCTTAAAGAAAGGAGAGGGGTGCCCAGAAGAAGACAGCTCTGAATGTGCTTTTGGCTCAGCAGTGGAAGGACCAAGGGAGGCTTCTAGTGAGTGATGGAAGATCTTCAGTCCCCTCCTCTCAAAGTGCCCACGAGGGACTGCACAGGAGAAACATCACTGGAGGAGTGCTTTGGTTTAAATCCTTGCAATAAGGCAGCAGCAGCAGCAGCGATGACATGGTGCACTCCTCTGAGCAGGAACCTTGATGCCGCCATGTCCAACAGAGCAGCTGAGCACCCCAACCTCCACAGAAATAATTAGTGGTTATTAAGCCACCTCAGCACAGAAGCAGCTGCCCACAGAGCTCCTAACTCCTGATGGCTGGACCAGAGCTGCAGGGATGCTGTGGTGCTCACATCCTGCTGGGCTGTGGCTTCACTGTCACTGATGGATGGGGAAAAGGGTCCTTGGCACCAGCACAAAGGGCCATGAGAGCAGGGAGAGGCTCTAGGCAACACAACAAGGTGTTCCGTCAGTGCTGGGGAATATGTGGAGCACACAGCAGGAACCAGTCTGGCTGCTGCCCAGCCCTGCTGGGGTACACTGGTCTCAGCAGCCAGTATCTGCTTCCTCCACCCATCCCCTGGGTGCTCCCATCTCCTCAGTCACACAACTGAACTCCTTGGATAAAAGCCTGGGCCCCTTGGATAAAACGACATCTACTAAAGGGGAAAACCAAAATCTGAAGCAGCACTGACCAGAACCACACGTTGGTCTGAGGTCTGGGACCTCCCAAGCTGTGCAGCTGGGCTGCATCTTCACATCCATCTGTGCTCTGCATCCTGAAGGTGCCCACTGCACCTCCCCGGCCTTTCCAGCTGGCCAGATCCAATAAAGCCATCATCTGATACACCTGATACATCCCAGTGATGTGCTGAGCATGGCCAGGAGGGTGCCAAGAGGATGGACCAGGCTCTACTCAGTGGTGCCCAGCAATGGGACAAGAGGCAATGGGCAGAAACTGATGTCCAGCAAGTTCCATCTGAGCACAAGGAAGAACTTCTTTACTGTCCAGTGACCAAGCACTGGAACAGATTGCCCAGAGAGGGTGTGGAGTCTCCCTCACTGGATTATTCAAGAACTGCCTGGATGCAATACTGTGCCACGTGCTCCAATTGGACCAGATGACCCAAAGTGGTTCCTTCCAACCTGGCCCATTCTGCAGCCGCCAGAAGGGCAGAAACTCTAATTAGTCAGTGCTGCGGCCCCTTAGGTGGCAAAGAGACCTCCCTGACCCACAGGAGATGGAAATTCTGCAGTAACTGAGAAGCGTTGCCCAGGCCAGGGTGTGCGAGGCAGCTTTTCCCAGCACAAAGGCTCCCTCCCAGCCCCATGCTGGCATGCCTGGCAGATTGAGAATATCCTATTTATTAAAGACACTGAAGATGCGGCGACATGGGAAGCAGACACCATTCAAAAGATTGTCACATCTGCATAGCTAAAGGATCCCAGCAGTCATAAATCCCTCTAAAATACTCAGCCCCTTGTTCTGATAGCAGGTTCTTGCTCCTACTTCGCAGAAACAGGCTTTTAATCCCTAGTATTAGGCAGCTTCCTGCTATGTTTCAAATGCACCAAATTAAGGGCTTCTCTAACAGCTGGTGTCTTAATGCTCAGAGAGGTTCTTGAATATCTATGAAAATCAGAGGCAAATTACATCTTTTAGTTAATAATTTCTTCTCCATTAACCTCCTTCTCTTCCCTTGTTAAGAGATGATGTAATGGTGCTTCCACACCGTAACCCGCCGACACCTCTGGCAGCCTGGCCACGCAGGGAACTGAGCCCTTCTCATCACTGCCTGGTGTTTTTGGAGCCGACAGCTACACTCAGATGGGAAAAGGGCAGCTGTGCTGACCTTCTGGGCTGCTGGAGGCATTTCTGGAGCAGGATGTGCTGCCTCCCTCCAGGCTCCGAGCTCTGCAGAGCCACTTCATCGCACGCTACAGCCTGCACCACGTGGGCAGCTTTGCGGGTTGCTCTTGTTTCAGACCTGCTTTCTCCTGCCCCTGACAGCTGCTACACCTGGGACTAAAGAGACTGAAACCCCTGTTTGTGACAGCGGGTTGTGCGAAGAACTTGGCACAGCCCCTCTCTGGGAAAAGCTTCTCCCCACTGCGCACCCCGGCCAGCACGGCAGGAGCGGTGCCAGCCCTGGGAAGGAGGACTAACAGCCCTTTTTTAAACCACAAAACCTGTCTGGCAGAGCTCCAGGGAGTGCTGTTTGGCCCCTGGAAGATGTCATCCCAACACCTCAGGTGTTTTATTCCAAGGGCAACCCCAGCAGAAATTGCTCCTGGTCCAGCTCTGGACTGCCCAAACCTGCCATCCTCAGGATGCCTTCAGAGGGGAAGACTTGAAGAAGCCACTGCTCCAGGATAAGCCAGCCCCACTGACATCCTTGCGTGCTTTCCAGGTGGAATTTAGCCCTGAAGACAGGGGATACATTTGCTACCTGGAAGCAACAAAGCATTCCTTAGCCCCATCAGCTCATGGAAAACTTCATCTCTGCAGCCCCGGCTCTGCTCTGATCGAGCCAGTGACAACTGTAACGTGAGGGAGAGAAAGCAAAGAGGAGTCTACTGGGAAAATTGCCTTTGTGTCCTGTCCGTTCTCCAGCAACTTCCAGCAAAAGCTGCAGCTCTGCTGGCTCCAAGCACTCTGCTGGCTGCGGCTTTCCCAGCACCTCTGTGCTGACGGAGCTTGTAACGCCTCTGACATCAAGAGAGCAGAAGGCCAGAGCTCACCTTGAGTCCACAGCCAGGGAAGCTTTGCACTCAGCTGGGCAAAAACACCTGGAAAAACTCTGTGGGTACAGCAGGGATGAGGACCCGCAGCTCCAGCTAAAATCGGAGGCAGCAATGAGGTCTTGTGCCTGAACAGGAAAGAAACAGGTGCTGGGCAGGGAAGAGCTGTGCCTGGATGGGATGTGGGCTGGATCCTCTCCTGACTGTGATTAGTGCTGCTGCTTCGAAATTCACAGACCCACCCTGGCTTACACCCGATCAAAACACAGCTGCATTGAGAAGACCTGAAGAAAAATAACTAAATAACTCCTTTGCCAGCCCTGAATTCAGCAAGCTGTCCTCTGTGAGCCCTGCAAGGTGAAGGCATTTACCTTCAGCTCATTTACATTATTTATCATGCTATATCCACAGCTCCTCCCAGTGCTGTAATGGGGGCACTGAGTAAAACCAGCTGGCATAGGCTGAAAACACGGCAAAGGAAATGCTCTTTCACACTGCACACAATCAAACGACTCACTGTTGCAGGGTATCATGAAGATGAAAGGCATCAGTGTTCAGAACGAGATGAGGCAACGCTCCGGAGAAAGGCCCACGGAGCACAACTAGATGTGTCTCATCTGACAAGACACACACACTGGCCCAGGAGGGTCCTGTACCGCCAGAGGGAAGGACGAGCAGGTAGGAAAGCCACGGATGCTTGTTGTCCTCTTGCTCCCGTCCCCTCATGGGCAAATCAGAGATGCTGGCTCTGTACCACTGGACCTTGGTCCCATCTCACCACCCTGACATTCCCAAAACTAGGAGCAGAACCAGGACATACCTGAAAGTCATCTGGAACACCTGCCCTTGGTTGACATGCTGGCTCCTGTTGTTGTAGCCATGCAGCATCTCCCCAAAAAGGGTCTCGTTGAACTTGGCGTCCGACTTCAGGCACTTGGGGCCCTCGCAGATGTCAGACAGCATCAGGCAGGACTTCCCATCCGGGGCCAGCTTGTACTCTTCCACACACCTGTGGGGCACCACGGGCCGCGTGAGATGAGCCAGTCACAGAGCAACCCAGCCCACGAGCCTCTGCCGAGCCCAACCAAGCACCACCAACCCTTGTCCAGTCGATTGGACACATGAAGGGTCACAGAGCCCAAATCCTCTGCCCTGGCTGGGTTGGGTGACCAGTGAATGGGGGCTTGGCTCCCATCTCCCCTCCCTCCTGTAGCAGCACAGCCCATCTGCCTGCAGTGAGGTTGGGTGGGGCTTGGAGCACCTGGTCTGGTGGAAGGTGTCCCTGCCCATGGCAGGGGGGTGGAACGAGAGGAGCTTTCAGGTCCCTTCCAACCTAAACCATTCCATGATTTCATGCTGTCCTGCCTGGAGCTGCCCCTGTGCTGGAGAGCAGAGTTGTGCCCACTGTGCCTCTGCTGCTCAGGTACAAGCATTCCCCAGGCCACAGCAAAGCAAAATCAAGTTCCTGCCCCTTCTTCCACCCTCCTGCAAGGAAGCAGCTCCAGTTTGTCTGCTCCTCTGCTCTTTGATCCCACTTTCAAGCCTATTCTGGGTAAGACAAACATGTTCATCTTCAACAGACAGGAAGGGAAACTGAGGCAGGCAGCAGGGATGCGATTTAACTACAGACCCTGGAGACCTCGGTGGAATCTTTTGTAAATGTGCCATCCTGCCTCTCCTCCTCTTCCACCAGCCTTTTCCTCAGCTCCCACCTTACTGGGAAACCTCTGCTCCCTGCCTGCTCCTTCCTCCCCACAGCCCCAGTGCTCTAACAGCGACCCCACCTCCATCCAGGCTTGCTTCCCTCTCCCCTTCCTCTACTGCATTTTACTGCAAGCAGAACTCCCACCCGTCTGTCACACTTTTCCTCGCCTGTTCCCAAAGCGCAGCTCAGCCTTGAAAAGGGATTATTAAAAAAGAAGAGGGGAAAAAAAAAAGGGAAACAGTCTCTGTCCTTGGAGATGCAAGGCTGAAATGCAGATTCATGCGGGTGTGGGTGGAGACCATGGAATGGCCCAAGATTTTCTAGACCCTCCCCACAAAGGATGCTGTGCCCATATGAATTTCCAACCTCTGCTGCAGGCACGGAGCAGAAAACGTGCTCTGTTTTGGTGACTCAGTCACTCCGTGCTGCTAAACAATAATAAAAAAAGAAGGTAGTGGGGGGAAAAAACCAACAAACCAGCAAAAAAGGGATAAATAAAGGAGAAGCTGGCACAGGCTGAGCTCCCTGGGCTGCTCTTCCCAGGGACCAGCAGCAGCCAGAGCTGCACGAGGTCTTTGCTGCACCTGCAGGCATCGGGACTTGACGGATGCTCCTTGGAGTTACTGCTAGGAATTCACTCCCCTTCTTGCTTGTGGGCATTTTCTTTCCAAAGGGGCTTTTTTTCCTGTTCTTCATCCTAATCTGTCACACTGGGACACGGAGTAGGTCCCTGAGTGTGCCTGAGAGTGCGAACCAGCCGTGGGGCTGGGGCAGGCGATGGATGGCTGCAGCTGTGCAGCATAAAGCCAGATAATCACTGAGCTCCTTTTAGAGCCCATTGCAGCCAGGGAGATTTTCCTGAGAGAAAATGCTAAATTGTGTAGGATTATAAGATCCCGGCCAAAATCAGGGATGAAACTCTATTTTTAAGAGAGGCACAGGGGAGGGAAAAAAGTAAATTTTAAAAGTAGTATTTTTTAAACAAATCCTACACCTTCCCCTCCAACACACAATGTACAATTTTTGGGTCCCTTGACAGTGAGTCACAGATCAAACTGTACTGTCACACAGTGGGGGAGAGAAGGAAAGTGCATCTGCTCACACTGCTCCTCACACTTCCCTCAGGCAAACCAGGTGCCCCTATTCCCTGCTGGAAGTCAGCTCCATCAACAGCCTTTTTCTTGGACACCCAGCTCCGGGCTGGGCTGGGCTGGGCTGGGCTGGGCGGCACAGGAGGTGGCAGGGATGGAGAAGGGCAGGGGCTGTTTGTCTGCTCACTGAGGAGCAATGGAGGGGACTCACCCACAGAACATGAAGATGGTGCTGGACGAGGGGTCGTGGGGCAGAGGGAGGGTCTGCTGCAGGCACAGCTGCTCACAGCCGCCGTTGAAGCCATCGGAGCAGTCGATCCCTTTGGAGAAGTCGTAGCAACCGGTGCCGTCCTTCATGGGCCGCAGGTCCTCGGGGCACTGCAGCGAGAGAGGACACGTGGAAAGGTCACCTGTGCGTCCTCCCCTACCCTGGAGCCCCTATCCAGTGGGTGCCCTCCCAGGACACAGCCCATCCCAGAGCCAGTGCTGCTGAACTCCTTTTCCATCTGAGGGAGACAAGTTTGCCCTGAGTGAAGGATGGGGTCGCCCTGCATCACCTCGCACAGCCCTCGGGAAAGGGGCAAGGGCCCTCGGTGAGGATTTGGTCTGCTGCCAAAGCCTCCTCCCTCATCCTCCCACTGGAAGAGGGTGAAATCCTTGAGGCACCAGAACTACAAGGCAATAAAGCTTCGAGCCAGCGTGGGGCAAAGCGTGGCAACCCTCTGTGTTTGTTACCTGTTCCTCCAAAATGCAGAGGAAACCAGTGCAACTCAGAAATAAACACCTCACCACCTGGGACCAGCCCAGAGAACCCTCTCAGTGCTTGGGAATGACCCCAAGAACCGTCTCTGCTTGGGAGTGACCCAGAAATCCATCCCAACCCATGCCAGGCAGGTCAGCAAGCATGGCCTTGGCATCATGTCCAAAAGGATCTCGATGCCTGCTGTGGGAAGGACCAGCCCATGGCAGAGGCAGGACTGGGGGCAGCCGGGAGGGCAGCCCAGGCTCATCAGTTTTCCACAGCCAGGGGAACTACGGCTCTAATTTCTAATTCCAGTTCTCCGGCTTGTTTTCCTGGCCCCAAAAGATAAAAGCCAGCAGGCAGCAAATGCCATCGATAAATTGTCACCCAGATTAAAGCACACTTCCAGTTTCGTTATTTATCCCTTTTCACCAAACACACACGCACTCCAACAACAACAAAAAGGCCAGTCCTTGAAAAAATAAATAAATCTTGTCTAGGAGCAGCTCACAATTAAAAATGCATTATGGAATTTCTTGAAGATGAGTAAGACTGGAGATGGCGCAGGTAGTGATGAAGGCAGGTTATAAATGGCCTCTGTCAAGCAGAAGAAATGTTATAAAACTGCTATACTTCGTGCTTAAAAAAGAAAATCAATTTTCCATGTGAGCAAAATGCTGTACATATTAACAAAAGTTCAGGAGACCCTGGACCCCCATGCTCACTGACACCGGCAGGGTCCTGATGGGAGATGGGCTGCCGAGCCTCACTCAATCTTGGCTACTTAAGAAGCAAACAGAGATAGCAGAAAGGGGCTTTGGGGAGTCCTGGCCCACCCTGAGCCATCACAGAATCCTAGAATGTTTGGGCTGGAAGACAGCTCTCAAGGCCATCCAGTTCCTACCCTACTGCCATGGGCAAGGACTCCTTCCACTATCCCAGGTTGCTCCAAGCCCCGTCCAACCTGGCCTTGGACACTGCCAGGGATCCAGGGGCAGCCACAGCTTCTCTGGGCACCCTGTGCCAGGCCCTCCCCACTCTTGACAGGGAACAATTTCATCCTAACATCTAATCCAAACCTCCCTTCCTTCAGTTTAAAACCATCACGCTTGTCCTGGGCTGCTATAAGGTTCGTCCCCACCTTTCTCTCCACCTCCTAGAAACCCTGTGCCACTTTCCCACAGCAGCAGCATCAAAACTGCTTCTGCCCTGTCTGCAGCAACTGGGATGTGCTGATCTCTGCACCAGTTGTCCCTCAGATCCCTCACCCTCCCATTGCCCTCAGCTCTGAAGCTTGCAAACCTCAGCACCACCCTTAGGAACACTGGGTAAGGTGAGAAGGGAAGGCACCAGGCTTTTCCATCCAAGGGATCTTGGCAGCGAAGGGCTCTGGAATAGGATGCTCTGTCCATCTTTGCAGAGTAGGCAGGGTCCCAGAGACACAGCTCTGGAATGAGTAGCAGGAAGCAGCAGAAGACATGGGAGCAGGAGCTTTCCAGATGTACGTACAGAATAATGAAGGAGGAGAGGACACTGAGAACAATCTGTGCTTTTCACCGCCCCGGAGCCGCCTGGGAAACAGCACCAGGATGAGAGTGCCTGTGAATCTGCAGATACAGCTCTTATCTCCCGTGGTCTCCTCCCTGCCTGCTGGCCCCGCTGTAAGAGCAGAGCTGTGCAAATTGGCAGCGAGGATCTCCCTGGAGGACACGGGGAGGGCTGGCTGCAAACAGCATCTCTGCTTCACGGCACCGCATCCGCCTCTCTGCTGTTCTCTGCACATCCACAGGGATAGTGGGGTCCAGGGCTCTGCTCAAGTTCCCTCTAGAGATCCCGAGGGATCTTCCAGAGTGCTGAAGGCAACTGGATGGGACCGTAAGGCAGCAGGAGCTACAGGACCACAGCCAGAGGATCAGTCATGGCTTTTCTGCGCTGTCACTTGGAATTCTTGCCTTGGCACAGATCCATGTGCTGAGCTCAGCACCTTCTCCAGCCCACAGAGGAAGAAGATGGTTCTTTCCCCGTGACTGGGTTAGTGGGTCACCAAAGCCGTCCCTCCCTTCGTCCTACTCCGCTCGAGGCCACCCTTGGGACATTCCTCCAGTTTTGGCTCTTAACCACCACGAAACATGTTCCCTTTCAGTTCATAATTATGCATCCTAATACTCATTAATTACAGCAGGCAAATAGCTCAGCACAGCATTTGCAAAAGAAAGCACTCCTGTCTCTCCACATCCATCCCCGCTCAGAGCAGAGACGGCTCTCCAGTCAGCTGCTGTGCTGCAGCACGGTGCTCTCCAGGGACAGAAAGCTTTGGGAGCCAACGTGAAAACACGGGATGTGTCCCTGCTCGGGAGAGCCAGGAGAATCAGCAAACTTGGCAATTAGTACTGGCCCACAAAACCACCAGCAGAGGCAACACCAGCCCCTGCATAGAGGGTTTTGCAGGGATGAACAGGTGGGTGAAGCAACTACTGACACAATAAATCACGGAATAGTTTGGGTTGGAGGGGACATTAAAAATCAGCTTTGCCATGGGCAGGGATGCCTCCCACTATCCCAGGTTGCTCCAAGCCCTGTCCAACCTGGCCTTGGACACTTCCTGGGGCAGCCACAGCTTCTCTGGACTTATAAATTTTTGTTAACACACGCCCCTGAAGCAGAGGATTTCCCATCGGGATGTCCCACCAATAGATCAGAGTTTTCAGAGGGAAAACTGAAGTCCATTTGGGTGCAACTATGTTCTTGCCCACAGGAGTCAGAAATGACCATGGAAAAAGCCAATTTGTGCTAATCCTGACTCCTGATGGGTCCGTTTGGGCTTCTGGATGGGCTTGGAGAGCCAGCCCTCGCCCTGTGTTCGCTGGGCTTTTATAAAGGAGCAGATCTGTTCTTGCTGACATTGATTTGCCTGGCTCGGGCGGCAGAGAACCAATAATTACGGTGAGTTTTAATCAATGCCCCATCAATTTAGGTGCAGTTCAATTTGCGATCCGCCTTGGCAGTGACACAGGACGGGGGGCTCTGTTGGAAAATGATTACAAAATCAATAAGCAACTCGGTCAATAACTCTGTCTGGGCGAGCACGGGTGGCACGTCCCACCCTGGTGAGACGTGGTGCCCCAGCAGGTCCTGGTCAAACACCTCTGCACACCCCTCATCCACACATGGCATGGGTTTATTTAGCCAGGGAAGCCAAGGGACCCCCTCCACTGTTACCCAGCAATTCGGAAGAAAAAGCTGTTTGTGGTTTACCACGTTAGACTCACGTCGCACGCGTTTCCTTCCAATTCCCAGCCCATCCTTTATCCATGGATCTGACCAGGAAATATAGCTCGGAGCTTGGGAAAAGGGTCTGGTGCTTAATCCATGCTATGGAGAGGAAAAGGAGATGTAGGGGGAGACTCCAACTCACGGTGTGCTCAAAATCCAAGGAGAAACTCTTACCATACAAATATAATTCCACGGTCTTGCAAATCCACTCCACCTGTGCAGAAGTGAACTGATTTCCCTGTGCCGACAGACAACCCTGAAAATCACCCTTGGCATTGGAAAAGAAAACTTCCTTGCCTTGTTATGTGTTAGCACTGATAACACAGGTCCTGAAGGCTAAACACGACCCTCGGCCCCGATGCTCCGACCCTGCTGATGCCAAGGGGTCTGAAGAGAAGGAACCACCAGCAGCTCCACGTGGTTTGGCTGATGGCACAGTTGGACACCAGCCCATCCCCTCCCATCCCAGAGCACCCAGGTCCTTATTCCTGTGACTGCAGTCAGCAAATGAATTTTGAGTACACACAGGGAATGGATGTGCTGAATAGGAAGTGCTATTTTTATCTGTTGTTTTGCAAAACAGGCTTTTTTCCCTTTTAAATGACATCTCCAAGGTGACACGGAGTGGCAGATTTGGCAGGGCCTGCTGCCACATGCCCACAGCCACCCCTGGGAATACACCAGATCCAGCCCCGCCGATACACACGGGCTGTGGTTTGGAACAAAACGGGACGCCTGTGCCCACTGCTGTCACCCCAGCACAGCGTGTGGCACCGTGTGGCCTCCTGCCACCAGGGCTGGGCACAGCTCCCCTGCCCACCACACCCCCATCCCCAGCACGGCCAGAGCAAACACAACGGGAGGAGGATCGTCTTCAAGGGGAAAGAACACAAGCACTCAACAGAACCTGGGCGAGATTGTGCCCTAGGAAAATAAATACCTGGACAAGTCTCTGCTCTTGTAAGGTAAAAAAGGGGCCTTTGCTCACTTTCTCGTTTGCAAAGCTCATTAGCAGCGAGACGGGCGAGGGGTCACTGGAAGGCAAATCATTACTGACACGGATCCCCCAGACGGGAGCACACCCGCTCTCTTCCAGCTGAGCTGCCTGCCAGAGCTGCTCGGCTCAGCTCCTCTCTTCCATTATTAAGTTTAAAAAACCAGAATACTTAATAAAGTGTTTCTGTAGAGAGTAAACTGCCCTTTTTGTTATTCCACTCTGTTTCCTCCACAACAGCAGCCTTCTAGTCAGACACTTCTGTGTCAGGTGCTGGGGGTGATGCTTTGGGTACAGACGAGTCTGAATCCTCCCAGCTCTTAAAACCACAGAGGGAAGCTGCCACCAAACCCCACTCCCAGTGCTGCTCCGGGTACCATTCTCATGCCTGGATGCCTCCAGAGGCAAGACCCAGGAGCCCAAGCTGCATCCCCAGCACTGCTGGCCTGAGGCAGCACAATCAGCTGGTGGCTCAAGTGCCACAGAGCAGTGAGGATCATTTCCAAAGGCCCTAATGACCCCCCTTTGTGCTGAGGCATCCTTGCTCCTCACTGAGGAACCTCCTCAGCGTGAGACAAAAACATTAATCCGAGGCACTGCTGAGGTACAAGCAAGCGCCAGCATTTTAATGAGCTCCCGTCTATACACTGGCATGTATTTATTTGCTTGTTGGAGCTCAGAAACGATACAAATGCAGTAAACCCCTCTGTGTCCATATATATATACACACATTTGGACAATTCTAGCTTATTCTGCCTTCATTTTCTTGGCCCAGAAGGCCCCTGGTGAGCAAAGCTCCTCAGCAGCAGCAGGACAGAGCCTGGCTGTGCACAGCCCAGTCTCTGTGTGAGATTTATCCCTCCTCTCCCAATACTTTGATAAAACAGGGCCAAAATGCTGGCTCTAAAGGGCCCTCCAGAGCCACCCCTGCTTCGCCTCCTCGGGGCAGGGATGTCCTCACCAACCCCAGCTGTGGCAGAGTCCTTCCTGACACCCCGCTGCGGGGGAACATCCTTCCCCGAGGGGAACATTACAACTGTTTTCTGAAATAACAGTCATTATCTTCCCACTCTTTCCCCCCTCCCTCCTTTTCCCCTGCTTCCTTTTCCCTTTAAAGATCATCAATCATTATTTTAGCCTTAGAAAATCAAACCCATCTGTCTTGCAGGCTCCTGAGAACATGCTGCTCGTGCATCTCAGCCTGGTCCCTCTGTGAAAGTGGGATGGGGGATCCATGGAGGAGATGGAAGCTCCAGGAGAGGAGGCAGCATCTGCTCACCTCTGGCCACCGCTCCAGTGAACCCTCTCAGGCAAGTCACCCTGTGCATGTCTGCATCTCAATTCCAAGAGGGAGGGATCTGTTTCAAGCAGCTGGTGGGATGCCTTGCACCCGGAAAGAAGTGTTCAGAGCTCCTGGAGCAAAGAAATCTGCTTCCCTTCCAGAAGACACCAAGAGCCCGTTTTGGGGTGTGCTGGCATCTCCCGCCTGTCAGGGCACATTCAGTCACAGCAGAAGCTGGCACCGCCAAAAACCTTCAGGAAAACAGAAATTCAACCCCTGCCCCACCTGACTCACCCTCCAGGGTGCAGCCCAGCCACAACGCTACACACCAAATCCTATATCCCAAACCAATCCCAAAGCCCCAAGCCAGCTGTGACCACAACACACGAAGCATCCCAGTCTGGTGAGGAGCAGAGGGGCACCGGCCAAGCCCGCAAGGAATGTCGCTGAAAAAGCCAACACTGGAGAAAACAGGGCTTTTATCATCCAAACCACTCCTTCCCTGTGCAGGCAGAGACCTCCAGCTCACCTCGGTGCTTCCACTTGCTTTTAAACCAGTCACCCCTTGCCCACGAGGTGCAAATCCCCTCTGAAAGCAAAGGCAGGTGGGTGGTTTGCTCCCACTGACCCCCGACACCCTTTACCACCCTTTCCTCCTCTCTCCTCCTCAAATCCCATTTTCAACACAGGTATTTACCTAGATTAATGAGATAAAATCCAAAACCACAGGCTCCTTGGAGGGGGGCTTGCTGATGAGCTCAGGGGGCTTCTGCTTCCAACCACAATGCGCAAAAGGAGTCCGCTCCTGCTCCAGGGAGTCAGCGAAACTTTAAAGGGATTAGAGAGACCAGTTTCCTCATCTCCCTCCCTGGTGTGTGCATCTCTCCCATAATTAGCGAGGTGCCTCTCAAGGCAGGGACGGGTAAGTTTTTATTTTTCAATGAACAATTGTCTGTCAGAAAAATGCAGATTTGATGAAGCTTAAGTGCTTTGTGGGATTCCATCAATTACATCTCAAAACTCATTGGGAAATTAGGAGAGCATTTAATTTTGACAAGGTTGAAATGTTTTGGTTTCCACCGCCTAATTTTGTTTTTATTTCAGGCTGTACACTGGGATAAAGCAATATAAAACAAAGCTCCAGATGATAACGGTGGAATTAAACATTTCCCTCTCCTTCATAGAAAGGAAATGTTTTGAACCACAGCATTTTGGAATTTTCACATATGCGAGGCATTTCTGCACAGCATTTTGGCTCGGACTGAAACTCCCAAACACCCCAATTTCCTCCCGGGAAAATAAGTTCTCAGCATCACCAACATAATTTCAAAGCATCTCCCCAGGGTCCCTAAGCCACCTCTGGGTGACTTGTGCTGGAAGAAGGAGACCAAAGCAGCAGCAGCCACTGCCCTGCTCCTTCATTTCTAATCCCATTTCTCCCCGAAACGGTTGCACTCCTAAATTAAGCCATTTCTCTGCCGCACTCTGCGGCAGTGAGGAACAGCCCATCATTCCGAGTGGGAGAGAGCAAGGGAAGGATTAGCCCCAAACAAGCTGTGCTAAGGCTTATATGCCTGTGTGGACCATGCCAAATTTCTCCTCCTTCTGTGTCTAAAGAGACTGGGACCAACACCGCACCAGTGTCACCGCGGGCCACAACTTCATTAAGTGACTCTCTGGTAGATGCTCTCCCTCCTGCATCCTGCTGAGCCAGGCAAATTCCCTCCTTCCCGATGGGCTGACCCCACCATCCCAGGGAGGAACAGCTCAGATCATCCTTGGAGGCAAACTGCACTTTTTTCTTGCTCAGACTAGAAGTAAATCTCTGCCAGAGGGACCTGAGCCTGTGAGAGGGGGACCAGTGAGGATCAGCAGGGTTTCATGTCTGTACAGAACAGGCAGCACCCAGTGCCCAGGCTGGGAAAGCTCTCCCAGCTCTTGCCAACACCTCTCCCAAGGTGAGTTGGCTCCTGGAGCACATCCACACTTTAGCCCTTCCACATCTACCCACAACATCCTTGGCCCCTGTAGCACTCTAATGTGCCTTAAAGAGCTAACTCACCATCACCTGCAGGCACACGGACGGTGCAGAGCCATCAGACCACACCACCTGCCCCGCTGCTGCAGTCAGGCCCCTCACACCTTAAACAAACAAGGGGCTAATTCTGATCATTCTTGGCCCAGGACCCCGAGCTGCCTTCCTCACCCCCAGTGAGTCCTCACAGTGAGGAGACCCCATCCTGGGAGTCACCACGGGGCTCAGACACCTTCACTGCACACCTGTACTGCTGCTGCCTTCTCCCGCAGCGATGCCGAGGGCGCCCAACCTGCACTGGAAGAGAACAGAGAACCTCCTTGCCCAGCTCATGTGCTAAGACCAAAGCTCCCATTCCTTTGGGAAAACAACCTCACTCCTCTTATTTTCCCGGGGCTGCAATCCTGCCTTTCTAGGCTCAAAAATGCACACGGCCACGGAGCAGTACATGGAAGCAACCCCCCTTCTCCTCAGGTGGCTGAGAGGACTGGCGCCAGTGAGCAAAGCCAATCTAAGAGACAGCTGGGGAAACCTGAATTTAAGCCATGATGCAGGTGCTTCCTTCAGTCTCTCAGGGCCAATTCACAGGTTTTCATCTCAAATTATAAATCACCAACACAGGAGGGTTAA
Organism: Mohoua ochrocephala; assembly: GCA_013398855.1. Classification (NCBI taxonomy): domain Eukaryota; kingdom Metazoa; phylum Chordata; class Aves; order Passeriformes; family Acanthizidae; genus Mohoua; species Mohoua ochrocephala. Next base: position 279,668 of record VZTA01028601.1, read on the forward strand.
GCATTTTCCCTCCTTCAGCATCCTCTCTCCAGGCTCTGCAGCTACCACCGTGCCAGTAGCAAAGATCAGTGATATTTCCTTTATAGGATGTAGTCTGAATTATTCCTCCAGCACACTTTCTCCTGGTGTGCTGTGATCCCTGCAAGACAGTACAAAACACACGCTGGACTCAACGTGCAGAGTCACTGGATTCAGAGAAATTCACCAGGATTTTGTTTTCTTGGGAAATTCCCACAGCTTGACCAGATCCATCAGCAGTTCTAGGGTGCAACAAGAAAAAGCAGCACGGAAGCAGGTTTTCTAGAGCTTGGGGGCTGTTTGGTTATGTTAGGGCTCAAACACAAGGCTCCAGTTAGCGATGTCAAGGTCTTGGCAAGGTTGCAGCTGATAGTTCTTAAAATTGCCTGAATAAAAAAAGGCCTCCGATAAGAAAAGAACTGCAGAAACCCTTTATGCACTCATGCCATCTACTGGGTACACATAAAACTAACAGAAAACCATGAGATGAGGAGAAAAAGGGATCCATCCCATGGGAAGTGGGGGATGGCAGGTGGGGAACTGTCCCCCCTGTGGGTGGGGACCCCGCTGGAGAAGCTTTAGGGTCTTCAGGTGACGCCTAAAAAGCAGGCTTTTAACTGAGCAAAGCGACGCCCTCTTTTCTTCCCATCGTCAGCCCAAGGAGACTCAGCCAGACTCCAGCATGAGCTGCGAGCAATCTGCCCTCGACTTTTTAACCGAGACCTTTTAAGGCCAAACAATTAGGTAATGGCAGAGCCCACGCCGCGAAAAACCCGGAGATAAATGCATCCCGGTCCTCGCAGAATTACTGGAAGCCGTATTAAGGGCATGAAGGAACTAGTAACAGATGATGATTATATATAAAAGGAATAAGAAATCTTTGAGATTTGTGCTGCTCCCTGGTTGAGCCGCTCGGCTCCAGCTCTGTGGTGTATTAATTGCTTACAAGGCTGCATGTATATTTTATGCTCAGTACCTGCCTGGAACATTTGTTGGATTTAGCCTTGATTGATGAACCACTGATTATATACTTCTGTGGTTCTCAGCAAATTAATAAACTGTTGACTGGTAGAGATTAACAACATGTCATGATTTGTGAATCTGTGTCCAGAGTAAAGCTGGAGCAAACCTAGTGCTAAAATTAGTAGGCAAATGCTCCCTGAACTCTATAAAAAGGGGATAGCTTAATTAAATTACATCCCGATATTGCCCATAGCACTTACCAAATTGGCAAATTGAGTTCACAGCAGTTCAGCTTCAAAACTAACTGACATCCCTGAAAATTTGCAGCACATGACCCCATCCCTGCTTGCACTGGAAGCCCAGCTCACACCCAGCAGGCTCCAGAAGCCAGAGCGGGATGAGGAGGGGCAGCGCAGGGATGGGCGAAGAAAGTACCAGAATGTCTCAACCTAAGGCTGTGTGAGCTCTGAGACTCCACTCCCAGCCCCTCTGATCCCACTCAGCACCATGAGCACCACCCAGAGATGGGGGCAGTGCTGCCAGCCCCCCCATTAGGCTTTTCCCTGGACAATAACCATGGAGCACGGTCAGAAACATGAGGACAGTTCCTTCCACACCTCTCCTCATACCCCTCCTTTGCCAGAGACCTACAACAGGTGATGAGAATAAACACTGCACAGGGTTGGGAGAGCTGGGAAGCAGCAGCACTGGCTGGTGTCAGTCCAAAGGGAAGCATGGAGACAGGGGCTGGGGGTGGGATGCAGCAGCTGTCCCCACACTCCCCCTGGGCAGCTCAGCTCTGCTGTCCTCAGGCTGGGACTGGGGAGCTGGGGGGCTTCAACCCAAGACTGGGAGCTGTGGAGAAGGACGGAGCAGCCTCATGCTCCTGCAGTGGGGAGAAAAAGGGGTGAAGAGTGGAGCGGGGACTGTCTCCTGTCCCCGTGGGATGCACGGCCCCAGGAGCCTGGTGTGATGCGCAGGATGGGGGTTCCTGTGGTCCCCGTGTGCCACCTCTCCCCCATGGCTCTCCGGAAGGGGATGCACTCCAGGAGAATGCTCCTGCTGCTCCTCCCTTCTCCCCCCGCTGTACATGGTCCATTCTCTTTACACACGGCCTCAGTCAGGCATTACAGAAGCTGGGGGTATCTTCCCCAAGTGACACAGTTTTCCTTTTCTGCCTCTCCACATGCCAGCACTAGGTCTCTAATTTATTGACAATTTCTATCTTAATACATCCTGACTTTAAAAAGAGGCATCGCTTCCCATAGGCGTGAGGTGATCAGAGCCCTGATTGCTTCTGACAGTGCCTGGGCAAGCACGTTGGCATTCAGAGCAAAATAACACCCAAAAAAGGGAGAAAACACCCTAAAAGACTAGAAAGGCAGTTGATCTCTGGCAAGGGGGACAAAGAAAAACAATGGCAATGGGAAAAGAAAGGAGGAAGGGGAGAGGAGCGGCAAGGGGGAGACGGCAGCAGGCGTTGCTGGTGACACATCAGACTGTTGTGCTAAATGGCCTTAACAAGCAACCTGAGAAGGGGATAATGAAAACGCCTCCCCCCGGGACAGCGCGGCTCCAGCCTGACCTTTCCCAGCTGCCGTGTACAAACATCTTCAATAAATAAAGAGACACTTATCTCCTGTCTCTGCTGAGATAGGAGGGATGGGGCGAGGGGGCTCTGCCGCAGTGAGATGAGAGCGTTCAGAGGTTTAGGAACAGTGAGTGTGTGCTCGAGGGGCTGGTGGAGCGGGTGGCAGCTCTGGACCCCCCTCGGGGGTCACCACGACTTCCTGGCAGACAGGGGCTTCAACAACAGACAAAGAGAGATGCCCCAGGTTGCCCCCACTCGTGTCATACTGGATTCCCACAGGCTCCTCACGAAGCAAAAGGAAGACTTTGATGTCAAGGTGAGATGGGTTAGAGCTGGGCGAGGTGCTGAGCTCTGCTGCTCCCCCCTGGAAGCACAGCAAAACCCCTCTGGGCATCAGCGGCTGGGAACACCTCCGCGGAACTGTGCACAGGGGGTTGGACCAGGCTCTGAGTAACCTGCTCTAGTGGAAGCTGTCCCTGCCCATGGCAGGGGGTTAGGACAAGATGGTCTTTAAGGTCCTTTCCAATCCAAACCCTTCTAGGATTCTATGATTCAGAGCCTCTGCCTAAAAATAATGGTCTAGGGTCTAGAAGATCTTCTGGACTTTACAAAACCTGGGACTCAGTAGATTATTTGGCAAGACATGAGCACGTTCAGAAACAAACCAAGACTCTGAGGGTGTCAGAGATGCTCTCTGGATGGGGGGATGCTTCATCTTTCTTCTGCACTGGGAAGCACAAAGCAGGAGAAAAAGCAAGGCAGCTTTCCGCTCCTGCTTCTTTACAAGCAGGAAAATGACCAGCAGCCTCAAGCATTTTTTCTTTTGCTCATCTGAGCACCTGGGCTGCTTCCCTGGAGTCCTTAAGGCATTTGGGATTTGCTGTGAAGGCCCCAGCAGTGGGGGAAGTCCACCTCCAGCACACACATCCCCTTGGCCAGAGGAAGCAGGTCACGTCTCCCTCTGGCTTGTCCCCAAACCAGAGGCCAGCCCTGGGGACCCCACAGCCCCAGTATGTAGCCCACAGCCCCAGTACTCACCCCCACAGCCCCAGTATGTACCCCACAGCCCCAGGACCCACCCCACAGCCCCAGCACCTACCACACAGCCCGTGGAGTCCACCTTGCGATCCGAAACACACTTGAAGTTGCGGGTGCAGCCGCCGTTGTTGCGGGAGCAGTCCCGGACGGGCCCGAAGGAGGAGAGCAAGTCATTGATGGTTTCGAAGTAGGTGGACAGCATCGCTTCTTCCCTTGGAGAGAAAAGGCACCGTTAGGGCTGGAAGGGAGCTGGCAGAGCACGGGCACGGGCAGGGCAATCCACAGAGAGCTGGTCTGGCAAAATCCCTGCATCCTGATCAGCGATACCGAGCCAAAGGAAGCTTCCCAAGAAAATGAGGGCTTTGTGATTATGCTATGCAATAAATTTGCTGCAAAACTCTGGCATCCTTCATAGGATCGACCAGTCATGGGGTTTCAAAGACACTATCCACCAGTTTTATGCAAACTAGCAACTAGGAGATGCTTTATTAGTAGCCCGGAGCTGGGTGTGAATCCAACCCTACACTAGACAACAGCAAATCCAAAGCCATAAAACTCTTCCTAAATGTTTCACAGCTGGGCCAAGCCTCCCTGAGCATCCACACCCCATCCATCACCATCATCCACATTCACCTTGAGGGCACTGCCAAAGCTGGAAAGACACATGAAACTTGGCTTCACGCTTGCTGGGATGTGGATGTGGAGCAGATAAGGCAGGAATGGGACCTGGAGCAGATAATGCAGGGGTGGGGGCAGGCACAGCTCTGCTGCTCTGCTCCAGCCCACGATGTGCAAGGTCCCGGGCATGGCCGTACTGTGACGCCCCTCTCCTAAGCAAGCAAGGAGCGTGAGCACCTAGGAATAATTCCAAGGCCATGTGAAGCCTTAGGAAACTCCCAGCCCTGCCTCTCAGAGCTGCACACGCAGCAGATTTCGCCTGTGACAAAGCATTCAGGCACTTCGCCTTCTGCTGGGTTCCTGCAAAAGGAACACAGATGCTTGTCAAGAGCTTTAAGCATCTCCAAGATATTTTTCATCTTCAAAGCACAGTTTATACGTTAACCAATATCCACAACCCATCCTGGGCGACAGAACCGTCACCCTCTCACCGACAGGAGAGAGACAAAGTGATCAGAGAGAGAGAAAGGTCACAGAACAAGTCACTGATAGCGACAGACACGACCTCCACAGGCTGTTTATTAGATCATTACACACAGGAGGCTGCAAATTAACCCTGACCCCTCTGACCTCAATACCCTCGAGGCAATGCCGGGAGTCACAGCATGCTTCATTCTCCTTGAGCCTCTCCCCTGCTCGGCCATCAGAGCAATGACTCAATGCCCATGCTAGTGTCCCTTTTTTGGGGGGTTTAATGTGAAAACAGCCTGCTTGGCAATGAAACAGCAGTGAAGGAATATTCATCAGCCCCGGAGGGCCATGGCAGTGCTGTCTGGAAGCAGCCGTGCGTTCTCTATCAGCAGAGGGCCCCTGAGCTCACACGCTGTCACACTCACACGCAGCCCTGCCAACACCGAGCGCTCAAGAAAACCATGAGTCAGGCATTAAAAAAGAATATAATGAAACTGGCACCAAAATGATGAGATTTTAAAAATAAATCAATTGCTGTGCTGTTTGGGGGTGTTTTTTTATATTTTCTTCCCCTAAATTTGCTTTCTGTTTTCTGAGCCTTTAAGGTATAACCAAGCTTTTCCCTGCAAACTCGAGGGCTAGAAACTCCAGAGAGACCAAACCCAAATAAAGCCTTATGCAGTACTGGCATCATGATTTTTCAGATTCTGGATTTCAAGGGAATCAATGACAGGATTCCAGAAGTTGGGACTTTCAACAAGGAAAACACCATTAGGAGCCGCAAGAAACAGTAAATTGGCACATCCCCGTGGGCCGGGGTGGATGAGTTATCCCAGCACTGGGGCAGCTCCGTGCTCACCGTGGTGACCCACATAGCAAATTCATGTCTGTGCTGCCTGCTCTCACCCCAATTAATGCTTCCCAATTAACTTTTCACTCTTAGCAATCAAGCTCCTGATATTCTCCCTTTCTTGGCCCACCTCCTAGATTTTCCAGCATATTTGGAGATGAATCTCCCTCTGTCCTTTCTTGGTCATGTTTCAAATATCTTTAGAGGCCGTTTTCTATTAGCACTCTGTTCCCACCGGGATCTGCAGCTCCTCTGAAATGAGGGAGTGAGAAAGGCAGGATATATTCGATCAGGGCACATATTTCTGCTGGAAAGATGGGGGGGGGAGGAAGGGGATATTATTTACTAACTAAAACCACTGTTTATTAATGTAGGGAGAATTATTTTTAAAAAGCCAAAACCAACAAACCGTGACAGCTCCTCCACCACCCACCCCAAAAGCTCAGCCCCATCTGGTCCTCCCCGGGGGTTTCTCAGCGTGGGTGGACAGCAAGGAGAACCGTGCTCCCATCCTCCCTCCTGGCTTTTCCATTGGGCCAGCAAACAACCTTCCTGCAGCTCTCACGTGCCTGGAAGGAGAAGGTGAGGAGCTACAGCAGCTTCGGGTGGTGGAGAGGAGATCGTGGGGCTGGGTCCTTGCACGGGATTGCTTCAGAGAGACAGAATTCTGTCAGGAGACACCGGCTCATCCCACACGGCACCAGGCTGGGGCTGGCAAGGGCAGCTTGTCATGCTTTAATTAAAACTTGGAAGCACAAACCGACCTCCTGCCCTCGGGAGGGCTGAGGATGGGAACGGGAAACTCGCTCTCCAAAGCCTGGCATAATGGATGACCCCTGCCAAAGCCTGGGCAGGGCTGGCGAGCTGGAATGAGCCATTAAGCGTATTAAAATATTAACCTCGCTGGGAGGTTGGGCAGCAGAGCTGCAGGGAAGTGTTCAAGTGTCACCTGTGAGAGGAGCGGGGTGAGGGCAGAGGCAGAGAGGCTGCTCGGCCAGATCGGTTCTGCATTGGCTGCCGTTACATCAGAGGAGCTTCACTTCAACACAGAGCCCTGACGAGGGGTGGCAGCTCACGAGAGGCTGCCGCGCTGCTCGGAGCAAGCTGGGAGCAAACTTCACTTTCATCTGCCTCCGGAGGGGCTGGAGGAGCCCGGCTCAGTGCAGGCAGGTGCTGCCGAGTCCCTGGCACTGCCAGCCTCAGTGGCTCCATTTAATTTTGGGAGTGAAGAACGGTCATTAATTACCTGCCTTCTGTGGCGGCGCATGGCACGGAGCAGATGACTTTCCACCCACACGGCTCTGGCAGTGACCCCTGCCTGTCCTTCCCTGCCCGCTGTATGGGGCTCCTGTTCTCAGATTCCAGAGGCAGCCCTGGAGAGAACGCAGTGCCAAGGGACAAGGCAGGGGACACTTGAGGAGCGATGGCAGCATCTGGCCACCACTGCAGGGAGCCCAGTGGGGACAGTCATCCCCACCGCCGCCCGGGTGCCAGATTAGACCAGCCCTGATGGATGAATCACTTTCCCTGCAAGTAACGAGCTGCCTGCAAAAGAACAGCTCTTGTTCTCCATCTCTCCAAGTTGGATTTCAGTGACTAAGCCCCGGATCCGTTCTGACAGGGCGGGATGGATAAGGACAGGCTCCACAGTTGTGCCGTGCCCGGAGCACAACAAAGAGCCCAGGGAAGCTGCCGGCGGCCCCTGGCCGGACCCAGGTGCCAAAACCCCCGGGAGCACACAGGGCTCAGCACCTGCTGTACTGGGAGGACGGGGCAATCCCTCACTGAGCTGAAGCCAGGTCTTGTCAAAAGGGCATTTTGGAGAGAGCGACCTAATTTCTAATGCCAGATCCTCTCCACAAGCACATGAACATCTACGAACACACACACACACACTCTCTCTTTCTTTGCTCTCCAGCCCTCCAAGGACACCTGCGGACACCCAAATGATAGAGTTATAAATGAAACACACTCCCCTCCCTGCCAGGACCCACTGAACACACACCCAGCCCCAGTAAAACCCAATTTTCTATCAACTCCTGACACAAATGCCCAGCGTGGTGCAGCACAGCAGGGCTCCCCTCCTGACTCTGCTCCCGTGGTGCAGACCACGGCACCCATCCTCACACAGCCCCATCCCACCTCCCACCACCTGCACTTGCCTGGATTCCCTCAAAAACACTTTTCTCCACCCTCCCGCTTTGTTCCAGGTCTCATTAATGAAGCAGATTCACTGACAAATACTGCTGGGGGTTATTTATTCATGAAATACCAACACCATGCAATTCTCAAAGCCTCCAATGCACTCATCCCAGAATAAGCTCCAGAGCTCTGCAGTGGCTCTTCTCTCCAGCTCATCCTGAAGGGGATTAGTGGGTGTTTTCCAGCTCTGCTGCCCCTTTTTATTGCCTGCTAATGGTTAAAGACTTCAGTGCCTTACAAAGTTCACCATCGCTGAGAAAAATAAAGAAAAGAATGCGAGCTGGGGACTAAGCCAGTGCCATCTGCTCCCTGAGCTGGGTTTGGAGAGGGATCAGGGTGGGAGCTTGAGGTTCGGGAGTTTCTAGAGACAGGGCCCACGAGCAGCACAGGCTGTGATGCTGTGTCACCCGCAGCTTCACCCAGAACCACCCAGCACAGCCCAGCCAGGAGGGCTCACGCCCAGCACCTCGCGCTGCTTCTACTTCCACTGAACAGGGAACTTCAGGGCTGCCGCACTTGCAAACCAGGACGGAGCAACTTACACCCAGATTCTGCGCTTTTCAGCCCAGCTGCTGCTTGCCTGAGCAATTCTGAGCAGCTCTCCCACAACGCCCTGCAAAATTCATCACAGAAATGGGCACGAAGGGCGATCGACACACGGATCCCAGCTGAGGGTGTACTGCAAAACTCAAAATCACACTTTTTATATTTATATATAACCAATAAAATCCCAAGCCGCAGCTGCAAAGCCCAGATTCAGAAGCAAAGAATTGATCAGCACATGGGACTGGGACCTTGGCTGCAAGTAGAGCCCTCGAGACCCCTTGGTGCCACCACCTGCAGCCCCAGCACCACACTCAGCACGTGGCCTTCCTGCCCTCAGGACAGGCAGAGCCACCCCTTCCCCAGGGGAGTCCCCTCCCAGGACCCCCTGTGTGTCACAAACATTCACTTTTGCTCCCAGCTTCTGCACACGGGGGGTGATTTTCTTCCCATCTAAGACAGGCAGCCAAGGCAACAAGAGAAGAGGATGGAAAGTGCTCGCCGCTGCTGGATGGCCGACTGAAAATGTCTTCCAAGTTATTTTTAGTACTTTTAGCACTTCCCACACTCACACTACAATTCCAGCTGGGTCTGCTGCACTACAGGCTCGGCTGTTCTGTACTGAGAACCATCCAGTTAAACACCCAAATTATAATGAACATGCAATAAATGATCACCTGAGAAAAGTGGTCTCCAATATAAATGCAACATAATATGTTTTTTCTGGGATTTCAACGCTTTTAATTTTTATTCTGCCTGCAGCAAGAAACCGTTCTCTCTACAGCCCTTTCTGGCATCCCTACAACATTTAATCATGGAGTCACAGAATGGTTTGGGTGAGAAGGGACCTTAAAGCTCACCTCATTCCACCCCCTGCCACGGGCAGGGACACCTCCCACTGTCCCAGGCTGCTCCAAGCCCCGTCCAGCCTGAACTTGGACACTTCCAGGGATCCAGGGGCAGCCACAGCTTCTCTGGGCGCCCTGTGCCAGGGCCTCCCCACCCTCACAGGGAAGGCTTTCTTCCTGATACCCACATCTGTGGAGAATGCAGCAACCACCTCCTACAGCACTGAACCATGAGCCAAAGAAATCTGTCTGCACACTGACCAAGCTGGAATGCTCTGGAAAAGTTACTCTCCATCCCGAGCACTGAAGGAGCTCGTGAGGCGGTGGCAGCTTCTCGCTTGCGGACTTCACAGCCTGAAACTGTGGCAAGCTGCAGCTCCTGTCTTTAACCAGGTGTCTCAGCTCTGCCTGCATCAGATTTATTATTTTATGTAGGAAAAAAGTGATTTTCTGCCCAGTACACCGACAACCACTTTTCAGCCACTGTAATGGTGCTGGAAGGTTTGAAGAAAAACCACTATCCAGGTCCTCAACTGGGAGAAATCATCCTCACTTGAGTGATGCTGGAGAAGGCATTTCAACGGTGCTGTGCTGACATTCCACAGCTGATGAGCTGCTTGCTATAAATTTTCCGGGTAGTCTCGCTTCTTGTGGCAATACTATAATAAACACTTGCAAAAACGCTCTCCCAAAAACCTTGAGGTTGAAAGTGTGAAAAATTCCCCACCAAGCTTCAATAATTTGCTGGAGATTCAATAAAACCACCCCTCCGCTGGAGCGTTTTGAAGCTCACTTCTACAAGCAGAAGGGCCAGGAATTTAATTACAGCAAAGCAAAGCGAAAACAAACACACTGGGATAAAAGCGAGCTCAGAAAGCACATCCCAAGGGATGCTGGGGTTCACAAGGACCCTGCACCCTGCTGCAGCCTCCTCAGAGCCAGCACAGCTCTGCCATGTGAAGGACCAGGGTATCACAGATGAATTAAACAAGATAGTTTTAATTCGGAGTATTTTTCTTGTTTCAAGGAAGGCTACGGCTGTGGTTTCAACCCTGCACGAGCCAAAGGAAATGCAGGAGGTGCTGGCTCAGTCTCCCAGGCAATGTCAGTGCTGGGAGGGTTAAGAAAAGGCACATGAGCCTTAAGAGGGATGGCAAAGCATGGTCAGGAAGCGTGCTGGGAATGACATGTGTTGGTACCCACTTTACTGAGATCTGTAACCCATCCCAAACTCAGCAGGATGCATTTCCAGTGTGCTGGATGCTCCTGTGTGTCAGGAACCTCAGCAGCAAAACGTGGCATGGGATGGGACAGGACGGGACGGGACGGGACGGGACGGGACGGGACGGGATGGGATGGGATGGGATGGGATGGGGCAGGGGCTTGGGAACACAGCAGGTGCTCTCAGTGGGACAGAAATCCCACATGAAGCACCTGGGGACACCGGCCAGGAGGAAACCCAGCACTGCCAAGCATCGTGTCCCCCCCGACCACCCCAGCAGATATGATGGGCACTGCCAGGGAGACACCAAGGTCCATCAGGCCTCCCAAGAACAGAGCCATGGCCATGCCGTGTGGGTACACGCTGGCCTGGGCACACAGGAAAACTGCAATGCATGAAATTATAAAGGTTGTGAGGTCACATACCCAAAACTTAAGGAAATTAAGAATTAAGGTTGCCAGGACAACCTTAATGCAGTCTCCGGTAATTCTGCCTTTGATGAGGGTGTTGACTCCCAGACCACCTACAGGAGGCTTATCCTAAGGACCTACCTCTCCCCAAATGCCAAAGGCGATGGTGCCAAGCTGCAGCCAGGAGCCCCTGGAACAGTCCAGAGCTCAGTTTAGGCATCCCAAACCCCACCCCTGGGTACCTACGAACATCCACAGCTTCTCAGCCCCTGCAAACCACTTCATCTGCAGCTTCTCAGTATCTTGTTTTCTCTTCCTTGGAGGAGACATAGCTCCTACTTTATTGTACTCTATCCAGGCACTGTTCTGCATGCACAATTACTTAGCTCCTCGTGGCTTGCTTATGCTTTACTCAACACCAAGAAGCAGCAGTATTTCACAACAAATAAAGTGATTAAGTTCCCAATCTCCCTGGTATCATCCCCATTTTACAGACAGGGAGCCAAGGCACAGGCACAGTGATGTAAAAAACATCCACTCCGTTACGTGCACCAAATCTGAGACATTTAGATGTGATTTTTCAGAGTGCTTAGCATTAAATGACACTTTCCCTGCTCAAAGTACAGCTCTCATTGACTTCGGTTGAAGTTTTTACAGCTTCACATTAATGCAGATCATTCCCAGAGCAGGTTCATCAGCTGTGCTGAGCGAGGCAAAGGTGAAAAACTAGGATATGATCATGCCATTAAAGACGATTCCATAATGCATATACACAGAGGGGCTGCCTGAAGGCTGCACAGCAAACCGACCCCGGCACCTCCCAGCTCTGGAGTTCTGCAAACTTGGTAACATTTGCTGGAGAGGAGGAGCCTATTTGGGGGTTTTATTCTGGGCAAGGAGGGAGGTGTTCAGCCTGGGAAAAGAGGACATTTTCCAGCAGCAGCTGCAGGATGCAGCATCACTCAGCCTTTGGTGGGCAGAGTTCTCCCTGGGGCAAAATCACCTGTCCAGGCTCCTCCCTGACGGCTCCCTGCTCCCTCCCTGTCTTGTCCCAGTATAGCCCATTCCTCTCCTCCATTCTCCCAGTTCCCCACCAGCCCCAAGCTCGGTGGTTTTGGCCAGCTGCTGTCTCTGTGCTCGGGCACGGATGATTGCTGCTGGCTCTCTCTGCTAAAACCAAACAAGGCTTCACGCTGCGTGCAGCAATTCAAGGTTTTCAAAAGCACTTTTGAGCTGGACAAATTAAGGTGGTTCTTTGCCTCTAAAAGAGGGACCCTCCACAAAACGCTTGCCTCAATCCTCTGCAACAGTGTTGCCTGGGGGGAGAAACAGAAATCTTAGAAAAAACGAGCAATCAAGCAAAAGCCCAGACAGAAGGCCCGAGATCTCTCACCCTAAATTATTAAAGGCTGAAAACATCATGAGCTCTGGGTCAGGCCACCCCAGTACCAGGCAGTGATTACAGCCCTGCCTGGGCTGGTTCAAACACAACACAGCTTCACATGGATTCTACGTGACATGGCAAAAACGTGTCATTAATGGCAACACTGCCATTAAACTCAGCGCTGTGAGGAGCTCTGGGCACCTCCTCACCACCTCACCTGTATCCATGCCCAGCATGGGCGGTCACATGCTGGAGAGGACGGGAACATCCAGCCACTCTCCCCCTGTCTTTGCCCTTCCAAGCCATCAGCAAACCAGGATTTCAGGTCCCAGCTCGTTCAGCAGTCCCAAGGCATGAGCTAAAGGGTTTTCCCATTTAAACCAGACATATATTCTGGTCCAAACAACAGCTTGGTTGTGCCGGTTTCCATCTCTCCACCCTGCTTCCCTGGCCTAGAAATTGGGAATTTGCTTGCTGATGGGGCCAGAAAGACAAGAGAGGAGGTGGAAACGCCCCAGGCCACGTGCAGGCTCCATCCCCTGCTCCTGGGCCCCATGGCTGCACGGTCCCCCAGCCCCACAGAAGCAGAGCTGTCCTACACTGCCCCATGAGACAGACCCAGTACAGGGGCTTTGGGCATCCCAAGCATTTGGCAATGGCAAGCTGGAAAATGCCAGCTTGGGACTCAGACTTCAGCCTCTGCTTAGGCACAAATGAGTCACTGGGGTTTTCCTTCCTTTTTACACCCTTTTGGGGTATTTTGGACAAGTTTTTTGTCCTGGTGGGCTCTTCTGGGTCTGATTTTGGAGCAATTCATGAGGGTCTCGAGGAAAAGTTGGATTTTGCAGGGAAACTGGGAGAGGGAGGGGCCACAGCGCAGCCACAACCCCTCTCATTGCCCAGCGACTGGGGGGGTTTCCAATACACGTACAAAGCGCCAAGATGTGGTGCTGATAAGCACTTCGGAAATGCTGATAGAATTAGATTAGACAAATAGGAAACAGCCAGGACTGCTGGATCAGATATCCATGTCCTGATTTTTCACAGATGTTCCTATCGATCCGCTGGGAACAGACAGTGCTGAGCTCCTCAGAAACTGGGTGCCAGGGACCAGCCATCCCCACGCAGGCAGGGATGAGTGCTGGGAATGCAGATTCCTATGGAATGCTGGCTGCAGGCAGGACAGCCCTGGAGGAGCAAGCCCTGAGCGGCTCCAGGAGCAACACCAAGCTCCGCCATAAAGCTCCATCCAGCTGAACCCCGCTGAGACCCACACGCCTGGGTGGCCTTCGCACACCCCTCTGCATCCCAGGGGTCACCAGATCCCAACCGGTGTGGCTCCCAGCCATGGCATGGGGTGAGCAAGCAGCCCACGTCAGAGGACTGCGCACGGCTGCGCGAAGAGAGGGGTGAGAGCCCCTGGGAAGCAAGACTGGAGCTTGTTTTGGGAAACAAACCTGTCAGCTGTATTACAGGAAACATCACACACCTGGGTCAGTTACTAGGGATACATTTATGCATATGTATCCATATATGCATAGCTTTGCCGCTATATATAGCACCTTCCATCGGCAACACTCACGGGCTCAAAAGAAGCCAGATGAATGTCCACAGACAGAGGAACTGAGGCACAACCAGATTATTTACAGCTCATTTCCACAAGTACTCTTTGAAGTTAGAATCCAATTAATTTTATACCTGGGGAGAGATTTGCATTGGGTTTTCCGTCCGTCTGGGCAGGTTTTTCAAAAGGGCTTGGCTCTTATCTAGGCACCTGAAGCACACTGTGTTTTCCAGCATCCAGGAGCAGCTCCGTGGAGCACAGGTGGATTTGTCACAAGGGCAGAACTCTGCTCTGGAAGCCACTGGTCACTGAGCCCTTCTGAGGACACCACCTCCACTGGGTCTGGTCTCCAGAGGTGAGGAGCATCCTGATCTGCTGCTTCTGCTGCCTTTGGTAAGTGCCCATCCCACCCTTGCCTGGAGATGTGGGCACCTCGGAGCAAAGAATTCCCTGCCCTGGAGAAAAAGGGAGGGGGGGGTTGTGCTGGTTTAAATCCCTGAGCAAGCTCAGCCCAGGATCAGAGAGACACCACTGCTGGCTCAGGGGAGGTGATGGGGATTGGGGGCTGGGGAAGGTCTGCACCACCCTGAGCAGTAGGCACATCTCATAAAATCACATTGGTTATTACCTAAAACTGCACCCACGCTGCCAGGAGGGTTCCTCTTCTACCTCTCCCGCAAAGCTGTGCCACTGTGTGGCAGCGGGCACTGCCTGGACAGACCTCAAAGCAGCCACACGGTGATCCCACCCTGCCAACTCCTTGGGGCTGAGGCTGCCTTTAGCCCTGCACTTGGGGCACCTCTTCACTTCTCTTCAGCGAGCCTTTCCCGATCTGTAGTGCCATGAACATCCCATCAGAGACACACTCCACATCCCACCCCCAGCACAAACAGGGCCCCAGAGTCCATGGCCTGGAAAGCTCTGATCCAGGCAACGGCTGCAAAGCATCACCTTTGGACTTCTGAGGAAGAGACAGAGCTCCAAGTGCACGTGAAAGCCCCAGAGACCAGTGTTTCCCAAACAAACAGCTCCCACCAGGAGGGCACGGGCAGCCCTGGCTGCAGCATCGCCTGCCTGTAATGAGCTGACCCGCAGGCTCCCTCCTGGCTCTGCAGCTCGTGGGGTAATTGCTGCACATTTTTAGCCTTGCCTGCAGCCATATCGTACAGCAAAGGCTGCCAAACTGTGTCCAGGGCCAGGTGTGTTCAGAAAAAAAAGAATGATCAGCATCTAAAAAAAGAAGAAAAAAAAAAAAAAAGGAGAAAAATCTGACGCTAAACTCTGTTGCATCCCTTTTTTTTTCCGGATGAACCAAATTGGCTGCCATCGAAGCAAATGGCAGATGAAGAAAACATTGACTTTCTGCTTGGGTCAATAAACAAGACAAATTGAGTGGGGAGTTGGATGTGGAACAGGGAACATCATCATTTGCCTGAGGAGGAGAGAGGGTTAAAGGCAGAGAGGCTGAAGCAGGGCATGGCTGTATCTCATGCAAGGGTGTTTCACCTGGGAGCTCAGCACTGGGAGGCAGGAACTGTGCTGGCTCTGCCAAGGCTTGGGGCTGTGCCATGGGACTGGGTCTGATGTACTCAGAACAGACGATCCCAGACCCAAATCCTGAGATGAGACGACAGGGAATTGCGTTCCTGCAACTGAGCATCTGCTGGTTGCCAGGGGCTTTGTCCAGAGTGGGTGCACAGCCTGTGCAGGGCTGAGACCTGACTGCTGCTGGTCCTGGAGTGGCCAGACCAACCCTGTCCCGAATCTGAGAGGCCAAAGATGGGATTCAGCTCATCTACCCCAGAGGTACGCATAGGACTGGTTGCTTTGGGCTCCTTCAAACTCACGGCGAGAAATTGGCTCATTTGTGGATGATCCCCCTGCCCTAAGACAGTGCAAAAGAGCTGATCCATGCCCTGAGCCCCACAGACCAGATCTCCAATGGTCAGAGAAGGCAGCCTTGGGGATTACCTTAGATACAGACCATGGGAAGCTCTAGGCTACTCCTGAGCTCAGTCAAATCAGTCCCAGCCTACAGCCCTTGGAACTCCACGTAACAGATGCCAGGGAGATGGTCCTCCTGAGGAGGAGTAAGGCCTTGAGATCACCCCCAGCATTAGACAGGTAAAACACCACTCGGGAGAGACATTAAAGGCCTGCAGTAGAGCTGAATGATGGCAGAGGTTGCAAGGGATGCATGAGGGACCCAGTCCCACAGGCAGCGATGGGAGCTACAGGCAAGTGTGCACGTGATGGGAACATTCCTCCCCTCAGGCCAACCAGATCTCAGCCATCAGGTTCGTTTCAGTTGCCACAGCACGTCATGGTGAAGGATATTAGGTTTGAACCACAATTCGCAGCGGTGCAGGACGTGGTCGTCGCCATCCCTGCCTGATTAGATCTGTCAGAATCCATCAGCGGGAACTTTGCCTAGGAACCCTCTCTCCAGCTGTACATTTAGCAACAGGAGATTGATGACAAGAGATTAAAAAAAAGGGTAAAAAAGAAAGACAAGAGCAGTGTTTGCACGCTGCAGGACCACCCTCCTTCTCCTGCTTATCATACTTCACTCGCCACCTTTATTTCGGTGTCTGTCTTAATTAAGAAGACTAAACGGAAAAGCCTCTGTGCTAATCCAAGGTCTGCCTCGAGGGGCTGAGGAGGATGCCCAAAATGCAATTTGCTTCTTTTAAAAGACATTGGAAACAGCCACGCAGACACATGGCCTTCCATTGGGCCAACAACGAACCCTGCAAACCACCGGGGAGCAATGGATGAAGATCTGATGGGTGCTGGGAGCATCCCTCGGGGCCCGGGGCAGCCTCCAGGTAGAGAGGGGAGCTGTGAGCATCAGGAGGGCTCTCAAGAGTGGGCAGGGGGCAAGGGAGGGCTGATTCCTCCCCAATATCCACGGCAGGATGCACCCCACTCCTCAAGGACGGATCCCTCAGCCTGACTCCCTTCACCCTGCAGTGGCGAGGGAGCGACGCCAGCCCGGTGCCGCGCGCGAGGAGACGCGAGGATTACCCAAAGCCTCACCCAAAATACAAGCCAAGACTCCCCAAGCCAAAGCATCGATTCTTCAGCCAATAAGCAGCAACAGAAGCAAACCTCTGCAAATGTGACCCTTGGAAAAAGAGTCAAGCTGGAGGTTTTTGGAGGCAGAGCTCACTGGAGACGCAAACCTGGGGATTTCGGAGCAGGAAAACTGTCAGTGGTTGTATTTTTACAGTTTCATCGCAACAGGCTTCTCCAGACATATTAGCAAAAAGTGGGGATCACAGCAAAGACTGAGCTTTACATGTTTCTCCAAGTTTTTCTCCCGATGGAAGGAGCACTGCAGAGCTGGAACACTGCCCAGTCGCTGGCCCGAGGGCAAGGAACTTGCTTTCAGCATTTGGACTAATTCATATCAGAAGATTCTCATTTGACTTCAGCAATATTCACCTCCATCTATCCAAAACCAAACTGGGTGTAAAGAAATGCAAATGACATCAAAACTCCTTAGGGCCCGCCCTGCCGCAGGAGAGCATTCCCAGGAATAAAGCTCCGAGCAGGAGCTGGCATGTTGGGATTGTCTGCAGACTCGGAGGGTGAAATACTGTCTGATTGTGGGTAGGCTGCAGGATGTGCCAGTGCTCCAGCCTCCTCATCTGTAAAACGGGGACAACAGCAGCTACCTGCCTCCCACTGAGCCACACAGTTAATTAATGTTCCTTTGAGTTGTGAAGATTAAAAGCGGCGTAAAACCGCAAAATAGCGGTTTATTATTATTATGAATGAAGCCTCCGCTCGTTCCATCAGTGCCCCTTAAAGCGGTGCTGCTGCAGACACTGTGAATTGCTCCCAGCAGCTCTACTACCGCTGGCATTCGCAGGGGTTTGACTGTAGACTTCCAAGCAAGAGCTTTGAACATGTTGGGGAAGAAGAAAGAGAGAGAGAACAAACAGAAATTTCCACCACATTTTGTGCTTCGCACTTGGAGACGATGCTCCCACAATGCTCCCACCCTCCCGGGGGCTGGAACAGAACAAACCACAGACAACAGCATCTCTTCACCTCCTGTTCTCACCTGTGCACCTCACCTTCACAGGCTGCCATGTCCTGGCATGGGGAATGTCAGGACAGGCCGTACTGCAAGGGCACAGAAACACCAAATTGGGACCACACGCCTGCTTTAGGAAGAGTATAAGATACTGTCTCTAACAGGTGGGAGAGGTTTAGCACAAGAAGCAAACCAGGGGCAGAACAACGTGGCCAAATTATGCAGGGACATGGACAGACCCCTTGATCCAGCTGTTCCCAGATGTCGGCACCACCCAAATCACGTTCTGTCCTCCCAGGTGCACTGGCAGGAGGGGCCACAGGAGTCCTCCTCACTCATCCCCTCACCCTGGGGGCTCTCTGGCCCCTACAAACCCTCGTTTACCCTTATCCAATGCCAGAAGCATCACACTTGGAGGAGCGGCTGCCCAGTGCGCATCACAACCCCCGAGCCAATCCCCAGTCCCTGTCCCAGTCCCCTTCTCAGTCCCTGTCCTGCCACGGGTGGTTTTGAGTTGGTAAAACCAGATTAACACACAGGAAAAGGAAGTTCAGATCCTGGCTCAAGTACTTCAGGCAAGTCTCCTTTTTCCACCTATGTTTCCTGCATTATTTAACAGAGGACCAGCATTATTTCCTTGGCTGCCCCTTGCACATCTTCAGCCTGCATCTCCCCGAGGTGGAACCCCCTCCTTTGATGCCTCTGCAGCACCTGGCATTCTGCTTTCCCAACCCTGCAGCCCGTCTCTCTGTGCTCTGGCACTGCAATCCCGACCAGGCAGAGCAGCTTGTGGCTCTCCATCCCCCAGCACTGCCATTCCCCCTCCCCAGACCCCTCCAGCATGCCTGGCTGAAGGACTCCGATGCCTGCAGTGCACGGTGGCCGCGCTGCTCCCGACAGGCACCTTCAATGTTTAATTCAGAGGCTGGTTTAGTTAATCTATTTTTTAATAATTCATCCCTTCCATCTTAATTTTGGTAGTTGTTGAAAATCCCTAATAAAACATTTAGGGGCTCTTTTACTGAAGCAATGGCATGATTTACTTGATGGAATCCAGTCTTTGATGTCCTATCTTAATTCCCTCCCTCCCACCGTGCCTCAATCCTGTTTATCACTGTGCCGGAGGTAAGAGGTTCTTGTCGAGTTTTGTAGCACTTGAGACGCTTGGTCAGCGTTAATAATTCAGCTGCCCCGCACAGCTTGGGACAAATCATGTAGCAAAACAGCCTCTTCCCTTTATTAACAGCTCCCTCTGCCACCATGGCCCCGGGCACGGGCCGGGATACCGAGCAGAGGGACCGGCCTGAGCATCCCGACCCGACAGAAGTGCCAGGAAAACTGCACAGGTGCCAACTGCATTGTTGGGAGAATATACACCCTTTTACAAGGCTTGTATTTCATCCTCTACAGCCCGAATGGGGAAACATGCTGGGTTTTTGCATCTGTAATTGGGGAAGAACAGATGGTGGAGGCACAGTTGGAAGTAATACGGCCATTAAAATAATCTATACGGCTTGTAATTCCCCTTCATGTGGAGAAAGAGGAGGGCCTGCCCCTGCCCGAGTGCCCACCCAGGCTGCAGGAAGGGTGGGCACAGGTTTGGGGGTTTTTTTCTGTTGTTGTGATATTTTGGTGGGTTTTGATGGGTTTTACTGTTTCCTTTCCCCTGGGATGCTCCTCGTGCTCCTTTTGAGGTGATTTGAGGAGCCAACAGCTGAACCAGAGCCGCTTCCACTGGGTAGTATTTATCTCCCACGCGCCATGTGGAGCACATTTTCTGCCCGTACCACCCAGTTAAAGCAACTTCTGGCTTTATACGTATCTTAATGATAGGAAAAGAGCAGCAGAAAGCCCCGAGCACTTCGGAGAGATCAGGGCATCTCTGCAGTTAAATTTCAAATGGGGATGATGTGAGGAAGAATTATGGAAAAACCCTCCTGTTGATTCATGAAAATTGAAATCTCTCAGGGGAACACGCAGGCTTTGCCATCCCCTCTGTCACCTACAGATCCTGAAAGGGAGAAAACCTAAAATCAGAGTAGGAAAGTTGCCCAAAAATGCCCAAACGCACAGCCAATATGTGGAAATTTATGTCTTTGTTCTGCATGATGTAGGTCATGGTTTCAGAGACCTCTGTGCCCTCCAAACACCTCAACCACCACCTTGCTTGGTTCCTCTTGATGGGTGAGGGTTTTACTCTAGGATTCGATTACTGCTTTGTGGCCAATTGTTTTTCCACACAGTCATAACTATGGAAAAGGTCCTACTTCAACGCAAAATCGAGAAAATGGATGAAATCTCAAAAAATCACACTGGAAGGTATAATCCCTTCCCGCTCAGACCCAGAGGAATCCGCATCCTGACTGATGGAGGGGAGAAGGAAAGGGAATTGCAGCAGCATCCCCCGGCCCTGAACTGAAGCACCCCAGGTCCCTTGGGCACCCTGCTTCCCTGCAAGACCTCCCCAGGCTGGAGCTTCTCAGGTAGAAACCTCTCTGTTGGGCTTAAAATCTTCCCCGTGCTCACGGAAGCAAGGACCTCTCCAAATCCTCACTCTGCGCCCAGAACACGAGGGAGCCAGCAGGACATTACCTTGGCAGCTGGCTTTGCTTTATGGAACTGTAAATATATTTTTTTAATGGGCTGGCGGCAAGAAAGATGTGTTTCCAGGCTCAACAACATCCAAAATTAACTGCAATTCGTTTCAGAAGGGGCGAAGGGGCGGAGGAAGGGGAACGCAAGCCTGAAACCCGCAGAATATAAAAGCCTTGAAAGAAACTGCCAAAAATCCCCTGCATCGCTGCCTTCTGGCTCTGGGAAAGAGATTAAAAACCTGAGCAGCATCAGGCTGGAGCAGACGTCACAGAGGCCACCCCGGGCCATGCTCATGCTCAGATAAGACGCTTTCTCCTTATTATGTTCCTGGAGACAGCCCAGCCTTTGCCAGCGCAAAGCTCTGCCCCGCTCCTCGCATCTCCTGGCACACCTAAACCGAGGAGATAGATGCCGGTGCCTCGCGTGGCCAGGGATCCCCACCTCTGCAGGGTCCCTGGGGATTTCTGAGGGACCCTGACTGCAACATGAGCATCTCACCCTCCTCCTTCTGCCAGAGCATTTCTGCTGACGGGCCTTCGTCAGCCCCGGTGCCACCCTCCGACACCTAATTTGAGTGACCCCTTAGTGACTAATTTAATTACCCCGGCCCACAAACTGACAGACAGCTGTTAAAAATGGTTATTGCATTATTAATACGCTCCAGTAATTTCCCATTAAAACTATACTGTTAATAATTTTTTCCCCTGTATTTCTTCCCTCTTAATTAGTCTATTTAAAACTTTGAAGGAATATTCTCTTTATGGTAAATGGGAGCGTCGAGCAAATTACATTTTTGATTGAATACTTCTGTGATAGGCCAGCAAATAAGACCGTTGAGTTGTTAATTATTGTCAGAGTTTCACACGATGCCTGCTAATGAGGCAGTCAATCTTCTCTGCCATTCCTAGAATATTAATGGAAGCCGTTGGTATTGATTTTGTCATCAGGATAAGGTAGGAACTCCTCCTACTTGGGGGGTTCCAGGGAGGGCAGGGGGGGATCTGCACTGGGAGGGGACACTGAGGGGACCAGAGACCTTGGGATGGGGTGAGGCAGGAGGGCTTGAAGCTGGTGGAAGCTCGGGAAGCTCTCGGATGCTTGTGCAATGGCAGCTTGTGCAGCCCATGGACCCGGTGGGGGTGCTGGCACATTCCCACAGGGATCAATCCCATCCACAGGTGCACCCAGGCAGGACAGGTGACAGAAGGATGACACTTCCTGCCAGACATGCTGGTCCCTGTTCCCTCCCTCTGTGTCTACCTCTTGATTCTGAAGAATATCAGATTCACCCCTTATCTTTCTGTGATAAGACAACTTTTATCTTTTTTTTCCTTTTTTAAGGAAAGGGAAATACCTGATCTGTCTGGACCTCAGCAGATAACTTGATAGAGCGATGCACGGAAATTATGAGTAAAGCAACCACGGATAAGGATCAACACGAAAGCACGAGGTGGCCCAGAGACTGCACAAAAACAGCCTTTGAGTTGTGCTGGGAGATGTGACAGGGAGCTTTTAGTACCATTTCTCAAGCCCTTTGAGCCCTGATCCTGTTTGATTGTCACACTAATGTTCTCACTGGAGAATGGAGGAATCTGGCAGCAAAGTCTGTCTGTGTTGAAGTCACAGGAATTCTTTCCCCCCACAAGCTCCCACTGCCCATCTCAGAGAGCAAGAGCGGCGTGAGGCCGTGTCCGGTGCCATCCCCAGTACCAAAGCCATCTCCCTACTAACAGCATCTTGGCCAAGCCAGAGGGAATCCCACCAAAAAAGATTTTATAACTGGGACAGAGTGAGGCACCAGCCACCCCAGAGCTATACGTGCCTGTGACCGACGTCCTGGCTGTCCCATTAATTCCATCCTCCTGCGTGGGCAGGGATCTACAATTCCCTGAGTTCCTTGGCACATCTGTGCCATTGAAAGATGTCACGTGTATCCTGCTCCTGCGTCCAAGGCAAGGATGAGCACCACAGAGCCTGTTCCCCTTGAGCCATGCCTATGGGGCAGAGCCCACACACAGGCGGGGCCTCCTCTGCCTCTGGTGGCCACATCACCCCCGAGCTCGTCAGCCTGAGAAACGTGGGGCTGACTTTGCCAGGACTATGCAGCACCAAGTCCAAGCACAGCCCTGGATTTCCTAAATAGGTCGCCCAGCGCTTGGTGCTGGGTTTTATTTCCGTAGCCTTGCTCTGAGGAAGCGCCTGTGTGAGCGCTTGACCCAGAGACCTGCAGGACTGATGCTGAATGCAGACACCGTGCTGGCCCTGCAAACCAGCTCAGCTCCCTCTGAACTGCTCCAGCCTTCCCAGCCCAAACCTCTCCCAGCCCTGCTCCCACTGGGAAAGCCAGGACGGACTGGATGAACCTTGCAAAACTCATAACCCATTATAGCAGGTGACATGCTGACACAGGCCGTACTGTCACAGCTGCTGCCGAGAGGCCAGAGCTCAGGGACTTCACTCCAGCTACTCCTGTTGGGCTTTGCACAGCCAAAACCACATCCTCCCCAAAAATGAGAGCATTTGGGGCTGTTCTGGGAATACTCTGCCTGACCAGGTGATGCAGGGAAAGATGTGCTTGTGTAGGAGGGGTGGCTGGAGCACCTGTGGGGATGCTCCCAACTCTCTGCATGCCCTGTCACCCACGGCCGCACAGCTGGAATGACACCAAGAGACAGGGACAGATGGAGGACAATGTCCAGCCTCCCCACAAACAGCCTCCCATCCCTCCCATTCTGTGGCAGGAATTTCTGTGGTTTGTTTTCCACTCTGGAAAGCAGCAGATTTGCAAGGCTGCTCCCCAAATACAGGTGGTGTCCCCCCACCCAGCCACCCCTGCTGCTTCCAAGTCCATCTGCTGCCCACTTGTGCTTTTTAAGCAAGCCAGGTGCTATTTTTACTGCAGTGAAGTTTTCCATTCTAAAAGCTCCTTTTCTTTCCCCTTTATATAAAACAGGCTTCAATAATTCCTCGGGGTCCCCTTCCGACCTGGCATTCTATAATT
Organism: Mohoua ochrocephala; assembly: GCA_013398855.1. Classification (NCBI taxonomy): domain Eukaryota; kingdom Metazoa; phylum Chordata; class Aves; order Passeriformes; family Acanthizidae; genus Mohoua; species Mohoua ochrocephala. Next base: position 303,031 of record VZTA01028601.1, read on the forward strand.
CTGTAAAAAGAGGAGGTTTCCATTTATAATGAATTGCCTGTGATGCAGCATATCCCAATTTTACCAGGAAAAGGGGATTCTGTAACCCTCTCCGAGCTCCCAGTGAGATGCCATGAAAAGCCCTTCAGGTCAATAGCATTGCCAATGTACCATTGTATCAGTATCATGTATCAGTATCACTTATCAGCTGTGCTCATTATGGCTTTTACCCCAAAAAAAAGCCCATTTCGCTGCCCTGGTCTGGTACCGAGGTAAATCAACACAAGCCCAGGAGCGCTCCTTCCCTTTGCTCCTTCCACCACCCAGGCAGGAGAGCGGGAGGGGTTGGCTTGGATTTGCCTATGGCCACATCAGGTAGGAATGATCTGCTCCTACCTGGGGTCTTTGAGAAGTTCCTGTAAGGAAGAGAAGCAGCCAGGTCTCCCAACACACCCAGTGCTGAATCCCTGGCTCAAACAAGCAGAGGGCCATCCCTGACCCCAAAGCTCTCCCTTCCCTCAGAGAGAGAGGCAGGATGGTACCTGGAGCCACCCCAGCAGGAATGGGGGGTGTGAGCCACTGTGGGCAGGAGGTTGGACAAGATGATCTTTAAGGTTCCTTCCAACCCAAACCATTCTGTGATTCTATGATTCCGTCAGCTGAGGAGGCATTTATTTATCCAATCACAACTTCATCATAACCCTTTTAAAACTCCTCAAGTATGGCTCCAACCTGGGTCCAAATGCGGAGCACCCGCAGTCCAGAACGAACACCTCCAGCTCTGGCCTGTCTGTGGTTGATACACACCGATTAAAAAAATAAAAGGAAGGAAACGGGGACTGAAGTGAATGAAGAGAGCTCTCCCTGCGAAAGCTCAGTGCATATTTACACAGCATCCTGCCTTAATGCTCAGCTGCTTCATTTGTGTCACTTTAAGCCCTCGGCAGAAGCAGGGAAGTATTAGCTGGGGTTTAATTGTGTGCTGCTGGGTTCTGCACGGCTCCCCATGAGCTGCTGCTGGGAGAGAGCCCTGTGGCAGGGCGGGGATGGATGTGACAGGGGGACAGCCACCAGCCAGGAGGGAGAGCAGCAGCGGGGGACACTCCCCCAGTCTGGGGCAGATGGAGGACAGCTCTGCCTTACACATAAAGTGAAACATCAATTTGCACGGAGCTACCCAGCCCTGTGGCATCTGGGATGGACTCTGCTGTGCACTGCCCACACCTCCTGTTTGCAGGAGACAGGAGTAGGTTCTCCCCCAAAACTTATCCAGCTGCTGAGCCAACACTCCTGAACGTGTCCCAGTGCAACTGGGGGCTCTTCCTGCACTGCGTGCCTCCTCTCCAGTCTGCTCCACACGAGCCACGTCTGTTCCCTCTGCTGGAGGTGAAACAGGCACTGGGTAGATTATATGGAGACTGGGGTCCATCCCCACCCCTCCTTCCCAGCGCTGCCATCCCAGCCCGCACTTGGGTCACCACTGCTGGAGCCCAGCCCTGAGCGTGGCACAACCTGCAGCAGTGGGTCCCCAACTGCACCCATCCAACTTTTGATAAAAGGCACTTGGTTGCAGTCAATAGCATCTCATAATATCAAAAACACCGCGGGAAACATCAAGAGCTGAATTGATTATGGCACAGTAATTCTTCAGGCAGTGAAAGCAGGGCAATTCCCAAGATGGGATTATTTTTTTGCAAGGCTTCACCTAATTTTCTTGATGTTATTTTCCCCCTGCTTACTCCCCAGCCCTCCTTCCAAACCTCTCCAGCTTTGCACTGCTCTTTGATTTAGTCCCTGAAAACAATATTTTGCTTAACACAGTTAAGTTTCCCAGCAAAGTGCCCGGGAAAGCATCACCAGCACTCAGATCACTGGGACTGGAACATGTGCAGCAGGAAAAAGTCAAGGAAGATTTTGCTTTTGGCTCTTTAGTCAGCAACCCACTTTGGGGAGACTAGAAAAAGCCCTGACAAGAACTCAAAACATCGAAATCAGAAAAGGAGACCAAATACACAGACCAAAAGGGGAATGATACAAAACCTGTGCAGAGTGGAGGAAAAAGGCAGTGGATTTTCAGAGTCTGATCCAGCCTTGATCCAGCATGGAAAGGTTTTCTGAGCCAGTGGGCAAGGCCACACAGGACACGCCATCCCTGCTCTGTGCAACGCTGGCATTGCCTGTTAACCAAGCGCCGAACTTTTTGGTGCTTCTAAACTCATTTTGAGCTGATTTAGCTCCTTTGCCTGGAGGTGAGAGGGCCAGGGAGGGCGTGCAGAGCATCTCTCCTGCATCTGGAAACTGTGGAATGAGAAGAACCAGCATTGCATGAGCAAAGTTACTCTGAGCTGCCTGGAAAGTGCTGCACTAAAGGCACAAAGGGCATTTTTTCCTAATAAATCACCCCAAGAGCCAGGGTGACATCCTGGAGTGGAGAAAATCCCTCGAGGGCGGCAGCCAGAGCAGCGGGGCACTGCACCAAGGAGTGGAAACGTCACCCTGGCCCTGCTGCTGAGGAGCAGGAGCTGAAACTAATTAACTTCACTTGTCTTCATGGAGCACAGCCGTCCTGGGTCACTGGTTGTGTCCAGCCCTGGCTGCCCCGGGGTGAAAATCAAACAGGAGCTCTGTGCCTTGGCCTGAGCTGCCGTCCCTCATCCCTCCACAGTGAGACCATGTTCCTCTGCAGCAATATGTGCATCCCCCCTTTCCCTTCGGCAATTAATAAATCCCCATAAAAATCAACCTAGAGCTCTCTCTCTTCCATGGCGCAGCATATCCTGGCTTTACCAGGGAAAAGAGAATCTGGGACTCTCCCTGAGCTCCCAGTGAGGTGCCCTTTCCCAGAGCCCTTTTGAAGCCTGCAAGGGACAGTATCTCCTCGCAGTGCCCTAGAAGCAGAAGGACAAAGCTGCCCTGTTTGTGTCCATCTCCATTCCTGTCGTCTCCACAGAGGTGGTTTTTCCTCCCTGGCTGTGGAGCCTGTCGCAGGTCCCTGGCACACTCCCAGGAACATTTTGGCTCCGTGGAATTTTATTAGTTTTGTCCTTTGGCTGAAGCGATCCAGCAGTAGTTACAGGAGATAAAGACAGGAAAGGAGGAGCAGATCCCGTCCACATCGGGCAAGCTTTAGGCAACTGAAATCTCATCAGAACTGTTTTTTGGATAGTGCCAGTTCTTTCCACTGAGTTATGTTAAGGAATAACTGAAGAAAAGGCATTTCCCAGTGTCACTGCCTCACCCGGGGCATCATCCCAGCACTCTGTCCGGGCCAGGGTACGAACCGCCCGGTCCTTCCTCTGCAAACCTTCTAGACCCTTCCTCAGGCAGGAGATACACACAAAAGCAAAGGTAATAAAACTCAAATAGGGGTAAAAAATTGTAATTCAGGAAAAATAGTACAGAGAAGCTGTATAAACAGAGAGGCCAAGGGGCTGAGCTTTGAACAGGCAGCTACAAAGCTACACTCCAGCCGCCGGTTAACAGAAAGCAAAGGCAGCGACATAAAAACAAATAACAACATCAAACAGGGAGGGAAAAACACCTTTCAGCACAGGAACCCAAGGTCTGATTTTGCTGCCTTGCATCACCCTTTCTGCTAAGCATTCACGGTGTGTTAGAGCCCCGCCTCCCCCTCCAAACCTTCAGCACCACTGCTTGTTTCAGCGCTGGCGGGATCCCGCTCCGCACAGATCCCACACGGACGGGTGGATGGACACACAGCTACAACAGCAGATCCAGAATATGGAGAAGCTGCAGCGTCCAGTGCCAAACCCTACTCTGCGACGGGAGATCCCAGAGACATCAAAGGAAATCATTCTGGGTGTGAGACAGAGTTTGCATATTTGGCAAGTGTTGGGTACTTTTAATTGTCTCAATAAACATATAAACAAAATCTGTTCACTCGCTGGGGTTTTTTTCCCTCCTGGGCTCTGCAGCACCATGGATGAGAGGAACTGCAGTCGCTCAGCTGCCAAACTTATAGCTGGTGCTGGTGCTCCCTGCGATAGATTTGCCTACGAGCCAGGCCCAAATTTACATCCCCTGTCCCTAAGAGGTTTGATCATTTTCTGTGCAGTTTTACGGCGCAGCATTAAGACCTCAAAAATGCAGTGAGTTCACACGGCAGAGCCCAGCATTACTGCAGCAGGAGTTATTAAAAGCCCAGGATGAGGGAAGGCTGAAATGTTCCCCGGATTCTGGGCATGAAAGCTGCCATGGCTGCTGATGGACCAGGAAGAGACAGGTTGAATGCACCTCTGCACTGTCCCAGAGCTGCTGGGTGATCCACATTTCAATTCTGACCTTCCCCAGATCCTTCCTGGGTGACTTCAGCTCCAGTTTTTTGGGGGGGCTTTTCCCCTCTTTCCCCATCACATTGCTCCCCTAATTCTCTTATTTTGCTGCTCACACCCTTCAGTGGCTGCCGCAAGATTACATCTCCATTTAGTCACCCCGTGGCAAAGTGAGACGTACCTGACTCTTCTAACCTGCTCTCATAAATCACAGCAGGAGGCAGGGAGGAGGAAAAATCCTGGTAAGCAGCCAGGACGAAGCTCAGTTGACAGCTGCAGGGCAGGGGCTGGTGGCTGCCTCTCTGTAAAGCATCTGTCCCTGCTCTCCAGAGGATGAGGCCAAAGGCTGCCTCTATCCCGGTGTTAAGCACCAAAAGCTGCTTCTCCACCACTTTCTGTGAGACAGCAGCGTCTCGGGGTGATAAGAAGCCCAGGCCAGAGCGCGGGGACGTTATCTGTGGGGATGGCGGTGTCGCTGTGATGTGCACGGTAACGAATTGCCCTCTCTGCAGAAATGAGTAAGTTGTGCCTGCTGATGCAATGATCAATTTGCTCCATCATGCAAAGCTGTCCATTCATCATGGCCATCGACTGCAGCCACTCACACCTTTTGATTGGCCCCAACGGAGCAGGAGGCTCTGCAGGAGCTCCATGGGCCCCTGGTCAGGAACAGCCTCAAAAAGGGGCTTCTCCTCTCCCCTGACCTCCTGGCCGAGGGTCCCCGTGGCACTGAGAACCCAGAAATCACAGCCTGCTCTGCTCCAGGGGGGCAGCAGAAGGAAAAGAGGGGGAAAAAGATCAAGTTGCCATGGCACCCCCTGCACAAATGGCAAGAAGAGCTGGCAGGGTGCCCTCTGCCTGCATCCTCTGCCTGCATGCCATATCCCATCCTGCACGGACCAGCCCAGCCCACCTCCTGACCTTGAGGGATGCTCACCTACAGCTGCACCCATTCATCTGTGCTCCTGCAGATCAGGCAGGAGGTTAAGGCACAGACAGATGAGGTTTGCTGCTGCAGCAGCAGGGACAGCAAAGCTGTTTCCACTCTCCTGGCTCTCCAGATTCCCTTTGTCTTTCTCATCCACTTCACTTTTCATCCTCCTCCACTCCCAGGGAGCCTCACACCAGTGATCACCACTGACTTGCAAAATCACAAGTGCCCAAATCACTGCAAAACCCCTGGAAGGCTGAGGCAGCAGCGAGGCTGCAAGAGCACAGCATGGCTGAGCTGGTGAATGCCATGGGCAGGGAGGAAAAGCCTTGCTCCCATCCTTGACAGAAGATGGGACTCATGAGGGCACAGAGCAGGGCAGCAGAGTGTTCTGCCTCTGAGAGAATTGAAAATAAAAATAACAAACAAATAAAGAAAAAGTAGAAATAAAAAATCCAGTTGATTGTACTTTGGCAAAGAATTCGGAGAGCAAAGGGGCTCACTTGGGAGCAAAACGAAGATGAATCGACAGCGAGTTCAAGAGAATTCATTCTGCTGCTGAACACTTGTCTCTCCATCAGGACATCTCAAAGGCTTGTCAAGCGAAGGCAAGGCTTTTATTTGTTTCTATGGTTGCCATAACGATAGAGCTATATGTCATGTCAGGCAGCAGCTGAGGCTCGTGCCTCTGATTTATAGCTGCTCAACAGAAATTATCAACTTTTCTGCAGAGCGGGTGGCACAGTGAACCGTGACCACCGGGCGTCTGCCAGCGCCGTGCTCTGCCCCCAGGGCTAGCTCTCCTCTTGGTCCCCCACAGCTGTGTGCCCCAAGGGATGCTGTTATTATCCCCTGCAGAGATGCTTTTATTACCCCCTACAGGGATACTTTCATTATCCCCTGCAGGGATGCTTTTATTACCCCTGCAGGGATGCTCGGTGCTGGGGCAGTAGGGGCTGGGGGCTGTGGGTCCTTCCCGTGCACTGCCGCAATTAGAGCAATTCCTGGACCCTCAGGACAAGCTGTACCTTCCAAAGGGTCAGACAGAGATGGCAAGGTGTCCAGGGAAGGCCAGCAGGACCGAACACCTAAAAGTAATTTGTTCAACAAAATTCTATAGACTACTGTGTTTAACACCAGGTTATGGGAGAAATGCAGGTAAGAGAGAGGGATGGGAGCAGAAACAAAGAGGGGTCTTAAAAACAAGCAAGACAAGGTGGGACTAGGATGTATTTCTTGTCCTGGCAGGGGATGTGCTGCAAGGACAGTCTGCCCAGCCTGGGACCCAAGGCAGAGGCCACCCAGTGTAGGGAGAGCCCTGCAGCACTGCTGGCCAACCTCATCTGAACAAAGACGTCATCGTGAGCGTGCCTGTCACGGTCCCAGGCGTGCGACTGAAGCAATCGTTGTGCAGAGGATCAGACTCTGGGGTCGAGGAAGGGATGCTCAATATGGTCTCTGATAAATTATATATGCAAGTTTCATTAACTCTAAGCACTCTCATTCTTAATTTATGACGCACAGCCCTAAAACCTCCAGCACCAAGTTTTGCACACTCCTGTGTCCTGAAGCCCCTGGAGCATCCCCAGCGGGATGTTTGCACGAAGCCCGTCGGCTCCTGTCTGCAGGAAGGTTCTCTAATGACTTGGCTGCAGCAGGGGAAGGTTTGTGCCCCTCATCCCCATCCACCAAAGTACAGCCTCTTGCACTGCCCAGCAGTGAAACACATGGAGAACAGCATTGGAGTCAGCATTCCCCAGAGAGCTGCTGAAAGGCCGAGCCCCACCTGTCCCTCTGCATCTCAAGCATCTTCATAAAAACGCAAGACCACATTTGAACCTTTAACCCTCTGAGTTGTAAAGACTTCATCACTTGTTTTCTCCAAACCAGGTTTTCTGCAATTTCCCACCATTAAACTCTTCAAGACGAGTGACCCCAGAGCCAAAGGTGTCAGACTAATGAAAGGTCTGCAGGAATGCAACACGCTCGTTATTATAGACACAGAAGAAACACAGCACTGAGCCACCATCACAGTGTTACAGGACAGCAAACAGGGCATGCCAGGTGCTGAGGCATGGCTGTGCTGCAGCTGGTGTAACCCAGCCCCGGGTCTGCCCTGTGGCATGGAGATGTGACTGTATTAAAGCCCAAGCACTGCAGGTTCAGGAAGAATTTCTTCGCTGGAAAAGGGTTGTCAAGCATTGGAAGGGGCTGCCCAGGGAGGTGGTGGAGTTCCCCTCCCCGGAAATACTCAAGAAATAACTGGACATGGCACTCAGTGCACTGGTCTGGGTGACAAGGTGGAGATTGGTCACAGGTGGGATTCAATCCTTGAGGTCTTCTCCAACTCAAATGATTCTGTGATTCACCTGCAGGAGCTCCCAGCACAGAGGGACAGCAGTGCTCCCACAGTCCCAAAGCCAGGGAACAAGACCCCTCCAGGCAGAGGGATGGATGGCTGTGTTTGAACACCTACACCATGGACGGCACGTGCTCACCTCTGATGTTGGTCTGACGTGCTGGATCACAACCTGAACATCTGAACCACCAAAACTGCTCCCCTGAGAAGCTGCTTGTGTCAGTCCAGAAGGAAAAAGTGAAGAGGCCGCAAGATAAGCAGCTCTGAAAGTACCTTTCTCATTGCATGGAAGTACCCAAGAACCTCAGAAGAGGGTTCCACCCCGCTCCGGGGTGCTGAGGATCCCGAGCTTGCAGCGCCTCGTTTGAGAAGTGTTTCAGTCCTAATGCAGAAACAATAGATTGCTTTTCGCTTCTCACTGTATCTGTGAAACCTTCCATAATTCAACATCAAATATTTATTATTGCGTTTATTAAAGTTTTAATAATTCAGCAACTCCTGTGTGTAAGATACAAGCGCCGTGAACTCACACCTCCCTTGTTCTACCTGAGCCACTCCAATATTTATACCTGGAATTCTCAGTTCAGGTTCCATTTATGAGGGGAGCAGGCAACAGCCTTGTGCCAGAACCTCCCCTCCTCCTGCCTGGCATTCATCCATCCTGACAGAGACTTTTCCACAAGGAGCAGTGCCCAGAGACAATTACTGCACTGGAGCAGAAAACAAGCTTCTGAGCCTCTACCTTCACTGAGGTACTTTTAATGAAGATGTGAGGAGGAAAGAAAGAAAGAATGTTCTCTTGGCACTTTGGCTTGGAAAATGTTAGCATAAACCAAGGCAACCCTTCCCTTTCTCAAATGAAAAGCAGAAGTTGTTGCAGACAAGAAAAACAACGCTCCTAAAAGAGCCAAACTGTGATAGATGTGTACCACCGGCCTCTTTTCACAGGAAAGGGAACAAGCACTAATTAGCAACAAAAACACACACACTTGGAAGCGAGGACATCTTGGGTGCCAGTCCTGGCCCTGCCATAGCTTTCGTAGGCACTTGCTTCAACTACGGCCCTGCCAAGATGATGGGACAAGAAGAAGGGAAATCCACCACCTCATCACTTTGGGAAAAGACAAGACAGAAGGGGCTGGGGGACACAAGGATCCTGCTGGTGCCCAAGAAGGTGGCTCATAACACCACCAAGAATTTTCAAGTCAGGAAATTGTGTCTGGAGTCAATGGGAGAAAGCAGCAAGAAGGAAGGGAGGGAGGGAGGGAACACAGAGTCTCCCTGGCACCCAACGGTCACGTGCTCAATCTTAATTTAATGGGAGAGAGGGGAATACACACTAAATACCTTCAGAACTAAACCCTTATAGTTTACAGTTAAACCCTCGTAAACCAGACCAAGGAGGACAACCACCACCAAGGTGATCGGCAATATGCCCAGGCATTCACTGAACCCCAAAAAGGAAAAAAAACCCCTCTGACTGTATAATTATTGGATGACTAACATGGCCTTTCACCTTTCATGAGCATCCCAGCAGGTATCAGTGGCCAGGTGGATGCGATGTAGGTATGAGTTTCAGAAAGGTGGCAGCACCTCCATCCCAGTAAATGCATCCATTTAAGCACTGCAATCTAACGTTACATTTAAGCCACTTCCAAATTGCCTTGCCACAGGTTCCTACCAATTCACCAGCCTGTCCTGGCAGACTTCAGAGTTACACACTCAGGCCTGGCCTAGACCCATCAGCCCAAAGAGCCTGGAGAGCAATCACATCAGATTTCTTATTGGGAGAAAATTAATCAAACCTATCATCATAGAAATTACTGCATCCTCAATAACCATTTAAAGAGCAGTGTAGGCACTCAAGCACGAAGAAAACGAGAAATCTGCTTCCTACCTGACATCTGCTGGATCTTCCGTCACCAGAACATCTGTCTTGCAGCTGGCAAGGGGATTGATGGAAAGCTCCACGGGGGGCACCACGAAGCTCTTACTGACTGGCAGCCACAGCCCTTGACCCAAACTGTAGGTGGACCTGGAAAAAGGACAAACATGTCACACAGGAACAGAGTGTCCACAGGGAATGGTGGCCCTCCACTGCTCACTCGGAAGTCAGAGCAGTGGTGGCACCACGGGATAAGTCAGGGATTCGGTCTTGGCCTGAAAGCCAAATGGAAGAGGAATAACTTGAGATGTGACAGGAGAACATGGGGATGGGAAAACTCTTCTTCTTATTCCAGGAGGAGTTTCTGTGCATGCTGTCCTCACGTTTGCTGAGGGGACAAGAGGGGAACCCTTCCTTGCCTGCCGAATATGGACAAATTTTTCAGGTCTGTCACAGACAAATGACACTTGTGTCCCCTCGCCAGTACAAGAATGAGCTGGGAGTGACCAAGAGGTTGCATCCATTGCGCTGTCCTTGTGGCTCTCCCTTCCCAAATGTCCCAGCTGAACCCTCCTCTGACTCACCTGAGTATCTTCTCTGGAGCCTGCTCTCCTGTGACCAAGTCATATCCCCGCTCCAGCGTCGTGTAGGGCCAGGGCCTGGGAGGAGAGGGGGGAAAGCAGCTGAGCACATCATGGGCAGGGCAAGGGGCACAGTGATCACCCGAGGGGAGGAGAGCTGGGCCCCTCAGCACCATGGGAGCAGGAGCAGATCCCCCCCAGCACCGTGTCCCCACTCACCCTTCGCTGTGTCCCCAGTCGCTGCGCACACACAGGTGGCGATGCACGGGGTCCGGGGCGTACCCTTCATGGCAGCTGCACTCTCCTAAAGAGAACAGGGAAGGACGAGATGTCTCTGGCCCACAGGCACGTCAGTGACTGCAGAGTCAGGCCCTCCTCCTCGGCTGCCCATCTCTGCTTCGTCACAGCCACTCTGGTCTCTGCTGTGTCTCTGGAGCACTTTGGACCCCAGAAACCCCCAGGAGGTGTGGAGAAGGAGATGTGGAAAGCTGTAAGACACCTGTAGTTATTCTCAGGGAGGGGATTACATGATGCAGCACCCACAGTAGCTGGGGATGGGGTTTCATGATGCAAAGGTCTGTCCTTAACAAGCGTTCCTGCGCAGTCCCGCAGCCAGGGGCTCGCTCCTCAGCAGGGATCTTGACCTCGCTTGAGCAGAGCAGTGTCCACCCTGTGCAATCCCCGAGGCGGACACCACAAACCCACCCCACATCCCCTTCCCACCTCTGCTCTGCCATCTGGCGCCAGGACAAGAGAGCAGAGTCTCCTGCAGCCCAAACTCCCACTGAAAGATGCAGAACCCCCCAACTTCCATCCTCCACACACAGTTCCCATGCTGCACCCCCATCCAATAGCGAAGGGGCTCTCAGCCCCGCTCCCCTCCCCTCTCTGGGTGCTGCCTCATCCTACTCCTCTATTTTGACAGCGGGAGAAGACATTTCCCGCACCAGAAACCCAACCGCACTTGGCCCAAATTGATTCAGTGTTTGGTAGAAATACATAACCCGGAGCAAGAAACAGCAAAATCAAAAGATTAATTGGATTTGCACATGGAGTTTCTGCTATGAGCTGCTGCCAATGTTTCGCCCCCCTCCCCTCCCCTCCCCATCGTGCCTGACGGTGCAGCAAAGCTGAGCTGTAAACACTGGTGAGGTGGGGACCTGGGGAGGATGCTGGGGAGGTGGGTACCCCCCTCGCAGTGGCAATGCAGACTGGCAGCTACCTGCCTGCTCCTCGGGATCCTAAGCGAGTTCTTAAAATGCCTCACAAGGATTACGGTAAAGAGCTTTATTGTCAGGAGGGAGCGAGATGGGGATTCAACCGCTGAGATTTTTTAGGAAGAGACGCCTGGGAAGGGAGAGGCAGCAAAAAAAGGAAAGAGTGGGGGGGAAAAAAGAGACGGCTAATGATGTGCTAAAATGCAACAGCACCTTCATGAAATATTCACTGCCTCAAACGCGTCTAATATTAAAGATTAAATGTCCTGGGATTTGTCCTAGCGACTTCGAAGCACTGATTTATGATCTGTCAAAAGCTGCTAACCTCATGATTCATAACAGGAGCAGCAGGAACATTGCTGCTCCAAAGGGAAGGAGTTGGGAGAGAGATGGCGGCGCCCGGCCCCGCTCAGGCTCTGCCGTGCCTGAGGGCTGGGGCGGTCTCGGTGCAAGAAAACACAGGTCCTAATGGCTCCGTCAGTGATTTTAAAAAAAGAAAAGTTATTTTTTCCTTGGGTGCTTAGTACGCAAGTTTCCCCAGCCGTGCTGTGGATCATTAATTCCTGGCGCTTATTACATAACAAATATATGCTCTGCAAATGAGAGACATCTCGAAGTGCTTGCGAAGCAGAGCTGGGAGTCTTGGGGCACCGGCTCACGCTCAGCTCCTGCCACAGAAATTAGAGCAAGAAAGGAAAAAACACCTACAGAGGTCAGCATCCCATGGCCCAAACGCCTCCCCCTGTATCGATGGCCAGGGGTGCCGGGTGGTGAGCCCCCTCCCCATGGTGCAGGAGGGTTTGTTTTGTCTGCTGGCTTGTTTACTGCTCCGTCAGTTTGGCGTCGCAAGAAGGAACTCTATCAACCTGCAGAAATATTGATTTTATCGACTCCAATCCTGGAGTTTCAGCAGCTACAGCCAGTGCTCGAGGCTTTATTGGGAGGTTTATTGGGAGGTTTATTTCAGTAAGTGAGAGGGCAAGTGGTGGCACCGGCTGAGGAGGAGATCCAGGGCAGGAGAGAGTGAGGATCAGCTTTCCACAGGTTTCCCAGGGTGATCTACACCCCTTTGGCACAGTTTTGGAGATTGGACAGGAAGGCTTCCAGCACGGGATCAGCTGAGAGCTGCAGTCTGCTGGAGGAGTGAGGACTCCATCGCCTCAGGACAGATGGTGTAGGATCTATTCCTCTATCAAGAGCCATGAACAGACAACTAGTGGGGCTTCCAAAAAATCTCAGCAGAACCTGCTGTGCTCTTACAGGTTCTCAGGAGCTTTTGCCCTCTCCCCAACAGCATCCACCTTCCTTCTTTGGCCCCTCAAACTACTCTGTTATTTTCAGTCTACCCCCATCCTTCCCAGAGACAGTGCTGAGCCAGGGAGGATGCTGAGCCTGGCGAACCCCCATGGAATGAGAAACACCTGATAAAGTGCCTGGAGTGGGAGGAACAGGGGTTGCCACACCTCTAAGCCCTCTTTAGGGTGTGTTTTTCAACGTGCTGCTAAAATAAATCAAACCATCAGAAGGCCAAACTAAAGTGTCTTTGTTCAAAGCAACTGCACCCAAGATGGACACAGTTATCCACTCAACCCTGCTGCAGCTAAGTTAGGATTCAAGTTGAGCTTGAAGCCAAAGTCAACCAAAGTAACCAAGTTTGACAAATAACCGCACCTGGAGCTGGATGCAATTTCCACAGGTCCTGCACACGCTCTGTGCAGCGTTCAGCTGCTGCGGGAGCACAAATGAATCAGGACCTACCAACCCCCAGGACAAGAATCCTGCTCCCACTGTCACCACCCCGCGCCCTGCCCATGGCACCGGCATGCATGGTCCTTCCTCTGCCTTTGGATTCAGAAACCACAAACCAGGCTGGATCATCCGTGGCAATTTTTCAGCTGTTAGAGCCAAAGGAAGGATCACTGCTCACTCAGCGGAAATGAGGGCAGGTGCTCAGCTCTGGAGGTCCAACACTGTATGTCCAGTGTGTTATGAAACAGGTGGAGAATTTAGCTCTCTTTTTCATAGAAAAGCCGGAAGTTGCTGAACTATTCCTTCATTACACTCTCCACGCTGTGCTGCTGCTTCTGCTGGAATGGGGAATGGGGTCTCACACCGCACCCACACCCTCCTTGCCCCTCCCCACAGTGCCTGGGAGCAGCAGAGCAGGGCTGCAGGACGAGCCATCGGCATGCCAAGATAAGCCTGTTAGCCTCATTATGGAGAGAGCCGATCCGTGCTGATAATGCTGCAAGAATCTCCCTAATCCACCCGCCCAGCGCACAGCAGGAAGTGGAGGCTCCCGGAGTCCCTGTGCTCCCGGGGAAGCTGCTCTGTGCTGTCACTGGCATTTTTATTTAAGGAGCTGGAGGAGCTTTGGCAGCGGTGGAGCAAAGCTGTTGCTTGTCAGCCTTCTCTTGGCACTGCTGGTGTCCGTGATTCCCTCCTCCGTGGCAGCACCTCCAATGCTGGCACTCACTCTTGTCCTGGAGGAATGCCCTGCTGTGCCAGAGCTGTGCCCCAGCTGCACAGGTACATCCTGGGGACAAGTCCCGACCCCAGCTGGGGTGGCAGCCTGATCCCAGAGGCTGTGGGGCTATAAACACACAGCTGGGGTGGCAGCCTGATCCCAGAGGCTGTGGGGCTATAAACACACACCTTTCCACCTGTGTGAGCACTGCACAAACAGGCTCACACCTGTTTCAGGGCTGCCTCTCCCACCCAAAGGGATAGAGAGTCCAGCCACGGTTTTTGTATCCGCTCCTCTCTGGGCACACACACCCTCCGCAGGGAACACACCGGCCCCAGCAGAGCATCCTCAGTGCCACTGAGCCACGGAGCTGCAGCACCACGTTCCCAGCCTCCCAGTAAAGCTCTCGGAAAAGCTCCTCTTCTACCCCCGGCGCCTGCTGTTCCTGCTCTTCAGGGATGGCACTTCCCAAACCTGAGCCTCTGCTTCATCCTGATGAGAAATGCAACTTTTCTAGAAGCAGTTTAGCACTCGAGGAACAAGACAAAGAAAGCGGCTCCTGCCCTGCCGACCTGGCACGGAGCATGGAGGGAAAACCTGGAGTCAATTTGACAGTTATCCCTCCTCTGCCCCTGCTGCAAGTCACCCTCCTCACCCTCATCCATCACAGCACTTAAGTGCGAGCTTAACCTCCAAGGATTGCGCCTGAGTTTAAGCTCTGCACAGATTTAACTCTCATTATCATCTGCTCAGCTCCTACACCGCACCTCCAAGGAACACACGAGCTGACGCAAGGAAGGAGAGAGAGGTCCCGAGGGTGGCCTGTGTGCCATGGCTGTCACCTTCCGGGCTGGGCACTGCCCCAGAGCTGGCCATGGCAGGGTGAGAAGCCCGTGCAGCGCTGGTTGGATGGCCCAGTCAGGGGGATGGGCTCAGGAGCGGCTCCATACAGCAAAATCCATCCCTCTTCCCTCCTCCCCGTGCTCTTTAGACAAGCACAGAAATGCCATTACAAGAACATTAGCAGCTGCAGGATTAAACACTCTAATGGCAGAAAATGAGAGTGCAAAGACAGCACAGATAACCTTAACTCGGCCCCTCGCAGGCATGAGTTTTGATTGCTGTTTATGTATAACACTTCAGCCTGGAGCTAAATTAGCTTGGGAGTTAACTGCCTCCTGCCCTGCTTGGTGCACGAGGCAAGCTGTGCCGCCACAGGAAAAGGAATGGGATATTACATGGGTTTTGACCAAGTTATTAAACTCCATACCTTAGAGAGACAGAACTTCATCCTATAAAAGTCTAAGTCAATAAAGGCACCAGGATCCTCCAACAGAGAAAATAGCAGAAGTGCACAAGAACAAACAAACATTACTTGATGTGCACAGAACCTGCATGGTATTAAATTGAACTATAGGAAGGAATGGCTGTTTCCATAAACACAAATACACCCTCGCCAAGGTTGGCCATCTCCTGATTTACATGCTCAGCTCTGCAACCTCCAAATCCCCTTAACAGGTTGCCTTTAAAAAAACCAGCTCTGTGTAAAAATGACTTTCATCTGCCTCGTGCCCACAACACACCCCTGTCCTACCCAGACAGCAGCACCATCTGTGGCTCTGGTGACAAACTGGCCCATTTGGACGATGATGGAAACCTTTTTTTTTTTTTTTTTTTATCTCCTCCTGCCAATTTCCAGAAAAGAACCTTTGCTACTACATTTCATCTGGTTCTTTCAAGCTCGTGCTTACTGCTTTTGGGGGGGCCTACCAATTGTGGATGCAATGAGAGAATTTTGATGAAGAAACGCCTGATTTATAGATGGGGAAAAAAAAATTTCAACACATTTGCACCTGTTAATCAAGGTAGCTATCCATCTCATTTATGCCACTGCTCCAGCAAGCCTGACAGCACAAAATCAGAGGCTGTTTCTTCCAGCATTTGGCCCTGAGGGACTGATTCTCCAGCAGGTCTCTTCAGCAATGCCCACAGAATGTGCAAGTGAATCAGTTTTGTGCATACAAAGCAGGTAATTGTGCTCACAAATCAGGATTTGCATACGCTGCTGGATGGGATGCTCTCATCGAGGCTGGTAAGGGAGGCCAGCGAGGCAGCGAGCACTCCTGGATTTTACCCAGGAGTATCCCAGCACGTGGCACGAGCGGCAGCACCGGCAGCGCTCCCACGTCTCTTCAAAATATGGAGAGTGAGGAGAGCTGACAGCCAGTCCCACAAGACAACAAACCTTCCCTGTTCTCGTCTCAAGCAGCACAGGCAGCACCTGCCAGGAGGATGGGGCATTTTGGCTGAACATCTCCAGCCAAGGAGCACATCCTGCCCTGGAGAGGTGCCTGTCCCCTCCGACGTGGCAGCTGGGCATGGTCACCGTGTCACCTCTGCAGGGAGGAGCCCCTCAGCAGCATCCATTTGTCTCTGGATTTGCAGTCAGACCAACCGGCTTGGCCGTTTCCAAGGCAGGAGGGATGAGGGAGATGACATTTTGCTCGTGTGCAGATGTCAGTGCTCCCTCCGAAACGCTCTGATGAGCTGGGGCTTTGCAACACAGGTTTCAAATGTGTCATGGGGGCAGCAATCATTTAATTAAAAGAGTGAGTCACACGACAGAGACACGAGGGAAGGCAAATTAAGGTCAGGCAACAAAGTGGATTTTGGCATTTCCTAGTGTTCCGGAGCCTCTGTTTTCACCGGGAATTATTCTTCACACTGAAGGAGTACGCAGTGTCCGGAGTCACAAGTCGATATATTGTACGGACAAATCCCAGCCAAAACTGCAACCCAAAGAGGTGTTCAGTGCTGGGAAAGGTAAGAGCTTGAGTCTCACCAGAGAGAGCACACGTGGCCCGGGGCTCTCTGTCCAAAGCTGCGCCAGGAGCCCGTGGCACTGCCACCAAGGACAGGTCCTGCCCACGGGGTCTGTCTACGCCTTGGAGCAAGGAGGCTTGGGACAAGGCTGGATCCACACTGCCATGGAGAGTGGCTCCAAGGGTAAGGCTGAAGTTAGATTAGCCATAAATGTGCTAGAGGACCTCAGTGCTGGCTCTGCTGCTCTTCACAGGGGCAATTTTGAAGGCTTTCAGCCTCCAGAGAGAGCAATCTTCAGTCCATCATTCTCATGGATGCTCTGTCCAGCCCGAGAAGGCAGAGGACAGGGGAATCCCTGGCACCCATCACTTGGGATGCTCACAGAGAGGATAAAATCCCTGACCCAAAAAGGTTGAAATACAGACAAGATTTATGTGCTGCAGTAAAACCACAGGCCTTCCTCTCTCATGGTGATAAAAATAAATCACCCTTAAAAATAGAATGACATTAATAAAAATAAATCTAAAAGTACATACAGTGTATCATGGGGTTAGATTCTACCTCAGCCTGGTGGGGAAACTTCTCACCAGTTAAAGGCTGGTCGGTGGTGATGAACAGATGTGGTGCCCAGGGTTATGTCCTGGGGTAGAGGGTCGAGCAGGTACTTCCAAAGGCCTAATTTCAGTTCTTGTGAAGTTTGGACCTCTTAAAGAAATCCAGGCTACAAAGACCAGCAGCCCCATCAGCCAGTCCTGCTCGATCCATGCAGATATAACTGGCATAGACAGGGCAAAAATTCTGTTTTATCCAAGTGCGCACTCCCAGGCTGGAGAGAGGGGGAAGAAGCCCATGGACAGATTTCAGGTGAGGGACCTGAAGGCTGAGATCCAGGCTGCTCTGCCCTCACCATGGGCCAGCAGGGACCATGGGCACCAGGGCTGGGAGCCGCAGAGCAGCTGCCAAGGTTCAGCTCCAGCCCAGTGCCAGGACAGAGCAACTCCCGGGATGACGAGCATCGCTCCCTTCCCTGCAAACGAGATCTGACACATCCTGCTCAAGCGTGGGGCATCCAGCAAGAGCGACAAGCTGCTCTGGGAGCTGGGGACGCAGCGGGAGCGGCAGCTGGGCCGGCACGGGAGAGCAGCCGCTCCTCACAGCGGAGGCCGTGCCAGGATCCAACCAGCCCTGCTCGCTGCCAAGGATGGGGCTGGCCAGGGGAGCCACAGGGCTCTTCCAACAGGGAAGTCATGATCAGGCTCCACACGGTCTCCCCGTGGTTTCTGCTGGAGGCAGAGTTGTTTCTCTCCTGCTCTGAACCAGGGGACAGCTGAATGCATCTTCCCTCTCGCACTGAGGGGGCTGCATTTTGCCAGTGCCTGAAACAAAAATCCTCCTGCTCTGTGACATCTGGATGAGAAGAGCCTCCTCCTGCACCATCTCCATCTGCCAGCACTGCTGTTGTCACCTCCCAGCCCTCCTTGGGACTTCAGACGATGCCCAGGGCTGTCTACACAGGGAATTCATCCAGCGTCACCGTTCTGCCGCAGCCATGCCTGCCAGCGGCTCCGTGCAGACAAGCCTTGAGGAACAGGAATACTAAGAAGAGAAGATTGTCTTGACCAGGAAAAGGAGTTTTTAAGACCAAGTTCAGTATTTGCATCTCAGCTGAGCGGGGAGGGATGAGAACAGGGTCACTCCCACCACCCCATGAGGCGTTCATGACTCTGAAGGATTTCTTATTCTAATCTGTGTATTACCAACAGTCAGGGGCTTTGGGAGGCTTAGGGAAAGCCTTCTCCACAGTGAGCCATCCTTTAAACCCTCTGGCAGAACCAGACACCAACATCCTTACCTGCAGCCATGAATCTCATTCACACAGGAGGTGAAGAAGTTCATTGCTGAGGGGGAAGCAGCTCACATGGAGAGCCAGGACTAAGCTGGGATGGCACCTCTGTGTGAGGAGACGGGGGTTTGGGTGCTCTTCAGACGCTTGGCAAGCCAGGACCACCAGGGACACATGTCTCCACAGCACCAAGAAGGCACTGAGGCTGGTGAGCCACTGGTGAGTCACAGCACACCCCAGCACAAAAACCCAGCACAGTCTCCAAGCCACCTTCCTACGGCAGCTCCTGTCACCCTGTTTGCTGTGCTCTCTGTTCTTGCCTCACTGCAGACTCCAGGACTTCCATGTGTCATCCAATAAAGGCAGAAGGGAAGGTGACACTTCTCCTTTGCCCAGCCCCACACCTGAGTCCCAGCCGGGCTGGCTGCTTCTCCACAAGGGCAGTTGCTGCACACAAGCAGAACACGTTCAGCAGAACACTCCTTTAGAGAAGAGGAAGGATGGCAGAGTTCACCACTCCACCAGGAAGGGTTGGAGGACAGATCCAACCTAGGTGACCACCAGGCAGGAGCACTAATGGGAATGGTGGTACGCTGCAGTGGAATGGCCAGAAAAGGGGTGGAGATGGGGTAAACTCACGAGTAGGTTCTCCAGACTGGACAGCAGAACAACTCAGCTTAGAAGAAGATAAACTCCACATGCCTGCAGCTGCCACGCTAAATAAGTGGTAGATCCACCATTTCAAATCCCCATCTTGTGCCCATCTTCTTTATAATTTGCTGATGAGAGTCACCACTGTGTGACCCTGATAGCACCTCTCAGTCCCCCGTGCCTACCACCAGGCTAGAGCAGAGGCGAGCCAAGAGGGCATCAAAACACCCAGTGACAAACCTTCTCCCTCACATCTCCAAGCTTTCCAAGGTCTTCACTCTCCCCCGGCCTCCCTTACCTGTGTCTTGGTCACACAGCTGCTCGCAGGCGTCGGTGGTCCTCTGTCCACAGAGGTCTCTCACCCAGGGGGATGTGGCGTTGATCTGGTAGTACAGGGACAGCTTGGCTGGGTTAAGCCAGTCAGAGATGTCCAAGTAGCTCCCCTCGCTCACAACGAAGCTGCTGCCTGGGGAGAGTGGGAGGAAAAGCGTGTTAGGTGAGTGTGGGAATCTAAAAGAAAAACCCCAAACATGCACTTTGGCCCAACATCAGAACACTGCACTCTTCAGGAGCTGCTGTGATGACAATATCTGCAAATGAGTTCACTGACAGCTGGTCCCAAAGAACTTCATTTGACCATTCCTCTCCAGAGGAACGTGCCCCAGCACATGGTCCAGCAGCTCCTCTGCCCAGACACTTCCGTGCCCTTACACCACTGGGATTCGATTCCCCGGTCTCTGCAGAAACGTGAACCCCTGTAATTATCCTGGCCTGTAATCAGAGCATCACTGCCCCAGCTCGTGGAGGTGTTGTCCAGGAGGCACCTGCAGCTCAGGGCATGGAGGGGCAGTGGCAGCAGGGGCTGTTCCCACTCCACCTCCTTAGCTGAAGGTGAGCGAACTGGCCCAACACACAACTTCTTACATGAGTCGTCTTGTACCAGACACTCCCCCACTTTCTCCCTCCTGTGAGTTAGAAGTGAATTCCTGCCAAAAATATTTTCTTACAAAATCTTACGCTTCTTTATTTTGCGAAATGTATTTTTCCCCACTGGCATCTGGGAATATGCATCATCTAATTAGCCAAATAGATTTTCAGTTCAGCCCAATCATTTCCTTATCTAACATCTGAGGCCCAGCATCGCTTGGGGGATTTTGCAGGCACAGAGGTCCTCATTAACTCTGATCTTCAATTACATTGATTATAAAACTGCCTCCATAACAGTGCTGCACAGATCAGAGGGGAGCCAAAAAACCTCTGCCATTAAGTGGTGTTTTGCAAAACTTACCAGGGTAAAAGCCTCAAAAAGAGGGGAGAGGAAACCTGCATGGAGGAGTGGGCAAGGGGAACGGCCAGGTAGCCCAGGAACCCACAGCCACCTTTCCACTAAGTCTGAGGACTTGCAACGTGGGCAAAATTTGCAACCCCTGTCAGAAGATTGAAATCCTTCTCAGAGATTACCCAGGGATAGCACGTCTATAGATCCAGGGCCTATTGCCACGAAACTTTGAGGCTTATGACCCTTAATAAAGGACTAGGACACCATTTTTGAAAGTACCAACTTACTTTGCTGAAAGCCAAGAGATTAAAAAAACAGGACCTGCAGCAGCAGCCACCCCACATGAACCTGCTTGAATACAAACTCTGGATCTCCTTTTGAAGAGGATCCCTGATGCTTAGCAAGAGGGAGCCCTTCTCGCCCTCATCCTGCGCCACATTATCCATGCAAAGGATAAAACAAGCAGAGCCTCAAGTCAAGCATCCCGGTGAGTGACCTCATTTTCAGGCATCCCAAGATCTCAGCACCATCCAAATCCAAGCCCTAATTTCCCATAAACGCAAGTCTTTGACACGCAGAGTGTTTATATACCGTAAACATATTCACGGGCGCATCTCTACACTCAAAGCCAATGGAGGCTGCCAAGCTGCTGACTGCTCAAGCAAATGAGAATCAGACATCCAGGATCTAGCAGCTCTGGAGACACAGCAAGGCAGGAGTTGCCCCGCCAAGGCTGCAGGATACATCTCAATCAGAAACAAGGCAGCAGTAAATCACCGGGTAAACCCCCCAGCACCACTGGAAAGCAGAGAAACACTGAGCACAAAGAAGTTTCTTAGAGCCACGTGGTTTTATCTCTAATTATTCTTTGCAATGAATTTTTAAAGATAGCCTTACATACCATAACAACAATTGCTGGTTTCTTTTACCAAACAGAAATGCATCGTGAACCCTTTGGGAGTGTTTACTATTTACGTGTAGGTGTCTCTGTAGTAACCTGTCAATTTTGTTTTCCTCCTGATTTCCGCAGCTCCCTAATAAAGAGCAAGGCTTGGGAAGCACGTAAAGTTGTTTTGAGACTCGGCTACAGACAACTCCCTCTGCACCCAAGGACTGAAGAGCGAAACCGGCAGCTCTCGATTAAATCCCTACTTAATGAACCCCACTTCTGGTTAAAATGCAGCCTGGAAGTAACAGAAGCAAACCCCACACAAACCAGATGCATCATTAGTATTCAGAAAGATGAAGGTGGCTGGAGCTGGCCGAGCACCTTGGCCCAGGAGCTGCTGCACAGTGGGGAAGAGCCTGTGGTCAGGTGACCTCTGGAGCTCCCCAACATAGAATCATTTAGGTGGAAAAGACCTCTCAGATCATCAAATCCAACCATTCCCCCAGTACTGCCAAGGCAACCAGACCGTGTCCCCAGGTGCCACATCCGCACGCCTTTTAAATCCCTGCAGGGGTGGAGACTCCATCACTGCCCTGGGCTGCTGTGCCAGGGCTGGACAAACCTTTCTGTGAAGAAACTTTTCTTTATATCCAACCTAAACCTCCCCTGGTGGAACCTGAGGCCATTTCCTCCTCTCCTGCTGCTTGTTACTTGGGAGAAGAAGCCAAACCCCAGCTGGACCCACCCTCCTGTCAGGGAGTTGGAGAGAGTGAGAAGGTTCCCCCCAAGCTTCCTTTTCTCCAGCTCCCTCAGCTGCTCCTCATCAGGCTTGTGCTCCAGCCCCTTCCCCAGCTCCAGGTATTTTGAAGATTAATTACTTATTTTGATTTTAGTAAGTCTGATTGAGAAATCATCCTCATTATCAGGTTTTTCAGGGGTTTTGTGTGTTTGTTTGTTTGTTTGTTTGAAAAGCACAACTGAAGACATTAGAATCCAAAATTCCTGAATTCCAGCTCAGTGTAAAATAGAGGTTTTTCTACCTCAGTCTGAAAAAAACCCAAACCTGGGGAAATTAAAGGTCTGTCCTTCCTTCCCTTCCTTCCCTTTCTTTTCCTCCCTTTTCCCCAACCCTTCCTCAGGGGAGGGAGGGGACAACTTCCAGCAAGGAAACTTCTCCCATCTCTGAAGCTGAGCGTGTGGCAAGATTTTGAGAGACCTTCACAGCCACCCTCATCACCTTCGCTCCCACTGAAAACACAAACAAACAAACACCCCAATCTCGATCCCTTTATAGCTTGCCTGGGAAATAAACAACAGGAAAAGGCATTCTACAAATATTTAGAAAGCTAAAATTCTGAGGATTGCAAAG
Source organism: Mohoua ochrocephala (assembly GCA_013398855.1). Lineage (NCBI taxonomy): Eukaryota > Metazoa > Chordata > Aves > Passeriformes > Acanthizidae > Mohoua > Mohoua ochrocephala. The sequence goes on from VZTA01028601.1 coordinate 325,596, forward strand.
CCTTGTCACCAGATTTTTCTCTTCACTTTCAAAGAATCCACACATAGAAAACAGTTTTCAAAAGTCACCATCGTGTACATATCAAAACCACCCCGAAAAGCTCAGAAAGGGCAGGTTGAGGAACAAATCCTTTTAGAAACTACCGAGAACAACCATTTTCTAAGCAAGAGCTGTTCCAAACACCTTCGGCTTGCCGGGAACATCAGCTGAGTTTGTTTTCCCCTGCGTGCAGTCTCGGGATGGAGGGAAGGGGAGTGATGGGGGACTTGAGGTGGGGCAGAACCCACTACAAACCACCCTCCTAAAACCTTCCTCGAGGACCTCAGACCCTACCAAATCACCCCCACGCCCAGTCTGAAGCACACCTTCAGCTGCTGCCTTCAGTCCCCAGAGCAGTTCTGAAGACACCTGGAGGGACTGTCCACCCTGCTGTCCTCCACTGCCAACCTCCCAGGTGTCCTCCTAGACACAAATTTTGAGCCTCCCACTCAAAAGTTTGCTGCAATTCCCCTTGAATGGAGCCATTTAGGTCTCAGGGTAAAACAACCGTCAACCAATCAAGAGAATACAGCAACAAAACCACAGCTCTCAACCCAGCACCATGTCCCAGGAAATCCATAGCAGGACATGTCCCTCGAATGCTGCTGGCTTTAGGAGCCAGCCAATGCCATGGAGCAGCGTGGAGAACACCAGGACACAGCTACGACACCCTCCCAGCTCCACGAAGTCCAGCAGCCCCTCAGGGGATTGATTTGTTTGGGTTTCTCTGTGCGTGTGTTTTCCGCTCCCCTCGTTCCTTCCCCAACACTGATCAAAGCCGGATGAGTTAAGGCGGCGTCAGAAGTTCATGTCTCTCATGCTGGGGTCTCCTTCAAAGTTCAGTGGAATTGCTTAAGCCCTGACAAAAGAGGCTTGAAGTTTTGACATTTCAAAAATCATTTTCAAGAACACAACAGGATAAAACAGCTCAGAAGAGATATCTAACAAGGGAAAAGAACAAAGCACCCAAAAGGCAGCCAAAAGGGTTTGGCTTTTCCTTTCTCTTTCTTTTCAAGGGAAAAGATCAAAACATAATTTTTTTTGAAGAACATCTATTTCTTCCTCCCTCCGCTCTTTTTGTCATCTTCGGTCCATTCAGTGTTTCTTGGCCAACAAAACTCCTTTTCATCTAAAATTAGTATTTTGTGTTGGGAAGCAATGGGAGGTCATACTATAGGTTGCTATTAATGTATCCAGCCCTATACTATCACACAGTTCTAATCCTGTTACAGATATTTTTTATAAACACTAGAGGAAGGATGATCTCTCTTGCTTCATTCTATAGGTACAAAGAATAACCTTATTTGATTTCTTTAGAGACTCTTCTTTTCCCCTTGTTAAACTTGAAAGAACATTGCTCAAAGAGACAACTCCTCCCCTATCAGCTCTTCCCCTTGATCAGCTCTCCCTCTCCTGCCCTGGTCCCAGGGCATGAAAACTCCTGTTTCTTAAATTTCTCCCAGAAAATGCCAAAGGACCGGACAGACTTTGGATGCCCAGGACACACCATGGACTGACCTAAACAAGGAAATGGGGCTTGGGGAAGGACTGCACCCACAGACTAACGCAGTGCTCAGCTTTACCATCCCTCTCCTGCTCAGCACAAAACCAGGCGATTTGGGAATAATTTAAATAGTTTTAAGTCAAACTCTAAGTTCTACGATCTAGTTTGAATCCAGGGATAGCATCACACCAGGTTAAAATCCAAGCCAACCCTCTTTTTTCTTTTTTTTTTTCCCCAATTATTTCTCTTTTCGAACAAAGTGAAATGCTTAAACAGAAAGTTATGATAGAAAGATTTGAAAGCAGCACAAGCCTACAGACACATCTTTCATTCAGTCCTCCCTCAGCTGAAGCACACACAGTTTATATCTCACAGGGCTGGACTCCAGGGTGTATTTTCAGCACATGAACTGCACCCATGGGCTCTCACATCCCCAACCCAGCAATGATCAAACCTGCAGACCCCCATCCCCTCGAAACACCACCAATCCTGCCAGAGCTTTTCCACCCTGGCAAAACAGAAGTCAATTAGCGATACAAGTCTGTGTGTAATTACAGCTCAGACTGGGACCACCTCTCCTGTGGGAGGAGCAGGGTTACAATTTAAGTGTTAAATTGCCCTTTCTTGATCATTCTGACAGACTCTTTCTTTGGGTTTTCTTGTCAGTCAGTCTTGATTTCTCCAGGGCTGAGCTTCTGACAAACAACACACGTATTTAACTTCATAAGGCAGGTGATGGCTCAGCCAACTTTTCCTGAACTTAAGCAAGAAGGAATCTGCCCACCCTGCCTTGTGGTCAAGCTCATGCTGCAACGAGATCTCCCATGGCAACATTAGACAACGTAATTGTGGATCTGTTGGTAAGAGCACATCTCTGTCCTCAGAAGGCATCTGGGCCAGCACTGGCTGAGACAGAAATGAGACTCCTGAAAAAAGAAAAAGCTTCTCCTTAACGCTCCGTATCTCCCAGCTCCCACGCTGCAGCCCGGGGCTCTTTAGCAGTGATGCTCTCCAGATATCAGAAAAGGGTTCAGGGAAATCCAGCCTAAATCTAATCACATCACAAAGCACAGAGGAGCTATGATAAGCTTGTTGTACGAATGCAGAAGTCAATGTTTGCATCTCTCCATCCGTGGGAGGGAGAGCGGGTTAGCTGGCCAAAGACATGCCATCCCTCCCACGTCAGAGGGTAAGTGGTGTTGGTAAAGCTCAGCACGTGCCAGGAGATGCCCCCTCCCCACGAGGGGTGGGCACCTCCTGCCTCTCTCAGGATGCAACAGCGCCCGGCTCTGAGGCAGCTACTGCTGACACCACCCCAACGCCAGCACCAATCCCGCTGGCTTTGCTCCAGTGAATCCTGCAAAGGACGAGGAAGAAGCATTTGACTTCTCATGCAAATGGAGCTGCCCCAGGAGCTGGGAATGCCTCTGGCAGGCACAGGGCTGGGGAGCCGGGCAGGCGCTGAGCAGGTTCACAAGCTTGTCAAAGCCACGATAAAAACATGATGTACTTCAGCCTCCAGAATCTTATTAGTTCTTCATGCAAAAAGCGTTCACGCCGTAAAACCGTCTTGGAATCCCTTTGATCCACGCTGATACAGTTCATAAATTGATGTTAATATTTAGAGTTCATGTCTGGTTACGCTGCAGCCATTTGCTCGCATTTTCTTGCCAGGCAGGCAGACACGGGAACGGGAGTGAGCTGTAACACAGGCACGGAGGTGACCCTGGTGATTACGAGCTGGTGAAATAAAATGCAATTTGTAAAGCTGCCCCCAAACACGGCCACCTTACACGAAACACATGGGGTCTGGGGCAGCCAGACGTGACACTGAGTCTGCAACAGGAAAGTGTTGCTTCTGTCAAAGCCCTGACCCAGGTCTCCATACAGCAAAATTCTCCTGGGAGGAGAAAACAGCACAAGAAAAAAACTTATTTTAAACCAATTCCTTCTGCTGATTTCAGAGGGGACTTGTGGATCTGGGAACCGCTGGAGAACATGGGAGACCTCAATGGCAGAATCCTTCTGAAAGCCTGAAAAGATCACAGAATGCTTTGGGTTGGAAGGGACCTTAAAGATTATCTTGTTTCACCCCTCTCCCATGAGCGGGGATACCCTCCACTAGACCAGATTGCTCAAAGCTCCATCCAGTCTGAGATCACTTTGAGATCAGATCTCTTTCTCCATCCTTCTGGTACAAACCTGGGGAGCTTCACCTGTAAATCAGAGAGTGTCTCCAGCTTCTCCTTGCTGCCAAACAGGATGGGGACACAGCCTGTCCCCCATCTCCCGTGGCTCATCTCTGTGCGGCCACACGTGCAGCACGTCCTGAGTGCCCTGAGGGCACAGGGTAATGCCTGGTCACCTCCCAGAGCTGCAGAAGATTGAGCAGGAAATGTCAAAAACAAACATTTAAAGCAACACATTTAATTAAAACCAAAATGAGAAGTTGTTGCGAGTCCCAACAATTGCAGTCTGCAGAGCAATCTTCAGGGAAAATTAACACAGGCTGCTAATAGCAGCATCCAGTTCACTGGCGTCTTGGAGGAAACAGTGGTGGGGGAAGGTAGGAAATAATCTGCAGATGAAACAATTACTGATCAGCTGCGTGGCAAGGCTAGCACGGCATCGTTCAGGCAGGCAGGCACAGATGCACCGAGATTAAAAGAATAAACAAAAAAGAAGCTCCCTCCACCTCTGCTGTCTTGTCAGATGCTCCAACTCAAGACGCAGTCTCGAGTGGAAATCCTACGTCTGCTGGTCTCTTGGCTTTGCAAGGGGGAGCCTGGGTTTGCTCTCAGGGCAGTGTTCATCCTGGGAGCGTTCACCCACACTTGCAGCGGGGACAGAGCCAACACACAGGCAGCTCGTTAGGGTGGGGACACTGTCCACGCCAAGCTCTGACCCCACAGCAGGAACCCTGCCTGCCCACGCCGAGCTCTGACCCCACAGCAGGAACCCTGCCTGCCCACACCGAGCTCTGATCCCACAGTGAGGACCCTGCCTGCCCACACCAAGCTCTGTGCACCACTCCAGCCCACTGCCCAGCGAGGTGCAGAAGCATCACCACATCTCCCCTGGCACATAGCTCGGAAGAGGAGGGAAGAAGGCTGTAAATGCCCCGAGATGACTTTGACAGAAACCTGCTTTATGCCCTTTGCTTTATTTCCACTTATAAAACAAAGCCCTACAAGCCCCTCGCTAAACGCAGCTCTTGCTTCCCTCTGCACCGCTGGAGGATCTCACCCACCTCTCCCACTAAAGTACAAACATCCACCCACACCATATATAATCTCTCACAGGCTGTAAAAATGGGAAGCTTTAATTGATACTATATTTCATACTGTTGTGCAGCAAGGACGCACTCCAGGCTGAGCCCTCCGGAGTATCTTTCTCCAGCCCTGCCTTCCCTGCAAGCCATTCCCATTGCTCCAGCTCTACTTTTTGAATTATTACTTACAAGAAAAAAACAAAACCAAAAACAACTATTGAATGTAGAGCTGAGTGGCTCACATATNGCTCTAATCCCACAGCAGGAACCCTGCCTGCCCACACCGAGCTCTGATCCCACAGTGAGGACCCTGCCTGCCCACATCAAGCTCTGTGCACCACTCCAGCCCACTGCCCAGCGAGGTGCAGAAGCATCACCACATCTCCCCTGGCACATAGCTCGGAAGAGGAGGGAAGAAGGCTGTAAATGCCCCGAGATGACTTTGACAGAAACCTGCTTTATGCCCTTTGCTTTATTTCCACTTATAAAACAAAGCCCTACAAGCCCCTCGCTAAACGCAGCTCTTGCTTCCCTCTGCACCGCTGGAGGATCTCACCCACCTCTCCCACTAAAGTACAAACATCCACCCACACCATATATAATCTCTCACAGGCTGTAAAAATGGGAAGCTTTAATTGATACTATATTTCATACTGTTGTGCAGCAAGGACGCACTCCAGGCTGAGCCCTCCGGAGTATCTTTCTCCAGCCCTGCCTTCCCTGCAAGCCATTCCCATTGCTCCAGCTCTACTTTTTGAATTATTACTTACAAGAAAAAAACAAAACCAAAAACAACTATTGAATGTAGAGCTGAGTGGCTCACATATTCATAAGAGGTTTTATTACTCAGATGGAGGGGCTCTCTTTCCTTCCTTCCCCCCTTTGACACGGCTAAAGGGTCCTCTAAATAATGCCTTGCATTTCCATATCCTCATAAAAGCCACTATGGTTCTTTCCATAAATCTGAGCCACCTCTGAAATCAGAACAATTCCTCCTGCTCAGCACGGGCAGGGGCTGCCTCAAAATACAAAGCCCTGGAGCAGCCGAAGGGAGGAGAGGATGCTCCAACCACTGCATTCGAAGAGAGGATTTAGAGGCACCAACTCATTTCTGGGAAGCAGGAGGTCCCGGCCCTCCCTGCCAACCACGGCAGCTCCTGCCAGGCTCTCCTTGATCCAGCTGCTCCATGAAGTGAAGGCACAGCAGCTGTACAAAGCAGGCAATAACTGCTCAGTGGGGAGCGAGGCAGGGGGACCCCATCAAATGAACAAAAGGAAGAAAACAAACCAAGGGAGAAATGAGGGCAAGAGAGACAGGCTGGTTATTATAGAACTGCTGCTTGGAATATATCCTCCCAGCCTGGCTGCCAGTTGGCTTCTGGTCCCAGTCCTTCCCCTCCCCTTTCCCACCCTGCCACTCCAGCAGGCTCTGGAGCCGCTTTCTCTAACGCCATTCTTGCTGCAGCAGGGAAAGCTGCTCTTCTCCAAGGCTGGAGACATTTGGGGAGGCTTCCCCCCCTCTTTCTTTTCTTGGCTCTGGCTGCTGGCACGCCAGAACTGGCTGGCATCTATTTAAAGTTTCCTTCAAAGCCGAGTTCTCATCGTCTAGGAGAGGGATTTCTTTCAGCCTCTGCCTTTGTTTGGCTTCTCCTGCAGAGGTGCCGGTAGCAGCTCCGCTCTCAGATTCTCCTTGGCTCCCGGTGCCTATTGAAATCCCACATTTCAAAAGGGAACGAGAGGGCACCGCTCCCTCACACGGGAACGTCTCCCGTGAATGCACCATCCCTGCCTTCTCGCAGAGCCTGCCTTATCATCCTGCGCAGCACCAAAGGGAACAGCTTCAGGAACCAGACGATTTCCGCGCGCGGCGACACTCGCGAGACACGGTGCCGCCGTCAGGTGCCACACCAGAAGCTGCTTCAAGACTGATCAAAGCTCCCAGACTCTGCCAGGCCAAACACGTCAGCTCTGTTGTCACCTCAGTGCCACAGGGATGCTCATGCCAACCCTCTTCAGCACCCTATAAAAAGCAGATTTAATCCCCCACAGAAGATCTCCAGGGAGGAGCAGGTCCTCTCTTCTCCATCAGCATCAAACTCCAGGTGCCGAGCCTTGGCGAGCACATCCAGCCACATTTTTCCAGGGTATCATTGACATTTCCCAACCCAGCTCAGTTCTGCGATGTCTTTAAATGCTTTGTAATATTTTGCTGCCTGTTGGGTGGTGCCTTGGGATTTGTTGTTATTCAGAAAGAAGGGACAACTTTAAGAGCTTTTTCTCTTCCCAGGCAAGGAACTGTCATCGCATAAAGTGATGAGATTTCAGGGAAAGTGATAGCCACTGCAAAATGTCTTGGCTGCTTCTATGGGAAGAATTTGACTGTTTCTCATAAAAAATATTAAAAAAGTTTTCGCAGTTTGTAATTATATTTTACAGTTTCATTACAAAGCTCATTTTAATTCTTCTCCGAACCGTTGTTACCAGTCCTCTTGCCACTTTCTCTTCAGGAAAGTCATTAAGTCGGGACTGGAGATCATCCCATTTCCCCCAGTTTCAAGGATATTAATCTGTTTTATTGGCATTTCATTGTCATTTTCATTCGCATGTTCCCTGCATTTGCATAATTTGCATTGCCACCCCTTTCCTGGTGGCAAGCACAGGCTCGGCTTTTCACTTTCATTCTATGGAGCCTCACTGCATTTTGTTTATTTTCTTTTTCAGGACACATTGTCTTCCCCGGGCCAGAACCACAAGCTGGGAGCAGGATGCCAAGGTCCTGTCTCCATCACTGCCTTCCTGGATGACCTTCAGCAAGTACCAGAACCAGTGTGAACTCCCAGTCCAAGCGCTGAACTGGCCAGTGCCCATCTCAAGGGCACAAGTTAGCACTGGAGCAACCTCATGCCTCAAATGCAGCAGTTTCTGTTCTCCAGCTACTTGGAACGATCTGTGAAGATTTCAAATATTCACGTGTGGCTTGGACAACCATTAAAGCCTTTTGGAAACAGGTCAAGGTGTAGACAAGTCCCTTGTTTCAAATCATTCAATCACAGAATGGTTTGGTTTGGAAGGGATCTTAAACATCCTCCTGTTCCAACCCCCTGCCACGGGCAGGGACACCTTCCACCAGACCAGGTTGCTCAGAGCTCCACCCAAACTGGCCTTGAACACTTCCAGGGATGTGGTGTCCACACCTCGATATTATCTTCATGTCTCCACTCCACTGATGTTCAGTTCCTCCAGTGTGTGAACACAAAGCAGATGCTTTCCTCCTCTCTCCTACAAGGGCCAAGCTGTGACCACTGGCATAGCCCGGCTACCCAGAGATCACTCCTAGCAGGGCTAATCCCGCTTCAAACACACTGGTGACCCCCGTTCTGCCATGGGGTGATGATTTCAACCCCTCTCCACCACCCCCTGCAGCTCTCATCCTGCTGCGTCTCTTTAACCATCTCTCCCTCCCCAAAATATCAATACCCCAAGAGCTGCCCTCCACTCCAAAGCTCCCAAAGCAAGGGGCTGTCCCGGAGCTGGCTGCACCAGGACACCCCAGCAGCTGGCGATGCACTGGCTGCATGCAGCACGTTTCTGGCAGAGAGAAAGTGCCCCCTCTGCATGCCCCAAGCAGTGAGACGAGTGCAGGAGCTGAGGAATTGGAACCGACTGAATAATGGGTCCTGTCTGCTGGAAGAAAATGAAATTTGCCCTCATGTTACTGAAAACTTGCACTCGACGCTCACTGCACATTATAAAGAAAAGGTCAGTGAAACACAACAAATGCAAGGAGCCCAGTTGGAGAAAGCAATAAATAGTGACAGCAGAAAGCATCTCTGCCTTTGCTCAAACCCCAGCAATTTCCCTCCATGCTGCTGCAAGGGCTGGGATGAGCAGCTCTGCTGCTGCAGGACAGCAGGAGGCCTGTCTGTGCAGCTCCCAGGGCTCTTCAACAAGTTTGGAGAACAGAAATATCCATCAGACACAATTAGCACCAACGACAACAACGACAATACTAATTGACGGGATTGAGATTTTGGCCTCGGGCTCGCAGATGTGCTTCTGGAAAGGGAGATCCCTGCAGTCAAACACAGCTGGGGCATTCCCAAAGAGAGGGATGTCCCAAACACACCCAGAGGGGCAGCAGGAGAGTCTTACCATCAGCAATGAAGTGCTCGGGGACGTGGAGCGTCACCTTGACGGTCAGAGGGCAGGAGAGCTGGGAGCCGCAGACCACGGCCAGGACGCAGGAGCTGACCGCGATCAGGGTCAGCGCTGTCTTGTTCACAGGGCTCTTCATAGAACCTGCAAGGCACACAGAGGGGAGGGTGGGTGGCCAAAAGGTAAAGCTGTACCCAGGGCTTTCTCAGCAGAGGTGGGAGAGCCCCAGCATGGGGAAGGCAGGCATTGAAAACAAGGATGGCAGCTCAGCAGGGGTCTGCACCCCCCCATGACTCCCGTCACACCCTGTTTGGCACAGGGCTTCATTTTGCTAGAGGAGGGAGAAAACCTGCTTAAAGTGCTGTACAGACCCTCTCCCTGAGAACTTCTCCCTGGAATCACACCTGCCGTGCTCCCCCGCTGAAACCACCATCACTTCTTGTCAACATTGGTTGGCTTGGCTGTGAAACCCTCGTGGAGCAGGACAGCGTTAGGACGGCTGAATCACCATCAACTGCAGCTGGGTGGGACAGAATCCCCAAATTTCATAGGGAATGGGGTGAAGCCGTGCAACAGAGTCATCCAGAGAGGCCTGCCTGCCCCAGAAGATTCAGCTGCTCTTATTGGATGCAGACTGGGAATGTCAGGTGTCCATGGGTGTCCCCCTCGACCAAGAACTGTCCCAGGCCACTGCAAGCCCATCAACAGATCTCCACTGCTCAAGCAAGGAGCAGCCCTGGAGCCTGCATCCTCGAGGCACCACTGATCCCGCTGGACCTGGGGGCTGCCCCACTGCTGCTCTGACTGCACCGCATCCCCCACAGCCCCCTCACCCAACACCTGGTGCCAGCACCCCGCTTTGCTCCGAGATAACGACAGACACCTCGCAAGGCAGTGGGTTCCTTCTCCAGGGCTTGGGATGCACCACTTGGAGAGCGTGTCCACGGCAAGGAGAGGGCACAGCCCAGCAATGAACCCAGAGGCTGCACAGTCCATTCTGCTGCAAGCTGAGATGACCCCGATGCCGGCAGAGCTGACCACAGCCCTGCTCAGGATTCAAGTAAGGACATCTCTTGATTTTTGGAAGCCAGTGCAGCCTCTCCCCGCTTGCCCCCCAGACCTCATCAGCAAAGCGAGATTTAAAAAGCATCAGTTTGAAAACTGGATGGGAAATGGATCCAAGTTAGCAGTTGCACACCCTGCAGTTTGCCTACAGCTGCTGCTGGAGGTGCTGGTGCCGAGGCAGGGATGACGTGCCTCCTGCTCAGCACAACCTGTGTTTGCCAGGCAAGGCACCAAGCCCCACCAAAGCACCCCCAGCTCGGGGCCTGCACAGGAGATGCTCCAACCAGGATTTGAAGTGGCTGATCTGCTGGAAAATACCCCTATCACTGAGACCAACAGGAGCAAGTAAATTGATTATTCATGAAGCATCTTCTCCTTTCCTTATGCATGGATCATCTAAACAGCCTTCCCACTCCTATTTCACAGCTTTTTCACCGATCCCCTGCGCCCCTCACCTTGCAATCCTCTTTTTTCCTTTCCAATCTTTATTCATATCATCAGCATAAGTTAGCACCTCCATGGGAGGCAAAATCCTCTTCTTGCTGGGCATACTGTGCCTGCCACAACCCTTGCTTGGCTTGAAGTTACAACACGAATGCAAAAAGAAAAAAGAGGGGGAAAAAAAGGCAAGGAAAAAAGCCTCCATCAGGATAAGTGGACAAAATCAAATATACAATGGACCAGACAACACTGGATTTCACCATTATAAATCACCTTTTTCAATCCAGGGTCTTAAAGTGCTTTGCAAACATTAAATCATAAATCCCTTATGAGTGAGACAAGTATTATCCCCTTTTCACAAAGAGCCTGAATCCCAGGTATGATGGCAGCTTTCACCAAACTGCAGCCAGAGTGGAGCTGGAGGAATTAGGATTTCACATCCCCATTGGTCCATGTGGCTTCTTCTCTTCCCGTGACTCAGAGGAGAGAAGCACAGGGGCTTGAAACAGCAAAAAGCCTTTTACAGTTCCATGAGTTTGAGCTTGGCTGCTCAAGGAAAGGGACAATTGCTCTGAGTCTCCCGTAACTCCCTTCCCTCCTGCACTCACTCATTTCCATCACTGCTAATCACTGACCTCTAGAAGTGCCTGACGTTTGGTTTTGACCAACTGAACCAAAACAAGGGGGCTTCTGCTTGAGCAGAAATTGGATTTCCAGCTCAGCTCTTTATTGCTCACGACCAGTTTGCTGCCAGGTTTGAAGGGAGACTGCTGGAAAAGCATTTAAAGAGAGGGACAGGGCTTTTGTTTTCCATCTCTTTCCCTGCTCTTCAGACCACTGATGCTCCAGCACTGCTGTGCTGCATTTAAACACCTGTCTGGAGATAATCGGCTTCACTCCAAGCCTTTAAAACCACAAGCAAATGTATTTTCAGCAAGGCCCTGCTAACCCAACCCACCTCAGCAGGTTCACCAGGGCCTCACCCTGGTCCAGAAGTGAGACAAACTGATCCCTTCCTTCTTCAGCGCAGGGAGGGGAGCCAAACCCAGCTCAGGAGCTCAGGCAGCCCCAAATAAACCCAATGCCACAAATGAGAGCTTGACCTGGCTAAGCCTGTGCTTTCCCTCCTCTTCTTAATATCTCCAGGCTTTCAGGGAAGTGTTTGAAGAGCATATTTGAAAATCCAGGTGCACCAAACAAGCTGGTACCAATGTCCTTTACCAAGAGGAGGAAGCTGGGTGGGGAATCCAAGACCTTTACGGATGGCTGAGAGCCCCAGCACGCAACAGAAGCCCTGGTTTGGGTCTTGTGGGGTCCAAAACGCCCGGGAGGAAGATGGTGACCAGGCATGGCTGAGACCAAACTCACTCCCCAGATCGCTCTCCCCTAATAAAGGCTTCATACATTAAGATGACCTCTCTATATTTTTAATCGAAGATGTTTCTGGAGCGTTTTGAGTGGCTGCAACAAAGTGAGTGGATGCCCGAGTGCTCACCCAGGCAGTTTTAGAGGGAAAAATGTGGACCATGGAGATTCCCAGGGAGTCTGCACCCAAGGAGTGGGCAGGGCACACCACCAGGATGAAAAATGAGAATAAATTACTTCTATCCAAACAGAGAGAAGGAACTTCTCCCCAAAATCCCAGGAGAGAGAGGCAGAAAGGAAAGGCAAACTGCTCCATTCCAGGGCAGAATCATACCTGAGATGCCCCCTGGTAGTGATCCAAGGGTGGCTTAAGTAGCCTGGAAAACAAGAGGAGTGTCCAGTACTGTGGTCAGAAGGTCTCTGGCCACCACCACCTTCCCCACCCGGGATTTTTTTGTCTTCCCTCAAACTCCGGTGCAAATTATCCTGGTGAGGATGTGGGTCCTTGTGCAGACAGCTCAAAAACCACTTGCAAAGCACCACACTCCCCTGAAGATTTTGCACCTGCTGCAAGATGAAGATAAATTCAAAGCCACTGGTGCAAACACTCAGCAAACAGCCCCTCCAAACGCACCGTGTCTCCTTTGAAATATCATTTCCTTGTGCATTTAATTACTCACTGCTTTGTACACTTTCCTTTGCCTGCGCAAAAGACAAGGAGGGAGGAAAAAGCCCAACAAAACTCTGGGCTCAATTCTTTTTAATACTGGCAACGCTGCCTAAATTTAGGGGGGTAGAAAGAAAAAAAAAAGGTGTGTTCAGAACACGTATGGATTTACGAGCAACACAAATATCCCGTGTTCTTGGTAATATGCTGTTTCTAAATCAGGCTCATAAATACATGCTTGGGAGATTAGTCTATAAAAAAAATAAACTTTAATTACCCCCTCTTTATCAGCACACAGCCCGTGGTGTTAACCATATGTGGGTGTTAAACGCCAAGTGCTTTGCAATCTTCCCCGCCCCCCGGGAGATAATAGCATCACACGGAACGTTCCGTGGCCACTCGGATATGGAAATGTATTCCCAGCACCCGAGGAAGACGGGGCTGGGGAAGGCGAGCGGGAGAACAGCGAGTGCTGGAAGTGCTTAGCAACCCCCGCCGTGCTGTGCCGCATGCGGAGCGCCCAGCACGGGGACAGCAGCACCCCTGGGGACAGCCAGCCCACCCCCGGGCACAGCCAGCCCACCCCTGTGCACAGCCAGCCCACCCCCGGG
>VZTA01028601.1:339971-428593 GCA_013398855.1 Mohoua ochrocephala
CCATGGGATGGGATGGGATGGGATCTGTGGGAAGGGATGGGATGGGATCCATGGGATGGGATGAGATGGGATGGGATGGGGACAGGAATGGAATGGGGACTGGGATGGGATGGGATGGGATGGGATGGGATGGGATGGGATGGGATGGGATGGCAGATCCTCCTTCCAGCCAGACACAGCTCTCCCACACTGTGACTCCATCAAGCCTTCATGGCCTACCCAGCCCCAGAGCCACTTCCTTCTAAAGGGGACAGATGTGGGTGCAATGAGCCTCCCCAGCAGGGGGTGAGAGCACAGGCTGGTGTTTTATCACACACTCTCTACACCACTCCTCTTCTTGAGGCATCTTCTCCATTGGACAAATCCTGGACAAATCCCAAATGAAGGTGCCTACAGCTACAGCCCAGATCTGGGTCAGGGCTTGGGCACTGGGCAGTCTCCAGCCTCATCCCAGAGTCAGCAGGGTGTGGATCATCCCTGAAGAGGCAGCTTTGCTTCCCCAGTGCTGGGGGAGACCCCCAAGGAGACCCTCCAAGGAGGCAGAAGGTGCACCGAGGAAGGGATGGGGGGAAAGGAAGAGGGAAGGCAGCCACATTGTGCAGCAGAAGGGTGCGATCAGTCGCTTCTGGATTTATAGAGGATTAGATCTTGCTAAGCACATGCTGAATCAGATTAATACTATTAACATTTATGAATTATCCTCTAGCAATTAGCCGAGACGTCCTCCAGTACAGCACAGGGAGCTGCAGAAAAGGCAGCCCTGGGGTGTGGGTCGGCAGGAGGAGGTTGCCAAGGGGTGGCATGGGCACTGTGGGGAGGTTGGGGTTGGGCTGCTGGACCCCATAGCAAGGTCAAGGGCTCACTGACTGAGCTCCTGTGCGTCCCAGTGAGCTCTTGTGCTCCTTCAGCAGCCCGAGCCTCGGCTCTTAAGGTGCTCCAGGAGTTATAAAGCCTTATGTACTGAATAAATGTATTTGCTGCCTAATTATACAGCTGTTGGTGGTGCTCCCCCTTCGCTCCGAGGCGTTGTGCCCACAGCTGGCAGGGAGACGCCGCCAGCAAATTCCAACCAAGAGGAGGGAGGGGGGAAAAGTAAAGCCTCGAAGGCTGGGCAAGGAATGAGCAGCTGAGGAGAGGGGGAAAATAGACATGACCAAAGTGGCACAGGCTGAGATGCTGATCCACCAGCCCCATCATCACCAGGCAGATTCTCCTGCCCGCACATCTCAGACCTCACCTGGCACAGCAAAGGGGGGAAGAATTTGTGCAAACCCAATTTGCTCTCCTGGCACTGTAACATTTTTTTGCATTTCTCTGGGCAGGGACAATTAAAATCAATGAAGTCAGTTTTGCTTTCATGTTCTTGGTGCTGAATTGGTTGAGATAAAATCACATTAAAGAAACAGTTACATATTTAAAGGTAGATATTGCCTGCACTGGAATTTTCTTTCATGAAAATCAATGAAAGCACTTCTCCTGGAATTAAGGCCTGATCTTTTTTTGTTTTACACTCCAAATGAGTCCCCATTTTACAATATACACGCACAAAGGCAAATCTGAGTGGAAGGCTTCCTTTTAAGGAGAAGAGAAAGCAATTTTCAATACAGTGTAGCAAAAACATTATTCCTACAGGAAAAAGGAAAAAAAAGTAATCATTATCTATGAAATAGTTTGTGTTGAGTCACAGCCCAAGGAGGATTGCGCTCAGCGAGTGAAGGGCTGGTCAGACAGATGAATTGATCTTAGAAACCAGGAGAGAGCAGTGACAGAGGCCGGGCTGCCGGGGAGGGCTCAGGACCTGGCAGGAGATGCCTCGGGGGCTGGTGGCAAGAGATGCCCAAGGACTCAAGCTGCTCATCCTGGCTGGACCTTCACCACACTGCCCGTTGTCCCACTGTCACCCTGCAGGCAGAGCTGGGATCAAGGAATTGGGCTACTGTCTCAAAAAAAAAAAAAAATAAAAGTCCCAAATCGTCTTTTCCCTCCATCCATTAATTTTGGAACAGATGCAAACTGACAGAACGGGATGAGAATACAAATCTCTGCTCTGCAACAGCTCCCCGGGGTTGAGGCACATCCCTCCGTGCCTCAGTTTCCCCCACAGCCCAGCATCACACAGGAACAAATGTGACATCCACCACCCTCTGCCTCCTTTCCTGCTCCAGCCAGGAGACAAATCCATCGTGCCACAGGAATCCACAACGAAGCGCATCTTCATTTTCCAACCGGCACCAACCCTCGCCCTCCTCCCGCCCGCATCCAGCTCCGTGTTTATGTTCTGCTTCCTGGGAAACAAGAGGCTCGTTACCATGCGGAGGGCGACAGCAGAGCGATTAGTGAAATTTGTTACCCACATGCTCTGAACAAAATTAAATTAAAAGTGCTGCTTTGCTGTCAAGATAAGGGCCAAGCCGGAGAGATAATTTTTCACTCTCAAACACTCAATTACTTGCTGAGGCTGTATCAGATACAATCGGAAAATAAATAAATAAATAAATAGGAAGTCCCGCACTGCCTCCAGGAACAGATGTAAAAGCCTTTATCTCCAGCGCAGTCCGGGGAAGTTAAAGAGCCTGCGGCCACCGCAGCTCCACCACCACTTTCCCTGGAGACCCTTGGGCTGCCCAGCTCCAGCTTTCAGCAGCAGCCCTCTCCCGGCAGCTCAGTACCCCTGGCACGGGCAGGAGCATGAGTGCACCCCCACACCTACAGCCACCAGCAATTTAGGGAGCAAAGAGGCAGCTGGAGCAACCTCAGCCCAGCTTCCCTGCACAGCCGGAGCCCAGCAGCAACGGAGAGGGACTCAGAATGGGCTTTATGTGCTGTTGCAGTGCCTCATTGCTCTGCAGGCAAAATAAGCCATCATGCAAAAGCACCACGTTTGTTTGCTCGCTGGAAAAGCAGCATCCATGACGGAGAGCAGAGAACGGTCGGGAATTGGCAGCATCCCCCACTGTCACACCGCCCTAGGCACCACAGTGCGAGCATGGCTGTGCTGCTGGGGTGCAGCCTGGCAGGAGGGACCTCGGTGCTCTGGGGCGTAAAGACAAGATTTGTATCATGAAGGCACCTCATCCCTGAGATCTGGGGATCTGCAGGTTGCATGGGAGCCGGGGTGTCCCCTCTGGGGTGCTCTTTCCTGGCCTCACAAAGAGCAGCACAGCTCCACATGCCATGAACCAGCTGGGTGTGCACCACCCAGACTGACCTGTCCATCTGTCCCCGCAGGAGCAGCTCTGTGTCCCTTCCTAAGGAATCCTAACGGCTCTGTGTCCCCTCCTAAGGAATCCTAACAGCTCTGTGTCCCTTCTCAAGGAATCCTAACGGCTCTGTGTCCCTTCCTAAGGAATCCTAACGGCTCTGTGTCCCTTCTCAAGGAATCCTAACAGCTCTGTGTCCCTTCTCAAGGAATCCTAACGGCTCTGTGTCCCTTCCTAAGGAATCCTAACAGCTCTGTGTCCCCTCCTAAGGAATCCTAACGGCTCTGTGTCCCTTCCTGAGGAATCCTAACGGCTCTGTGTCCCTTCCTAAGGAATCCTAACAGCTCTGTGTCCCCTCCTAAGGAATCCTAACAGCTCTGTGTCCCCTCCTAAGGAATCCTAACGGCTCTGTGTCCCTTCCTAAGGAATCCTAACGGCTCTGTGTCCCCTCCTAAGGAATCCTAACGGCTCTGTGTCCCTTCCTGAGGAATCCTAACGGCTCTGTGTCCCTTCCTAAGGAATCCTAACAGCTCTGTGTCCCCTCCTAAGGAATCCTAACAGCTCTGTGTCCCCTCCTAAGGAATCCTAACGGCTCTGTGTCCCTTCTCAAGGAATCCTAACGGCTCTGTGTCCCCTCCTAAGGAATCCTGTCCGTGCCGTGGGATGACCACACGAGGAGGGGATGGACACGTGGCTGCCAGGAAGGGAGAAGCACCCCCAAATACAGACAGACAGCACCAGACACAGACAGACCCATTCTTCCTTTGTGCCACTGGAAGCAGCCCAAATCGACATGTTTGCTTTATCGCCTTTTGTCTCCCACTTGATTCCCAACAGCATCTCCCCCAGTTTGAAGGTGAGTCAAGCCTAAGGCAGAGCAGGGGGACAATTCCCTGAGGAATATGGAAGAGTTGGGGTGATGTCCTGCCTGCAGCATTCACTCAGCTCCAGCGAGGCCGGAGGCACCGGCAAAGAGAGCAGTACCCAAATTTCATTCTGCACTTCGTTTAGTTCCCCATGAAATAATAAGTGCCGGCTGCCTCTGGAGATGGGAGAGGATCAAAGCGAAGCTTCCTCATATGTAGCAGACTCCGAATACCTAATATTCCCTTATAAAAGGCCTTGTTTTAAACACCAAATACAGAGGCAGATCAAAGCTCAGCTTCTCATTTCTCTAACAGCCCTCAGAAGGCTCCGCCAGCCAGCCCGGCACACACACACGGGGCTGACACCAATCCAAGGTACATAATTGAACTCTGCTAATTTGTCAAAACCATCACCGCGTGCTATGGAAACAGCCAGGTGCCTTGTTCACAGAGACCTCGGCCAAGGAGCATCCCAAAGCCATGCTCTCCCTTCCCTGGGGTGCTGGGGAGCTTGAACAACAGCTGTGCATGAAAACAGAGTGGGGTATTTCCCCCCTTCCTCTTTTAACAGGTGATGCCAGGAGGAGTGAAGCGATCCCAGACCCGAGCATGGGGTAGCAGGCTCAGGGTGGTCCAGCTCGAGTTAAAGCAGATACCAGAGACAGCTTGAGGAGCAGCAGCCGCCTGAGGACAGTCCATGAGACACCCCAGGTGGGTGGACACTGGGCTGGGTGCCCTGCAGCACATCTCAACCATCACAGGAACAAAAGCACCCCTCTGCCTTTGCACCCCGTGCTCTGCTTTGTGTCTGGGTTTCCAGCACCTCTGTACCTCATCTCTGCTTGATGGGGGAGTGACACCAGCCCCAGACTCAGGGGTTTGTCAGCACTTATGGGGACCTCCTGGCAGGGTCCGGGGGCTCGGATACAGGGGCTCCCAGCAGGTCCCAGAGGCTCAGACAATGACTGGGGTGCAAGGGAGGGCAGAGAGTCTGTGGGTCTCCAAGGCAAATGGGCTTGGGATGGCTCAGCCCCTCGCAGGGTCCCCATATGACACCATCACTTTCCCTGCCTCAGTTTCCCCCAACCCAGGAAGCTGAACAGCCTCTGCTGCACATTTCTGTTACAGAGCAGCTGCTCTGTGGTCTGAGAAAGGAGAGGGAGGTGCAGGACCCTCGCTTGTGCCTCCCCTCCAGCAAGGAGGGGCTCATTACACTCACGGAATCCTTAATGAGACGGGCAGGGAGCCTGATACGGCCTTGGAGTTAAAATGCTGCTCCTTCTCCCACACCTTTCACTATTCGATCTCACCATCGGGCAGGTGCTGCCAGTGACCGGGGGAACTCGGGGCTGCACAGTCAGACCTGGAGCTGAATGTATTTTGCTGGGCACAAGGCAAACCCCACCCCAGAGCAAGAAGGATGGAGCAGGAGTGGGGTTTGTGCACAGGGCTCTGCCTCCTTGGTTTAGGGGATTTTTGCTACTAATATTTTCCTCTCGAACTCAGAGTGGGACCTGACTGAACACATCCCACCCTGATCCAGAGAGAGGAACTAAGCATCAAAGCTTTGATATCACCCTGATGGCCAGCGGGGGATGCGGATTCACATCTTTACAACACTGTCAGGTTCTCTCTCACAGAGACTTCAGAGCTGGTGGAAGGTGCGATGACCGACAGCCCTGGAGACAAGAGCCATCTGTGCACCACAGCCAGCACGCAAAGAGGTGCCCACATTTCCTGGTACTCCCAGGGGAATGGGAAAGGGGAGAGCCAGACCCCACAGCAAGCAGAGCTCGGAGTGCACAAACTTGTCGCAAATAGGTTGCGAGAAATTCTGATTTCTGGAAATCCTCAAGGAGTCAGTGCTGAGGGTCAGCAAGAAGGAGCAAACCAGCTATCCCTGGCCCCAGCTGAGGGTCACTCCAGCCTCTGAGCACAGAGCTGTGCATGGCCTGACAGCCTCTCTCGGGACTTGTTCCACTTGGAAAAGCAGTCCAAATTCCAGCTCCCTTGAGACCGCATGCCACCAGAGCAGAGCTCACACGGATCCATCAAAGAGAAGTGGAGAGTGGGGAGCTGGTGTGGGCACAGGCAGGGGACTGTGGTGAAGATAAGGGATGTCTCACTGAAGGTTTGGGTGTGAACAGAGCACTTCTTGGCATAAGCCAGCAGTGCCTCTCCCAGCTCAAATCCCAGAGATGGGGCTGAGCCCAACAGCAAAGACCAAGACTCCACTGGAAGATCTCCTCTGCTTTATTCCTCACATTCTCCTCCCCTGTAATTCCTCTGGAGACTTCCCAAAGACACAGTAACATCAGCGTAAGGGCATCCCACAGACCTAGAAGCTGGGAATGTGAGTGGCGCAGCGTGCTGGGACCACGAAAGGTGCTGCCTCTTACTTCTCCATGTATTCCTGCCCTGAAAACCAGGTACCGGTGGGTCTGCTGCTCCTGAGCTACCAGAACAAGCTCTCTCTTGCTCAATATTGTCCTTTGCGAATGTGTCTCTAATATACCTTGCCAAAGCACTACAGAACCTGATGTCCTCCTTCTCCAGGAGACACAGAAGGTCCCTTAACCAAGCTCAAAGAAAAGCAAACCTGCACACCTCCTAAGTGGAAACTTCCCATCGCATCGTCTGGGATCAATGCCTTGACAGCACAATTAGGCTCAATCCTGCAAAATCTTATCCGAGGAGAGAAACCCCAAGGAATCCCTCTCCTCGGACCTGATAACTATCTGAAGGCACCTGCAACGACACGCAAGCCTGGTGAAATCGATAGGGGAACATCGTTGTAAGAATTAACTGTATCTGACGACGCATCCTTCTCTATTAGAGTTACGATCCAGTCCAATTATGGATCTTGGCTGAACTTGTAATTATGAGTTTGGAACTACGACTTCCCACTACGCTATTGCTTTGCTTCCATGAGGGAGAGGAGAGTCAATGAAAGGATAATGGAAAATTCCTTTCAAGGATGCAGTGATGGCAAAATTTATCTAGACAGGAGGGGAAGTACAATGGGGACTTTATGCAAGACAATTCCCTCAGTTAGCCCCCAGTGAACATGAACAAACCAGGTTCTCACAGCATCGCTCAAACACTAAGGCAGATCTAAGAGCCAGCCCTGCGCGACGGCGCGAGGCAGCTCTGCCTCCTGAATTCCCTTCAAACCCAGCCATCAAAGCTGCCCAGGTGAACAACAGCTCATTCACAGGGAAAGAAAGGAATTCTTGCCATTCATCTGTTCCTTTGTATTTGCCCTACAAGGATGCTTAAACCAACAACCAAAAACCGACACAGACGTCAATAAAAATATCTTCGTACCCGGCATCCAGTATGAGCTGTTTTCAAGAGACTGACAGAGCACTTGACCTCAAGGGGAATGGCATCAAGGCAGCCTTGCAAAAATTTATCTGCCTTTCATTAAAACACAGTTTTCCATACCTCCCCTGTGCCCTATCACCCCTTTCCCTAGTGGAAGCTGAAAAAACGCCAAACTTCAGTGACTTTTCCAAAGTACCCAAGGGCTGTCACACCCTGCTCAGTATTCCTGAATAAGTCACTGAAGAAGCTACTCCAGCATTTGGGAAATTTGATCACTGCATCAGCAGTGTTTTGGGACAGTTTATTTTGTCCCTGTTTGCAACACAACCAATTCCTTCCTTCTGTCACACAGGCACGAAGATGATCAGAGGGATGGAACGCCTTTCCTATGAGGAAAAGCTGAGAGTCGGGATTGTTCAGCCTGGAGAAGAGAAGGCTTAGGGGTGACCTAACTGCAGCCTCCCAGTGCCTGAATGGAGCTGAAGAGGGACTTTGGAGAAAGGCATGGACAGGACAAGGTGGAACGGCTTCAAACCGACAGAGAGCAGAGTTAGAAGGAATATTGGGAAGAAATTCTTGGCTACGAGGGTGGGGACACCCTGGCACAGGTCGCCCAGAGAAGCTGTGGCTGCCCCTGGATCCCTGGAAGTGTCTAAGGCCAGGTTGGACAGGGCTTGGAGCAATCTGGGATAGTGGAAGGTGTCCCTGCCCATGGCAGGGGGTGGAATGAGACGATCTTTAAGGTCCTTTCCAACCCAAACCATTTTGGGATTCTGATTCTATCATTTTCCCCTGAAGGCAGCTGTGTTTGTACTGCAACAGGTAAGTAACTCAGGAATCCTCTCATCCTGTTCATCAAAAGCTCATTTTAAACACAGTGATTATTTCTTTCGGTTCTAAAACACATGGAAAAGGAAAAAAAAAAAAACCAAAACACCCAAACATATAAAATTGAAGGCCCAGCCTTTGAGCAGGAACAACTGCAGCACACCCCTGTGCACGCGTGAGTTTATTCCCGTGTGCAACCATCGAGCTGATCAGAGGTGTTGAGGTGATTTCACATTCAAATAAACACATTGGAAGCATTTATGGGAATGGCTCATCATGGAAACAAATGGGGCCGTGTGCTGCTGCGGTGGGCACCGGCATCTATCTGGCTGCTGCGCTACGCCGAGGCCCGGCTCCCTGCACAAAACAAATGGAGGGAGCAGACCCACTGTGCAATTTTTAAATTGCTTCCCAACGGAGTTATTTCCCGACAGTGATTTTTCAAACCCAGTAGCAGCAGCAGCAGCAGCAAAACTCGTCCTCTCCTCCACCAAACAGCTCGGGCTGAGAGTCCCGAACAAAACCGATCCGGCGTGACGTGACCGGAGGAAATGCGGACACTAATTTCAAACTGCAGATGATATTTCAGTTTCTCAGCTTCTCTAACTCACAAAAGAGCCTGAAGGGACTTGGGTCTACAAATCCCTGCCCCAACCCTCATTTTGAATTTGTTCCTTTTAATTGCCTTTGTGCCAAGAGGAAGGCCGGGAAATTTTCATCCGACGGATGCTTTGCATGGAAAATAAAGGGCAGAAAACAGGAGTGTGGAGCAAGGAATTGCCAAGGTAACCATCCCTGACAGCTGCACTGGTGCCAGGACAATGACAGACACAATCGCTCCCTGCTGGTGCAGCTTTGGGGAAGTGCCAGGGCATGTGGAGGGTAACTGATATTAGAAACCATCAAAGAAATCCAGAACCTCAGCAACGTCGCCAGGAAATGGGATTTAGGGCTCCTGCATGGTGCTGCATCACACAAACAGCACATCTTGGGATGTCCTTACCACCACAGACTGGTGTGGCTGTCCTTTAGACTCAGGCAGTATCAGACACCATCACCCATGGGGACAGTCAAGGTCTCAGCCATTTCCTTTCCTGTGACACCAGCGTGCAGTCACAGTATCCTTTCGTACCTTTGCTTCGCCTCCGGCTCCGATACTGCTCCGTGTAGAAGGTGAGCTGGGTTTCATCGTCTGCCTCTGAGCCAGAGTTGCCTTTGGCACGTCCAAACCCGATCCCACCTGCAGGCAATAGAGAGGAAAAAATCAGCCCTGGCAGCTGGGATGCTCAGGAGCAAGTGGAGCCAGGAGCTCCTCAGCAGAGCTGAGGATTTGGCCAGCAACCCCTACTCCTTGCTAAGGTTCTTTGCTTGGGGTCACCAGTAGTGACTAGGAACTTTTACCATTCATGATTTCATCAAAAATCAAGACCCCATAGTGTCTATAGTGATGTGAATGTAAGAAGACGCTTTCTTACCCTCAGAAATAAAAACACAAATTTATTTCAAGGGACTTACAGAGAAAACCCCTGAGCCTGGCAGCCGCTCTCCCCAAGGACACCTGCATGGTGAAATGCCGTGAATTTTAGGCATTTGCTTCAAAGCAAACCCAGCAAGGACAAGTGGTACAGGGGGAATACAGCACTTGGGGGGCACCCAGAACCCCCCTGAGGGTCCTTCCTGCCCCCTCAGCACCCAGTTGGGCCCATCGGCTCCCCCAGCTCGCCGTGACAGCCAGCAGCACAACCCTGCAGCAGTCAGGACCGACAGGAGCAGGGCTGGCCCGTGGTTCACCCGGCCTCCTCCTCTCCAGATACAGTGTGAGACGCAGCAGGAGCCCAGCTGGCTTCATCCCCGGACCCACCAAGGAGCGATGGATGATGCTTAAAAAGCACCACAGACTCTAATTGGCAGAAGTCCTTCAATCTTTGCAGAGCTTAAAGCAAAGAGGCCTCTGGGGGTTGACAGTGGCCCTTTAAACTGCCATTAAAATATTTTACTGTTTTTAAAAAATCTTTTATTCTAGGCAGCAGCACAATTTCCCCATTTCTTGGCAGAAGAACAGAAAATGAGCGGTGCCTTCTGCCCTCTGAAATCCTTAATCACAACGATGAGAGGTGGCTGGCAGGAGCCAGCGGGACGCCAGGAGCTCGGCACGTGGCTCCTGCCCTGGCCATGCCCTGACCTGGCTGAGCAGTGCCCTCCAGGACAGTCTCAGCAGCGGGGCAGGAAGAGGCTCTGCCGGTTCCTTTGCTCCTGGAAGCCGCAGGAAGGGTCAGGGCTTGCACACAGCAGCGTTTAGTGCTTGGACAGGGGCCTGGGGGGTTTAAAGACCCCAAACCATAACCCACCATCAGCCCCTCCTCAGCCACAAACACCACAAAAAACATCCAGTGCCACGATACACCCACACCAAGGGGTTCGAAAGGCACAGCAGAGTGGTAAGGCCAATAAGGCTTATTTGCGAGAGTGAGGAAAATCTTAATTAACCTGGGCTTCTAACGCAGGCCTTTGGGCAACCAGCCAGGGCTGCAGCCCTGCTGCACATCCCCTTCTCACTGAGCAGGGGCTGCTGCACTGACCGGGGCTGGGGGACAGACACCAGCTGTGGGAGGGTCCCCCCACTCCTGAGAGCTCAGCGCAGCCCTCGCCCCTGCCTGTGAGAGGGACCCGGACGCTGCCTGCGCAGGTAGGACATGGCACATCCCTCTGTCACCTTCCCACGCACCAGAGCTGGCCCCTTTCGCACAGGCAGATGGCTGGGGTGGACAGAGGCAGCGATGCGGCGCTCTCTGTGCTGTCACACCCCAGCGAGGTGACCAGGCAGCTGGCACAGGCAGCAGCTGCTCCACCAGCCACCGGCCCAGCCCCCTCCGGCCGCTCCGCGTTTGTGTGCCGGCTGCGTCTCCGTGATGGATGGAGCTGACATGTTAAATTACTCAGGCTGGATGTCTTCAGAGAGCTGGTGACAGCGATATTGCATTTTCTGATTACCCAGCACTGAGCAGGATGTATAAATACAGGAGTTGTGAGACCCGGCGCAGGTCCCCAGCCCGCAGCGGAAACGTCTCCTCTGACCCAACATGCAGTGCCAGAGGTCAGCCTGGAAACACCAGCCCGGGGCACACACACGGCTGCCGGGGATGTGCGTTCACACCTTCGTGCCATCATGTGCTGGAACACATCTTGGTGGTGGCGTCAAGGATCTTAGAGCCCAGTTGAAGCAACCTGGAGGACACAGGGACACTAATCCTCAAGTAATCCTGCCATGAATCTGATTTCATGTTTGACTGGCCCCAAAATCTGACCCAATCAGCCCAGTGAGACATTTACAACTGGGGCAATGCCCCCTCTTCCAGATCCATAACCAGCCTTGGTCACACGCTGCTCACCAGGGCATGGGGCTGAGGATAATCATGATGGGGCCAAGGATGCTCATGGCAGAGAGCACCCACGTGCAACTACTCATGAACAAGGACAGCATCCAGGTAAAGCCAAGCAGTCCTGCCTGGTCGGCATTCCCTCTCCTTTAAAAACAGGGAGAAAACCACCAAGTATCAGAAAACAAAAAGATCCTAATCACTGCAATCGGTTACAAAGTGGAATAAGATGCTTAAAAGACAGAGAACAGGGAAACAGCAACTTCTCAGAGCTGGGTATCTGTAATGCACTGGCAACTCTCTCCAGTAGCTCTCTCCAGTAGCTCCCTCTTTACACCCAGTTTACTCCTGCTTTTGAGACTGGAGAAAATACAAAGCTCCCCTTCCTCACCCAAGCCCCCATCTCCTGCCCAGCTCATTCACCAGGCAGTGGGGCAGGAGACGGGCGGGGAAGGGGAGCTCAAGGAAGATGCTCTTGTTTCTAATCCTGTTTGCAGATTTACAAGCTCGTTAATCCCTTCAAATAGATCTCAGCTCAGCCAGGCGCCAGGGCAGGGCGCTTGTTCTGAGTGCAGCATTAATTTAGTGGGGAGCAAGGCGGGGTGCCAAGGCAAACACCTCGTTATGGTGTAATTAAAGATGGTCCCATTAATGCTGAGTGGGGATAAGGAAATAAAAGTCAGGAATCAGAGTTATCCCTAAAGACTTTTTGTTAGCTGAAGCCACGTGTATGTCTTCAAAAGTGAGGTTTTTGTCATTAAAGAGGAAATAAAAAGCAAACATGACATTTTTAATCCTTTCCCCGAAGCCAGGAGGTCACAGAACATCTCAGGGAAAAAGGTGTAAAAAGAATCAAAACGGAGTTAAAATAAAGAAATAAGTAACAGCAGCTATTTGGATAACTCCTATCTGAGGCCAAGCTGACCTCACACACTTAATCCCACCAAGTTGGATGCTATAATAGAAGTGGAAGCTTGCTTTTGTCCCCAGCGGTGCCACCTTGGGTGACATCTTTGTGCATCCCTCTGCCCTGCAGCCACTATCAATGGAAAAAGAATTTTCTGCATCCTTTTCCTCCAGAAAAAGGGCAAACCCCTGTACATACCACAGAATTCAAGACCCACAACTCCCCTCATGGATCATGTTGGGTTCACCCAACTCCATGCTCACTCACCCCACGCAATGTTGTCTGCTGGCTGTTCAAACCAAGCCCCTCTGTTCCCAGGCTTCCCAGTAAAAACTGGATGAGGAATGCCCTCCCCAGCACAGCAGCGAGGTCCATGCACTAAGAGCTGGCAGGGCAATGCAATTAGCTAAGTGGGAATTTTCAGTTTAATTAATTTAACACCAAAAAGAGCACCA
The DNA here is from genome assembly GCA_013398855.1 of Mohoua ochrocephala. Taxonomy (NCBI): domain Eukaryota; kingdom Metazoa; phylum Chordata; class Aves; order Passeriformes; family Acanthizidae; genus Mohoua; species Mohoua ochrocephala. Next base: position 352,932 of record VZTA01028601.1, read on the forward strand.
GACAACTGAAAAAAAACCAAATGTGGTCAGAGAAAGGTAAAGTAGATGAAGATTTAAGGAGGAAAAAAAATACACAAACATTTTCCTTTGCAACTTACCCAGTCAACCCCCCCCAAAAAAAACCCCAAACAAACAGAATAAAGATAAAATGCCCTTTAAAACTAAGTGCCCTGTGGCAGGGGTACATCCACACACCCTGGCTTCAGCTGAGGAAAACTCCTCCTTCCTGGATCTTCCTTTTCCTTCTGTCTCTACCCAAAACACCCCACCAGAGCAGGTGGTGCAACAACCAGGTGACAGCTCCACTATGAAAGACTGGGACCATGCTGACCCCAGACAGCAGCCCTTGCACAGCCTGAAGGGTTTTATTTTCACCAAGGACCAGCTCAAAGAGCTGGACATGATGTTTTGACTCGGGTGAGGTAAAAGCTCCCAGGTGAACCCCAGAAAAGCCTCCCCAGCAAAATGTAATGCTCCACAGGCACCACAGGACAGTCAGACAGGGCAAGGTGGAAGCAGAGGTGTCCTGGCAAAAGCAGGGACCATGGATGAGCCCAGCTGAGCCTCAGCTCTCCTCCCTCGGGGGGCTTTGGGTAACTCAGGGCGCAGCCAAGACTTCCAAACCACAGGAACTGCAGCCCCAGCAAGCAGCACAGCCCGATGAACAGCACATCCTGTCTCAGGAGAAGGACCATTATGGGTTATTTCTTCCCAAACCCAGAGTGTTTTTAAAGCCCTGCCCCAGGAGAGGGCACCAGACCCCCTCTCTCCGCACACCGGCCGCCCCCAAGGCCACCTCCCAGCCCCGGGGCTGGGCACGCAGGAGGGTCCATCAGCCAAACCCACACCCTCGGGCCCTGCCCTGCTGCCTCTCCCCAGGGCATCGCTTCCCGGCTCTGGGGCAGCCAGGTTGGGACGCTCCGGGGCTGCATTTCAGGATCAAGAAACCCTCTGGAATGTAGCATCCTTCCCTCCAGTGCTGCCAGCCCGCAGCAGAGACCTCCTGCTTCCAGCCCACCCCTCCCACCCTCGGCTCTCTCCTTCCTCGCTCTCCCTCAATTATTTATAAGCTCTGAATGTGCTTCGCTCCATAGAAGTGTTTAGGGAGAAAGGTTGTATGAAAGAGGCATTAGACAAAATAAAGTTATATGGCACAGTAAATAGAGAGGGTGGTGTGGTTTGGTGGGTTTTTTTTAAGTCAATCTGCTTGGGAAAACAGCACCTTTCCCAGAGCTGCTGGAAACACTCAGGGCAGAATTAGATTTAATGAGGAGCAATGGGCAGCAGCTTAAGCACGCTCAGAGCAGAGAAGTGAAGCAAGGCAAAGTTTATCCCAGATTTGTTTCCCTTGGGCTGGGGGTCGGGTTGTTCTCTGGCTTGGATGGCTTATCCTATCCTTCTGAAGGAGTAGCACTCGGAAACCCTTTCGGAGCCTTTCCATAGAGGAGGAAATCCTTCTGCTGTGTGCAGTTCCTGCAGGGAGAGCGCTCCAGCTGTAGGGCTTTGATGAGGTTAAACATTAATTAAATCAAACCACAAGAAAATAATTACACACATGCATCCATCAGGCTGACTTGTCACTACCCAGAAACAAAGTTGGATGCAAACTCCATCAGCGGAACTGTCACGCAGCCGTTAGGAGGAAATGAATGTATCCCAAATGGACAATTTCATTTAGGGGGAGGAAAAAAAAAGTCTTGTGGATTGCAATGGATTAATGAGGCAAAGAGTTTATGTTTACAATTGGATGGAAAATGTAAACGTCCCGAGTTGTGGTATCATCCTTTACCCTGGAGGGTTGTTCGCACTCCAGCCACTTGCCTGCCAGAGGCACAGGTAACCACAGGCTGTAAAAACAAAACCTCTGGCACAGGAGAGGCCAGGGAATGGGCAGGGAAAGGCACAGATCAGCTCAGCAACAGCGCCCAGCCACCACCTCTACAAGCAAAAAAGATATTTAAATTAAGAGGAAAAGAGGGTGGATGGGATGGGGCTGTGGGGAGCGAGATCTCCACTGGAGATGTTGGGACTGCCTGGCTTTTTGGGGATTTCTGACTATTGAGAGCTTGAAATCTCTTTTTTAGGGTGTGCTGGTGAGGGATCCCCATGGGACACTGGGAGTCAGAGTCCCTTCCTGGAGCCCTTGAGGTACATTCTGCCTCAGGCTCCTCACCCCTCACTGGGTACAAAGCAATCTCATGTTCTCATACTGAGGAAACCAGTGGGGAGAGATGGAGAGAGACCAAGGGTGCTCTTGCCCTGATATCCACTGACTGTTCCCTAATAGACACTAATAGGCAGAGGAATCCTGGAGAGGTGGGAAATCGGAAGGGGAGGGGGGTGTTGTCTCCAGAGACTGAGGACAGGCCAGGCTGGCTCCGGGCCACACTCTGCCCCCACACAGCCAGAGGCTCTGCCTGCAGCTGGGCATTGTGTCTCCTCCTAAGCTCAGCTGCAAGGATTAACTGACTTGTTCCATTAGTGACCAAAAAGCCTCTTACCTTCAGGCAGTTCAAAAATGAAATAAAAACACACCGAAAAAAAAAAAAAAAATGAGGCTGGAGCAAGGAATCAGGGAAACTTTCCCTGACAGTCCCCGTGGACCCCAGAGCACCCACACCCACACTAAAATCCAGAGACACGTATTTGAATAACTACTAGAAAACAAACCAAATAATTTAAACCAGTTAAAGAGTCAGGACATTTTCTTCACACTGAGTAAATAATTTATGGGCAGAGCTATAATAAAAAAAAGCCCTCTCCAGGCCTGTATCGGAGGAAAATGTATCAAGAATAAAAGATCACATTTCAGACTCATAAATAAATGAAAAACAAAACCAACAGTAAACAGAAAGAAAAGTATTTCCTTCTCAGCTCCCAGAGCTGATACAAAGACCCTCAGTGCACTGGGCAGATCATGGCCAAGGGACCTTCATCCCCATCATCCCTGAAGGGATCCGATGTCTCCTCCTCCTCCACAGACGGAAATCTGGACCCAAACCCTTGGCACAGCCTTTTGTGTGGTACAGCCTTCGGATCAATGAATGCTGCTCCCACCCTCTGCGTAGCTCCTAAAGCCCCTAAGCACTGGGAAAGCAGAGAGAAGAGAGGTCCCAGTGATGTGAGTTACGGCCAAAATGAATTCCACCCCTCGATTAAACTAAAACTTGACACGAAACTGTGTTTCACTCCCACCTGAGCTAGCCGGGGCAGCTGACAGGGACTCTGGGCTTGCAGCAGAATCCCTCGGAGGGGACACGATGTGACACGACTCACAGGCGGCTCCATCAGACCACCCAGAGGATGCACGTGGGGTTTGTCCCTCTCTCACCCCACCACAGAGGAGCTCTGGTGTCCCCACGCCCAGCAATGAGGGTGAGGAGGCTCCCACCTTCCTCCCCGGCCGAGCTCCTCTGGCCATGGCCACCTACCTCGGGGCCGGCTGCGGCGTTTCCGTCTGCCCACGGAGGTGCTGCGCAGCGCGGGCTGCAGCTGCCCGATCTCGATGGGCGTGTTGGTGCGGAAGCTCTCCTTGAACTTCTGCATCAGGGACTCCACCGTCTCCTGCGTCACCTCAGGAGCTGCAACACCAGCAGAGGGGCTGTGGTTAGAAAAGAGCTGGGCCACCGTGTCCCCGCTGCCCATAAAAAACCTTTCCTTGTGTAAGCTGGAGCCAAGTCCTGGGGCAGGAGCTCTGCCAACACCCCCCGGTGTCACCCACAGGGACCCACCAGGCACTTTTCAGACCTTACCAAAGCCACAGAAACTAGAAAACTGTGAGTTTACAGAAACCGTGTTTTCCACGCTGCTTTCCAGCATTTTTGGTTATTCCTCGCCTCTCCCCCATGTGCGCTTGGAAGCGTCATGTCCTTATCCAAGTTACAGCCTGAAAGGTTCAAATCATACAGGGCACTGAGCTGGCTTTGGGTCAGGTTCGCCAGAGCTACACCAGAAGCTCAGAATTGAACCCCAACCTTGGCAGTCTTTTAGAGCAGCAAGAACTCCCCAACAGGCAAGCTTGAGATCATGGAATGATGGGAAGGCTGGGGTGGGAGTCAGGCAAAGTGCAGCTGGGCCAGGAACGCTCTGAGCGGCAGCAGGATTCTTTGGGGTCTCCCGGAGGCTGCACTCACGTGCTGGGATGCAGCATCTGAGGTCAGGAAACAACTTCCTGCAATGCCCCACGGCACGTGTCACATCATGCTGATATTTAAGTAACTCCTCTCCTTGCTCTCACACACCCTCCATTCAGTAATGCCAAAAAATTCCCCCGGAACTTCCGATGAAGCTCCCTACCCACCTGCACAATGGGCAGTAACAGGAAATCGTGAAACTACTCACAAAAAGCAAAGATGAAATTCGGGATCAAAAGGCCTGTCCTGCAGGACAGAGAGGTCTCCCAGGTCCAACACTGGTTTGGCCTCTGTCAGCTCCTTAAATAAACTCATTAGCAGAACACAACCTCTGTCCTATCTCCATTTCCAGAGTCACAAAGTCCCTCCCGATGAGCTCCAGAAGCTCCCCCTGCCTGCAGCGTGGCTGTGTGGAGATGGCAGGGATCCCAGGCCCTACAGCCACCCTGTATCCCACTTGGAGAAGGGATAAGTGAGCACCCTGGAGCTCCCAGCCTGCCAGGAGTTATGGGCTGATGTAGCACCCCATCACATCTCCTGGATCCAGAGACATCAGATGTGCACGATGCTCCTCAGGCACCCGGCGAGCTCAGGGTGCAGAACTGCTCTGCACCACAGACACCAATCCCCTTCCCAGTGTGGTGCAGGGAATTTAGAGTTCAGCTGGAACAGAAGCTGGCCATGCAGGATGAGGCATTTGTAATTCTAGGCGAGGATTTCACCTCAACACGGAATCTGCAGCAGACTGTCCAACATCCAGCCATGCTGCAGGGAGCCCTCAGCACCCAGTGCCACACCAGGCCACGGAGCAGGTCCCCTCCCTTCTTCCTAAATCCCACAGGTGATGAGGTGATGTCCTCAGCCTCCTCAGGGCACTTTCCTACCCCTCTGCAGAGATGGTTCTGAAATCTGCCAGGGCCATTGGGAGAGGGAGAACCAGAGAGCAGATCAGGAGGGCTCGGGAGAGGATCCCGTGACCCAGCGCTGCCGTACTGGGAGACAGAGGGGGAGCATCCATCCATCCAGCCACAGCAGGCAGCAGAGAAACAAGGCTCAAACCCATTGCCTGAGTTCAGTGCCAACAGTGGGAACCATTTCAGGAAAGCTCCAGAAAGAGAGGGAGCTAAGGGACCAGCTGTGTTATGCCTTTGAATTTTCCAGTACCAGGCTCCCCCAGGAACCACAGATCAAAGACAGAGCTCCCCAAAGCCCCCGATATTTACAGCAGGTGTAGCTGAATCCTTCAGTGTCAGATGCCCCAGCAGGCAGCATCACATGAGGGAAAAATACATCCAGAGCAGGGAAAGGTCTCCAAAGAGCATGCAGTCCCATCCCCACCGCACACATCCCACCCGAGGTGCCAGGGAAGGATGCTGTGGCAGCACTGGGGTGGCTCAGCCTCCCGCTGCCGTGTTCACAGGGGGAAGCCCGACCCCACAGCTCCCTCGCCCGGGAGTACATGTGGCAGGGCCTCCCCTGAACAGATGGAAAGTTATCCAGACCTTGGGGCTGTGCGATACAGGACTCGCGGAGGTGGAGCAGGCAGCTCTGGAGTGGCTCGCACGGCTGAGGCTTATTTACCAAGAGGAGGCCAGGAGGAGAGCACGGCGGGAGGAGGAGGAGGGGACCATGCCTGCAGCAAGCAGCGAGGTCACAGCAGTCTCATGGCCCCTGCTTGGCCGATGGGACCGTGGTGATTGTACCCATCTGGCCACCACGCTGGCACAGCCATCCCGAGGCAGCTGCTCCTGCGCCTGCCAGTGCAGCAAACGCCAAGAGGAGGGCAGTGAGGAGGAAGGGGGGTCCCTCGGCCACCGGCTGTTTGAGGTGATGCTACAAATACTGCAGGAATTGGGAGCAAAGAGCTGGTGCATCTCACTGCTCTGCACGGCTCAGGTGTGCCAGCACATCGTTGGCTTTTCTGTGCCCCTGAGCTCAGGGGTTTGGAGGAAGGAAATGGGAAAGGGAAGCAGGAGGAAGGAGAGAAAAGTAAAGCAGGGGAAGAAAAGGAAAAAAAAAAGGAAAGGAAAGGGGAAAGAAAAAAAAGGGAAAGGGGGGAAAATGAGAAATTAGAAAAGACCCTTGTTGACAGGGTCTCAGCAGGCAGAGTTTGGCATGGGTGGGCAGCATAGAGAAAACCCTCAGTGACAAATGAAAGATAGCAGAGCTTCAACTGTGTGAGCATGAGGGGAGAAGGATGAAGGGAGAGCCCTTCATGCACTGCCAGCAGTGCCAAAAGGGAGAGAGAACAGACCACTGCACCATAACAGAATGAGACAGCACTCGCTGGGCTGTTCCTCACATCCACGAGAGAGAGTCCACTGCAAACCAAACTGCCATCTGGGCCTCCCCACAGCAGCCCTTGGAGGTTTCAGCTGGTCAGAAAGGGATGGGAAGAAGCACTACTGTAGGGCAGACAGTGGCCTTAATAATTTGCTTTAACTACAGGCCAGCCCTGAACGGGTCAGGCCGTCGGATTAGATGATCCTTGCAGATCGCTTCCAACTGAACGACTCTGTTCTACGCAGCTCTGCGAGCCCCCCCTGGACTGCCTGTGTCACACACAGGCTCAGCCAGCTGCTCCTGGCACCTCCACAGCACCCACACGCCGCTCCCCTCCTCGGCACGACACGGACACGTCAGCAGTGCCCAGGCACCAGCTCCTCCCAGCGCTGGCCGAACATGACACATTTCAGAGGCGACAGGACTGGCCTCCCCTCGAGCAGAGCTTGCCAAACGCCTTCTCTCCCCTCCCCGGTTTCCAGGATAAATCCACCCGGGCTACTGAGCTCACATCTTCGTCAGCACGCGGAGAGATTCTCCAGCCTGGCAGAGGTGGTGAGATCCACCCCGAGGTTTGGCACAACACTACGATCTCCATCTCCCCCCACTCCACAGCCAAGCCTTCAGCAGCACAACCATGCCAGGAGCAGGCGGGAGCAGGGGAATCACGAGGCTCTCCGGCCTCCGCAAAATCAGCTTCCCTCTCCGGCAGCACTTTGAGGACACAGCTGAAGGTCACCCTACCTTTGCAAAGCACAGCACACATGCCTGACGAACACCTCCCTCCTGTCCACCCCCATATTCTATTTGAAAAGCCATTTGCTCTCCTTATGGCTCCCCTATTCGTTTGCACGTCTCCCACAAAACAATGCCTACCCCGAGCCGTTCTCTCCTCCTTCCTTTCTGCTGGCACAAATTGCAGTGGGAAAATATGTTGTTTGGCTTAAAAATTACAACAACAACAACAACAAAAAAAGTAGTCATCAACTGAACAATATGAGCAATGTTTGGGTAAAAATACATTGCAATGGAGATAGGAAGCAGCGGCATTCGTTCCAGCCTTTGCAGGACTCCTAGCACAGCCAGGAGAGCTGCACCCCCCCCAGACACACAGGCTGGGTGGGGAGGGCTGTTCTGGGGAGATGCCACAAGTAGGATCTCACCATCCCAGGAGGGATTCCCCACATCAGAGTCCGAGGCCTGGATCGGCGCAAACGCCCACAAACCCTCTTTGAGAACTGTTTGGGAACCCCCACCAGTTGCACTTGGATATTGTCTCCACTATTCCAAGACATTCTCAAGGCACTACAAAACCCCTTTGACTATGCAACCTGTTCCCAGCCAGCAAAGCCAGGCAGTGATGGAAATACCCCGTAGCTCTTGGAAAAAAGCTCTCAGCTTGGCTGAGGGGTTTCAGTCTTCAGACATGGCCTCGAGGACCCCAGTGGAGCAGCTTCTCCCCAAACCAGGCTCAAACCTCGCGTTGCCAGGAGAGCTGTGGGAGAGCTGGATAGTCCTACAGCTTGGGGTTTGCATCTTATTAAAACAGAACCGTGAGGTTTAAGGTCTGCAAAGGTGCCAGCTTCCCTGAGCCTCAAAGTCTTTGGTGTCTGGCGTAAAGGTTCTTTTCCTGGGGCCACAACCATCCCAGCTCTCCTCACACAACACCTGCACTCCCACAGCTGCAGGAAGACGAGCAGCAAGGCCACAGCAGCTTCTATCAGAGCTTCCCACGCTAGGGATGGACTAAAACATATTTTTATAAAATACAGTTTTTTAAGCATCTGGTTTTCCCATCCTTCTCTTTGATTTCTGGCTGTCAGAAGGCGAGTTATCGATCCCTCAATATTAACAGTGGCCACAATGCTCCCAGAGTTTTAGGGAGAGGAATAACTCCAGAGCACCTCAAGAGCTGCTGGACTGAGCATTCTGCAACAAGGCAAACTCAATCAAAGACTAAATGGAAAAAGTTTGGGTGCAATTAGGAGCCAGGGTCAGTGAGGTTTTTACCTCCTGACCTGCATGGCCACGTGTAGGATGCAGCCCCCTCACCTCAGACACTGACTCTTTTCAAAGACTCTCCTGCCCTTTCACTGACTACTTCCAGTATTTTTCAAATAACCTGCTTTTTCCAGGCACAGAGCAGGGGGCTCTCCTGGGAACCCCCGACGTGGGCCCTAAAGGTCTAATATCTCATCACATCCCTAACACGCCACGGGAACACCAGGCACGTGCAACACAGTTTAATAATGTTATAATTGTTTCCTCCAAATCAACCCCCTGATATTCAGCAAGCTCATTTTGATGTTTCTGGATCAATATTTCAGAAATTTCTGTTCTACAAAGTATTTAAAGAAATTGACTTTCCGATCCTATTTGGAACAAGCATAAATTTCACAATGCTGGAAGTTTTCCACATGGTGAAAACCCTGATTTCTCACCAGCTCTAAATAATGGGTGTTTGTTGCTTTTTGAAGCATGAAATAACTAAGGGTGTTTGTTCCGAGACTGGGATGTGGACTGATTTTCAACAGTGCCACCCTGAAGGTACCGAGCTCCACAAAGCACAGAGCTTTAGGAGCATAAAATTAGGTAATTACACTGATGCTGATGTGATGACAGTGGGAGAGATTTGTACAACAGCTTCGCACGTACTCAGAGGAAAACACACCTGGAGAGCGACATCCTGCCACAGAGCACGGGGGATATGGCAAAGGCAGGAGGAACATTGGGAGCTTCACCTCTCCGCCTGGTTTTCCAGCCACCAAACCTCTCTCGAGCAGGACAGCCTGTCCCCCTTGGTCCACTGATCTCCAGCAGTCCATGTCAAATGCCACATGCAGCCACTGCGTCCAAGAAACACGGGGAAGCTGCTGGTTGCATTACACACCCAACTCAGGACATAGATATCTATTTTATTTAAATATATATATATATATATACACACACACACACACATATATATATATATATCCATATCTACGCTTTTATTTAAATGTATATCTCTCTCTATATATATGGATATATATAAAAACATCAAAAGGAAGCACAAATTACCACACACAACAATACATTGGGGGACCAAGCACCTCCTGCAATGCCTCCATGTCCAAACCATACTTAGATGAACCCATCAGGGGAAATGCCACCCATGGCACCCTGTGCTTTACCACAGCTGGCCCCCAGCCCAGCCCTGCCACCACAGCATGAGGGAGGATCAATCCATCTCCAAAAAGCTCTTTTACAAAGCAGGGTTCTCACACACAGCAACAGAGGGAGAGAGGAACCCAGGAGCATTTTGAAAACAGCCCTGTATTCCATGTCGACTTTTTCTTTCTTCTCTCTCTCCTGGCCCTTTTTGTTGAGTTTTAAAATAGAGTCTGTATACACTTTTTTAGCACAGCTATTAATACATAGCTATTAATACACAGCTATTAATACATTAATAGATTATTATATACATTAATAAATCTCTCGCTATAAAAATAGATCTTTGTACGCAAAAGTCTGATTTCAATTGCAAATTGGAGGGGGAGGGAAGCAGAAGAAGAGATAAAGTTTTATTCAAGATGTCTCCTTTGAAGGAAACTGAACAAATGTACTTTCCTCCTTCATATATTCATGAGATGACTGCTTCCCTACCCCATTCTCCGCCACCCTCAGCTCCGGGCTCGGAGCCAGCACAGCCCTTATCTGGTACGAGGCAGGGGGAAAAAAAGTCCTGATAGGATCAGAAGTTTTCAGTAGTTTAACAAATCTGGGAAAAAGTCTCCATTGGGTTCTAATAAAGCTTTAGGAGCATGACGAGAAAGGCGATGCCAGGAAAGGATGGTGTGCAGTGGGAGGGGGATGGAGAGCAGCATCCTGCAGTGGGGACAGGGACTCCAGGGCACCCCAAAACCCTTCTGGACACGCACCCGCTCTTTGCTTTTCGCCTTTATTGCCAAGCTTTGCCATTCCCCCCACCTGCAGAGAGCAGGAGAGAACATCTGCAGCTGCCATCCTCACTGCAGCTGGGTGAGCAGGGACTGGCAGGACCCCCATCCCAGTGGAAAGGGATGGGCAGAGCCAGAGCCCACAGCAGCACCTACCCAGCACCGGCTGCCCTGACCCTTCTTCATCCTCTCTCCAGTCACGGCGCTCAGTCGCTTCCCAGCTAATTGCCTCCACTCATGTGTGCAAACTCACCGTTTACCGGAAAATGTCACGGAATGTTAATTTCATTCGGAATGTGCTTCCATTTTTTTATGATGGGAAATGAATAAGCATTGTATTAATAGCATAATTTCCAACTCCAACCGCAGTCGCGGCCCTGCGGATGGAGGCTGCGAGTCACTCGTCACTCTGCACCTTCCCTGCCTCTCCACCTTCCTCCTTTCCCTCCCCTCTGTTCCCCCCACTTCTCCTGTTGGTAATTAAGATAATGCAATGTAATTATAAACATATTAGGAAAGATCAAACGCTGAAGAGCCGCAGTCCGACAGTCCCACCTCCGCCTCACACCTCTGCCTGGAGAGCGCCTCCCAAAAGCTGATGGGTCCCGGCACTCCTGGGGCTGCTCCAGCTGGGTTTGACCTTCTCAGGAGCTGTTTCTGGCCAGGAAACCCTCAGCTCTTCCACGGGGCAAAGACTTTCTAGCACACCCCTCCCCTGACATGCACAGGGCATTTATTTTTTTATCCCATTTCTCCTGCAAGGAAAAACCTTTGGCCATGGGATGCTGCCCCATCTCCCCCTGCCCCAGCACTGAGGAGGTCCAGTCCTACAGAGACTCCACTTCCCAATTTCTCAGCTCTAATAAAACCCTTAACTTAGGGGTTTTTCATGAGACATCATAACTTTCTTGCTTAGGCAGCGAGCAGAGAGGATGAGGGAAGATGGGCAGACCCTCGGTATCAGCTAATGCTCCTCAAGTTATCAAATAATTGAAAAGTTAAATGAGAACACTCTGGAGGAAGCTTCTCGATTTGGTGCTAATGGGCACATGGAAGAGTCCGGGCTAATGTTGCGTGGAGGAGAGACACCGGCTCGAGAGCACAGCGCTGACCTCCAGCTCCCTCTCTCCACCGCACAGCTCCTGCAGCTCCGCGGAGCCAGAGGAGACACTGCCCCACGGAGCCAGCTGGGGCAGGGACACACCAAGGGCAGGAAAAGTCCCATCCCCACCAGGCTGGGGGACGAACCTGGAGGCAGCAGCACTTCGGCATCTGTCAAGTGAGTGTGAGCAAGAGCCAGCATCCCAAAAGATGGGCATGGGCAGGACAGGGCTCCAGGAACAGCCACAGCTGGCCGGTATGGGTGGGAAATGTGGCACAGCGGCCCCTCTCCAGTCCCCACCACTACCCAACTCCCTGCTCAGCAGCATGGTGCAGAATGAACTTTTTACTTAGAAAATACATTTCCTCTGCCCAGCGGACAAGGTGACATTTTTCACAGCAATGACAATGCCACGCCACCTGCCAGGATGAACGAGGGAGCGATGCCAACCCAGAGAAGAAGGACAGACTACCAAAATCTCTCAATGTGGCCAGGAGCTTCAGCTCCAAAAGCAGCACCAAAAGGACCAATGACCTCCCACACTGGGCAGCACATGGGTGGAGGCAGCAGGCAGGAGAGAATGAGCTGAGAGCTGGTTTGTTGGCTCAGGAGAAGACCTGAAGTAATGGGAACACCCAGAAAGCCCAGGATATCAAAACCAAACCGTTTCCAAGCCATGCAGGTAAAGAAGTGAGGCTGAGCACTGCCACACTCACAGGACCCAATGGGACAGTCACAGCAAATGCCGTAACTCAGTGGGGCCATCAGAAAGGAGTGATTTGAAGCACCTTGTTAATAAGTTTCCTCTCCCACTGGTCCTCCAGGGAGGTCAGTGCCTAATGATAAATGGGGCTGGAAGGTGCCTGCAGACCCAGTATCAGCACAGGTGCCCAGCCTCAATCCATCTTCCTTAGGAGCCGGCTGACAAAACCGTCTCGGTGCCATAGCCAGGTGAAACACGACCGATGGGAAGAGGACACGCAAACAGAGTGAAGAGTTGGTGCTGCAGCTGCCCTCCCTGCTCCCTTCCCCATAAAACCCACAAGCCTGGAATGGAATGATGGGGAAAAATCTCCACATGCCGACTGGCGGAGTCACAAAAAGCCAAGGAGAAGAAGGGCTGAGTATCGTGGCCTGAAACAAACCCATCACTCGCTCAGGTGACAGGATCCAGAGCAGCCTCAGCTCTGAGCCCCACATCCCAAGGGCTGAGTCCTAACCAGCATCTATATACTTCTAGTAGAAATGGGGAACATGGTGGGATTGTTCTCCTTCATTCCCCATCCTCTTCTGATCAGTCTGACTTCAGAAACCAGTGGCAGGTTTTCACTCCATGGTGATACCAGGGAAGCGTTCAAGATCGGGTTGGATGGGGCCCATAGCAACCTGGTCTAGTGGAAGATGTCCCTGCCCACGGCAGGGGTTGGAACCAGATGATCTTTTAGGTTTCAGAATTCCAGGATTCTGTGACAGCCCTGGTCAGAGCTGAAGCTCTCCCAGGTCCTCTGCATTGCACACAAGGTGGTTGCAAGACACAACCCAGAGGAGAAACTCAGGAGAGGTAAGGACATCTGAGATCCCCCAAGGCAAGTAAACAGTCATCATATTATTTTTTTAGATTTTCCATCAGGCAAAAAAAAAAGGAAGAAAAAAAAAAAAGTAATCTTGAAGCTAATCCTGGTCAACAACTGTCCCACAGCCCAGCTACGCCTTTAAATAATGTAGTGCTTTATCAAACATTCATAGTGATGCACAAAGTGATGAACAATGTGCGCCTGGCATTTATATAAATATAGTTCCTGATGGCTTATTTTCCTTGGACAGCCAACACTTCACAGCTTATCTTCTGTGAGCTTGTGATTTCGCCTGGATGGAAAACACTTTGGACACCTGGGGAATCAGGACTACTGCTCATGAAGCTGCCATGACATCCCCACCGGGCATCTGCAGCCCCACAAAACTCCACAGAAATCCTCGCTCGAGAGCTGCTGCTGACTTGAGGAGCCAGAAGTCACCCAGCTGTGGCTGGAAGAGAGGGCAACCCAAGGGTATTTCTTCAACATGGGATGTTGTGGAGCATCAGGATGAGAGCAGCGCACGCCTTGCAAAGCAGCAGGACTTCGCAAATCCAGCATCCCTTCAGGATGCTCAGCAAAATGCTGGCATAATAAACCACCTCCTTTTTGTTCCAGTCCCTGTGGCACCATTCAAAGCTGCTTTTCCAACTGTTTCTTCCCTCCTCTGTCTCATGAAATTAATGAGTGGGTTGTAGGGTTGGAGCAAAGAGAGGGGAGAAAAACAACAAAACACACCAGGAGCCCACCCCACCAGCCTCTTCTCCACAGCAACAGTTGCCGTGGGCCAGGAAGAGCCCTGGCTGACCCTAGGTGTTTAAACCTTAATTAGCCATTAAGCACGGGCCACAAACCCACGAGCCAGGGGGCTGCAGGACCAGAGGAAGGCCCCGAACCCCAGGAGCTTCCCTGTCCCTTCTGAGCCACTCCTAGAGGCAGGAGCATGTTGGATTTGGCTCTTGTGGGAGAGATGACCTGAGCACGCTCCCACACATCCGTGCTGCTGCTTTGATGCGCTTTCTTGGGGGTGTAAGGGAGGGGAACCGTGTCCCACAGCACCACCATTCCCTCCCCCACACTGGGGAGGACAACCCAGATTTGGGTTGGAGGTAACCAGTTCAATGGGATGAGCAGAACAAACCTAAAACTCCAGCCTGGCGCCTCTCCATTGAGATCTCCAAAGGCAGTTAATATATTAATATATTAATTATGACTGCGTTTATCTCTGCAAAGCACAGCTTTTCCCTGGCAGGTCAGGACATTTTCAAATCCACACTGAAGCCTGAGCTGGCATCACCACAGAACCAAAGACCCAGTGGCATGTCTGGTGTGACCTCTGTAACCGGGGCCCTCATTCCCTTCATTAACGCATTCAAATCAGTTACAATTGAGCATGCTGGACTTGAAAACATCTTAAACGTCTCTATTAACTAGAGACACTAGCTAAGCACGTCTGGAAGTGCTTCCCTGAATTAGGATCCAACTCCTACTCTGTCGAGACCCTCCCTTTTTTTTCCCATTTCTTTAAAGCTGAAATTTGAAGCTGGTTTTTTTTAGAGAGGACTAGAGGACTGCAAAAAAACACTTTTCACTGGCAGGCTATGAGAATATACATTTTCAAAGGTCCCTGTAAATTACGGAAGGAGTTGGCGGGGATTAGAGCTGGGAAAAGCTGATCACGTACAAAGAGGGTCACGATCCCATCAGGTCACTGGAAAGAAGAGCCCCAAGACACATCAGATGCCGGCCTGACGCACTGTCCCATTTTAGCCTCCCGCCCCAGCAAACGTTAAGCCATCGTTTTATTTATTAAAGGCTCAGAAAGCCTCTGGTTGATGCCGGGAATCAGGGTGGAACTGCATCTGACTCCCCGAGACAACGGCAGTGGCAGACGGTGGCTCCCGGCTCCGGCACGGGCACCAGGCATGGCACATCTCGGCACAGCCATGAGCCCAGCCAGGCACCAGTGTCCCCTCGGGGACACCAGGCTGTCAGCTCAGGGACATCTCGTGATCAGGCCAGACATCTCGTTCCTGCTGCCTGCACGCTCTCCCTCCTCCAATGTGGAGAGCAACACCATCACCTGTCCCTTGTGAGGGCATCGCCCCCGACTCACACCCATCTCTAAATCTCATCTCCAAGACACTGCAGAGCTCAGGTATTTGCAATGAATGGCAGCTCTAGGGAACAGCTTAACTACCTGCCCTCCTCTTGCGCAGCTCAGCCCCCAAAATGTCCCTTTCCACAGCCCCAACATCCTGCCCTCCAGCCAGAGCACTGCCTTACCTCTTCCTGGAGGAGTCTCCACTGGAAGGCAAAACCAATACTGAGATGTGGCCACCAGAACAGCTACTCCAGTGCTGGTGGGGGGCATAGGGAGCTCTCTCTTGCCATCATCAGGATCTTTTCCCTGCTTTTTGCTGTCACCTCAAAGCCATTTGTCTCCCCTGCCTAAATCCCTTCTCCTGCAGTTCTCCTGGACTGCATCACCCAGAGCAGCTTGGCTGGGAGGCTGGGGGGACCACAAGCCCCGACATCAGCAGTTCTCAATATTTCCTCATGCTGCCCTGCCTGCTGTCTGGCTTGGCTCCCTCTCCAACCCCCAGATGAGGGCTGGACCATCAAATGACACGACCAGGGTTACCAGGGCAGCCAGTGGCAGAGTGGAGCTGGATCCACATCTCCAGGTGCACTCTAGGAGCCAGACTATCTTTCAGGAATGCTCAAAAGCATCTCACTACCACTACAGAGAAAAGCATCCATGGATTAAGTAAGAGAAACTTCAGAGGTTTACCTGAGCCAACACAGCAGGGGAGAAGAAAGTCCAGGAGAGGAATTCAAGATGAGTGCAGAACCACGCCTTTGATATGCCCATGGTATTAATCATTGGAACCATCAGTAATAAGTCCTGTCTCCAGTCTAGACTTGGAGGCCATACCCAGACTGCAGAGCTTGTGAAGCCAGCACAAAGGCCTGCTTGAAAAGTTCTTTGTTCGAACATGAAAGAAACTGAGAAATAAAGATGGGTCCTTTGTTGCAGGAGTGGAATTGCAGATAGTCAAATTCCAAGTCTGATTTCTCCTCAATTTTCACCAGGCAGAAGTTCTATTTCTCACTGATCCTTAGGAGATTTGGTTCGGCAAAATCTTCTTTCTGAGGAACTTGTGGGTAATCCCATACTGAGGTTTGCTGGACTTTGCCTTTGTTTACCACCTCCATCACTGTGTATCCAGATGGGGCTGCAGCAGTGCCACCTGCAAGGGACTGGGACCCAAAGTCCCTCAAACAGGACTTGATGGACAGAAGCAAAGGGCTCCTGCTGCTGTAGGATGAAGCTGTGTCAGTGAGGATGAGAGCCATGTATATTAAAAGAGAAAAGCAAGTGAGGAATTCCCAAAGGGATAGAGCTCGAGGCCATCTGCTTGGGAAAGGCAGGAGAGCAGAACTCACGAGGAGTATGGCCTGGAAACTGCACAGTGAAGTGAGGACAGAGGCAGTGAGGAAGTGGCAACACCTGCACAAATTTACCCAAATTCCCATAATCACTGAACCTCGTGTACACACAGGGGCTGAGTTCAGACAGGGAGGGTCTCCCCAGCAAAGACCAAGACCCCAGAAACTGCACCCCACACCAGCAGACCCCACTTGGCACCATGCACACCCGCTGAGCACAAAGCCCTAGAGACCTTTTAATTGCCAAAGAGAACCCAAACCCACGAGGAGACAGAGAAGGCCCCTCTCCATCCCAGCTCCAGGGATCCTTCTGGATAATTAGGACAGCCTGGCTATCGCCTCCTGCCTCGCTCCATTTCATTTTATTATTAATAAAAAAAAAAAGACTACTTTTCTACTTTTCTTCCTAAACTGCCTTGGATTTCTCTTCTGTCTAAATTCATCTGGGCTCTGTGCAATGTCACCAGGTCAGCTTGTGCTCCTGCTGCAATTCTAATTTTGTCAGCTTTACATTTTCTAGGCAGTTGGGAGATTTTTCTTTCTTTGCTCCTTTTTTTTTTTTTCCCCCAAGTCAAAAATGATTTTGCATAACAGTAATAACGTTAATGGCCCTGCACAGCGCATCCAGATTACAACTGCAGCTAGGGAGAAATAAACATCTCATCTTTGCCCTGCTGTTTATCTCCCCACAGCAGAGCCTGGTATCAGGTCAGAACCTGTAATTTCATTAACTTTATCACTCAGACACGCTTGTTGCTAGATGTCATTATTCAGCACATCACTGCTGTGTTTTGTTTGTGCTGGGATTCACTTCAGATGCTCCAGCACCACACGGGAGCATCCCTCCCATCCACATCACTGCCTGAGCTGGGGAGGAAAGTTTGGCTCGCTGAGCCATGATCTGCAAAACATTTGTGCTGCTTGGGCCTCCTGGGCAGGGACCAGATGGAGCAGAGCCATCCAATGCAATTCCCTGCCTGATTCCCTGACCAGATACATCCGGAAGTGGTGAATGAAAAAAACCCCACAGTCTTCCTCATGGAAAGGATAATTGACCCAACAGCCACCAAGCGTGGGGTGGCAAATCCCCGGTGATGGAAAAGTGCATAACCCAGCACCTACAAATCAATCGATGCCCAGCACAGGGGAGAAGCTGCAGCACAGGCAGGTGGAGGGTGAGCAGAACTGCTCCATCTCCATTGGATTTGCCATCCCTGGTAATTAATGCTGGAAAGTGACACTTGAAAGAGCCTCTGCTGACAGCCCCGGTGATGATACCGCTTGGAGCTCGCTGACAAGTCCCAGCTGATGTCTCATCACAAGGCAACACAGCAAGAGCAGCGAAGAGAGCTTTTCCCACGGGAGCTGGTGGATTCCCTGGGATGCAGGCACAGCTCCACGCCCATCCCCAGTGACCACAATGAAACCTGGCAGTGCCAGCTGGGCACCAGGGAAAGGCTGATCTTATTGTTGCACTACAGCCGTGCTCCAGCTGGGTGTCTCTTAATGCACCCGCCTTCAATCCAGCTGCAAAGCCATGCCCGAGCAGAACTGGCTTCCAGTCCCTGGGCAACTCCAGGTACCGGTGTCTGCTCACACCAGCTGCAGCTTCCCCACCCCACCTGCCCCATCCCCACAGGAATCCGGCTGTGACTGCTGCTCGTGCGCGTGTCAAAGCCCCTCCGAGCAGCACGTCTGAACGGCCACGTTTCCCCTGCATGTGCCACCAGGTCAGAGTGGAAAGCCCACAGCACACATATTTATATCTGCGTCTAGAAACCCTAGATCTGAACCGCAGCCACCCTGTCCTGGGCAATCCAGGCTCTAAGCAGCTCCAGCACAGAGGAGTAAGTAGCACATACCAGAGCTTGGCTCCCTGAGCAGAGCCTCATCCAAGAGGGAAAAGTGCCCATCTGAGAGGAAACATATGGTGAACCGGCACAGTTTGGAAGGATCAGACGAGGCAAGGCACAAACCTGCCTCGATCCAAGGTGCAAAGCCTGACAGCATCACAAGCAGAGCTGGTGGGAGCATTTGCGAACACGTCTCCCAGCCCAGGAATCCTACAGGCAGCTTCCAGCTTGGGCCAGGGGGTTCAGCCCGTGTAAGTTCTTTACTGCCAGTTCCTGAAGTTAAATATTCTGCTCTAGATCTTGTTTGCTATTTAGTTTTGAAGAGCACTGAAATGCAGTTGCCGCTGTCTTCCCCACTCACACAACTCTAAATAATTTATAGAAAAGCGAAACAAAGAAGAGACTATGAAAGAAGAAAGAAGGTAGCTCGGTTATGATGTGTAAAGGCTTTCCTTTGTTCATTCTCACTGAGCAGAGGGTTGAGGAAACATCTCTTAACCCCGTGGGCTGGTAACCCCAGACACACACCAACGGATGCCAACGGGGATGCTCAGAGCAGCACTCGAGGACGGCAGATTGACCCCTGGGCACCTCCAAATCTGTTTGAGCAACAATAACCATCACCATCCTCACAACCTTGTTTAAAAGGGGAAAGAGTAAAGAGCATTTTAAGGGTGGAAGAAACACAACCTCAGCCATCACTTATGACCATCACAAAGGCAGGGAGCTGCTTTCCAGACACGCTGCATCACCTAGGCTATCCCTGGCTCCTCCACGGAGACAAAAAGAGTCCCTGTCCCCATCCCTGCCACTGTGGCTACTCAGTCTTTCTGGCAAGACACACAAGAAAGGAAGGACGGCTCAGCACCACCCCAAGATCCCTTCCCTGCACAGAGCGAGGCAGCACATCCCTTCCTTGCTCCTGCTGGAGTCACTCGCAGCACTAACAATCAGCACTAACGCGCTTTGCTTTTGTTTATTCAAATGCGTTTTACTGTGCATTGCAGGTGAACAATATTAAATGGCTCATAATAACATTTCAATAAGCAGAGGTGGGTGTAGCAGCTTCTGATAGACAGACTTTAGAAACGCAAGCAATCAAGTGTGCATTAGCCAAAATACCCTGGGGAACACGCCGCTCCCCAGCAGAGCAGAGAAAAACCACAAACCTTTCTTCTCGTAGTCAGGTTTCTCCTCCCCGCCCCGGCCCAGGCTCTCCAGCGTCCTTGTCACCTGGCTGCCAAACTCATCCTCCCTGGTGCTGGGCTCCGCCCGCCGCGGGGTCTCCTCCTCCTCCTCGTCCTCGTAGTCGTCCAGGATGGGGGTCTCCCGGATGGGCACCCCGATGACCGAGTTGTGGGCCTGCAGGCGTGAGTTGCGGAAGCTCTCGCGGGCCTGGGGGCCCAGCAGCACCGAGGGGATGTAGTGGATCTCGTGGGTGGCCTCGGTGCTGGCGCTCTTCTGTGGGATGCGGCGGCGCTTGTGCCAGCGGCGCTGGGCGTACAGGGCCACCATGAACACCAGCAGCAGCAGCAGCAGCGCGATCAGCCCACCCTGCAGAGAGAGCAAAGGGCACGGTGAGGAGGGCACGAGGCGCAGGGAGGGGTGATGAGATGCTGCAGTGTCCGTAGAATCACAGAAGGACGGGTGGAGAGACCTTAAAGCCCATCACGTTCCACCCCCTGCCATGCCCCCTCTCAGGTGTGAGCTCATGGACAGGTAGATCAGGATGCCAGCAGTGGCCTTTAGCTGGGAATAGCACAGTGACACCCCTGGCTCAACTCTGCTCACTCTCCCAGGGATTTTGTTCTTTCCACCTCACTCCTTGGGACCCCCACGCCCCCTACACATGGGGAGATAGGGAATGGGGATGATCACATCCCACCGCTTAGGAGCAAAAACCTCATTAAACCAACCCAGCCATCACTCAGGAGCAATAAAGCCTTAGCAGAGACACACATTTCCCAAAAATGATGGTGCAACAAATGGCCCCTCACAGGCGATGCTGCCGAGGCACGGTTATCCCATCTCCAACATTTCTGGTCTGATTTCCCTGTGGTTTCAAGATCAACTGCAGAGCTGGGGGCACAGCACAACATATTCCAGACCCAGACCTTCTCTACTAAGCTCTTGTGTTTCCCCTCCTCCAAATTTTATTCAATACAGCTCTCAACGATGTTAACATTAAAAATAAAAATCTTTTAACAAAAAAATAAACTTCCAAATATCTATATGTACATGGAAGTAGCATGTCCTCTCAAGGGAGCCTGGCTAGGGAGTACCAAAGGGAGTACCCTGCCTCTGCCTGCTCTGGAAGTTAAATTCATCCCTACACACGTAAGAGCTGTGCCTGTGCCAGCTCTGAGCCTCTTAATCTCTGCAGCATTGGAGCAATTTTATCCCGTGGCAGACAAGCAAGGCAGGGCATGTAAATCAGGAGCAGCACGAGCGACCAGGGCTTTGCAGCATGACAGGAACAGCCAGGGCAGGGCAGGCGTTCCTTGGGCACCTGGGATGCCACAGCCCAGAGCTGCACCGAGCTCTACAGCAAAGCGGAGGCGTGAAAATATTCCCTCTGCATTCCGTACAAAGCACCGGGCTGCACCCGAAGCACGGCTCTGACTCCTAAACAGGAGCAGCTGCAAGGAGGTGGCACTGGAAAGTGCAGTTCACAGGATAAGTTACCTCGGGAGAGGCCTCGGGAGCTGGAGCGGAGGAGAGACGTTTCCCTGGACCACAACCTGCCATAGAGAGGAGCCCAGCCCAGCATCCCCACATCAGGATCCCCTCCTCTCCCGCAAAACGTCCCTAACAGATGCAGAACTTGGGGCTCCAGGACACTGCTCAGCTCGAGTTCCCCAATTTGTGTGACGTGCACCATGAGGAAAGGTGTTTTACTGTCCAGGAGAGGCTCGGGGATCCCTGCACGGCAGAGAGGCAGGGCTCGGTGAGCAGCCCAGGTTTATGCCCTGCAGTACCAGGGCACTTCGGGGACCAGAGGGATGAGGACCCATCGTGGCCTTCCATGCTCAGAAACAAGAACCGGCACGGACACCTCAGCCTGGGAGAGCAGACACGAGTTTCCTTGCATTTCCACAGTGCCCAGATGCATGGAGACCTCAGAGCATCGCAGGAGCTCCCTGGCCTGAGCCACCCACACCCACTGGCATTCCCTCAGATATCCAGCTTGCAGGAGAGAAACCGCGGCACACCAGAAGGGAGGCCAGGCCAGGTGACAAGGACACAGCAGGGCCACAAACTTCAACATAGCAAACCCTGCTGGAAAACCAGATCTGGCTCATGTGCCAGCATCCTTACAGCAAAGAGAGGGTTCTCGTGGTCCAGAAGGGCTTCAGAACAACACTCATGGATGTGATTGCTGGGAAAATTCTTCTCCAAGGCCTTCACCACCAAATCCCTGAGCTGCCCATCTAGACATCACTCACACCTTGGTGCACTCTGCCACTGGAAAGTGGCTGCAGGGCAGAGCACCCTGCACCCATGGGCACACAGGCACTCCCTCTCTGTGGAAAAGCAAAACCAGAGACATCCCAGATGCTCGGATGGGTAACAGAAGAAGCCTTGCAAGAGGAGCAGCTGTGCCAGCTGGACCCAAGGAAGGGGTTCAGGCACCCATGGCAGGCCTGTGACTGTGGATCTTCCTGGCTGGGCTCACCTTATATCTGCCCCTGGGAAATGGCCTGGAGAAAATAAACCTGTTAGCGTATTAAATAAAGATCTCTCTGCTTGGGAGAACCTACAAGAAGGCATAAAGGCACAGGGGTTACTGGTGTGCCATTCCCTCTCTGACTCAAGAATGACAGGGCCGGCTCAAGGAAGCCAAGGGCTCCCAGCCCAGCCCAGCTACAACTCCCACATCCTTTGGGGATGAGCCAGAGATCTCTGCTCTGCCAGTCACCGAGACAACGGCCCCTCTCTGCCTGGGAAAGGCTGGGGGTGCCCGTGCCAGCCCTTTGAGTGAGCACCACAGGCTCATCACAGGCAGCTCAGTTCCAGTGTGCTCCTTTCGTCCCTGACCCTGCGCCAGCAGCTGCTTGTTTAACCACGCCACACACGCCGGGAGAGCTTCCTGGGAAAAGGGAAAAAATAAAAAAGAGTCAAACTTAGGAGGCATTCAAGCTAGCCTCATTTTAATCTATTTTTCGTGTTAAATTATCCAACTGAGGGAGCGGGAGAGAGAAAGGGGAAAGAAGGGATAATATGAGAAATGTTTTATTTGACAACGTGTCATTCGGAAACTGATTATTTCTGTCTCCGAGCTTTTTAATATTCCCAAACAATGGCCGAGCCGCACGGGGATTTGGTATTCTAAGGCTGGATTTATAATACTCTGTTCTGCAGTGATAAGAACACGGGCCTTTAATCCTCTGAGCTGTGAACATGCATATTCTCCCACGTAATGTCCTTCCTGCCACGCTCCCGCTGCCCTGGGCCGGCCGAGCAGGAGCCACCGGCACCAGAGTGCTGCCAAGACCCACAGGAGAGGAGAAGGAATGGAAGAAGGAAGATGGGGGAGAAGAGGAATGGTGGGAACGACCCACACGTGGAAAGAACTGTGGGGCTTGTGGCACCAGAGCAAAGCTCAGCTGAAGCTGGAGAGCAGCAAGGCTGGGACTTATTTGAAGCCCAGAAGGAAAATCAATGGGAGAGGCCATCCTGAAGCCCAAGAGATTGGACCCTCACACAAATTATGAAGGCTGCCAAGCTGGTGGATTGGAGTGCCATCGCTCTTCAGCAATGTCTGAGATGCTGAACAATCTCCGGGCAGCAAAAGGAGGCATTGCTGCTTTGAACACAACCACCACCCTCTGCCCCATCAGCCACTGAAAGACAAGGGAGTCCCACTGCTCCTCGGGGGTCCAGACAAACTTTCTTGCAGCAGCCTCTGGCCCTTCCAGCTCTGCTCCCCACAGTGCGGGGGGATGTGCGCGATCCCTTGCAGGAATCCTCCATCCCTGCAGCCTTGCAGCCATACGGTGACACAGCCCAGCTGTTCAGAAATCAAGCCCTGACAGTTTCCAGCCACCACACCAAAAGGGCTGAAGTCACAGAAGAAAGTCCCAGACTGGTGGGGATAGGTCAGGCTGGGCAGACCTCTTACACCACAGCATCCCTTCTGCAGGTCAAAGCAAACCCAGTGCTAAGCAGCACAGCAACTCCAGTCTGTGCTGACCTGGGCCCCCTCCTCGCAACACCAATGCAAGGTTTTGTCCTGAGGCAAAAATATCCCTCTTTCTTTCCTAACTTGAAGCCATTTATTGTCCAACGTTGTGCTGGCAACCAGCCCCACGGTTACTGGCCTGCTGCTGGAGGAAGTGGGGCTCTCACAGCCCCGGACATCACTCCCAGGACAGTCCCCCAGGACAGCTCAAGGACTCCCCATCACTTCCCGGGCTGAACGAGCCCCCAGTGCTGGAGCGTCACATCCTCTGCATCATCCCAGCAGGTGAACTAACGTGAGCAATCAGGTATCAGCAATAACCACACAACCCTCGGGGCTCTTCACACCGTGTACGTTTCCTTTCTTTCCTTTTTGGCTGTGAAGGTAATTAAACACTAGGACAATTTACCAAGGAGTGTAGTGGATTATCCATCACTGTCAATTTTAATTTTTTTTTTTTTTTTTAAATCAAGTCTGGATACTTTTCGAAAAGTCATACCTTATTTCAAATGAGAAATAGAGGCTTCAGGGCATTCTTGCACCCTGTGCAGCTCTGAAGGCACAGCAGATGATCCCATGGTCCCTCCTTGAATTCCACTCACCCCAATTTTGGCTTTCCCACATTTCAGCTCCACAGCATCTTCTCTCTCATCTCGGGCACTTCGTCCCCTCCCAGGTAACCCAGACACACAAAGCACCACCAGACCCTGGATGCAAAGAGAGGTCAGGCAGAGCCCACCCCCATCCACAAATCACAGCCCAAGCCCTCACATGCTGCGGGGCCAGTGATGAGCCCAGGGATGAGCGAGCACCGGGCAGGGCAACTGAGGCAGAGCATGGGGATGGGACCGAGGACAGACACCAAGCCAGCGTGAGGGAGAGCCAGCTAGAGAGGAAGAGACAAACACCAGGATTAAAATATATACAGATATGTACTCCAAAGGGATCTGGATCCAGTCCTGATCTCCAGACCACTCAACCCCACCTGTCTCTGTAAGAGACAATGATGTTACACAGGGCAAAGCTCCCAAAAATGCAACATTTTCTCCCTGTACACTTCAAATCCCCATTCAAGCACAGCTTCACCAAGGTGCTTAACCACACACTCAACTTTAAATATGTGTTTAATTCCCATTACAGTCCATGAGCCTACAGCACACGCCTCAGCGCTTTGCTGAGCAGGGGCAGCTCCTTGAATTGCAGCCCAAAGAGAACAGTGTCACATCTCTTTTCTCCCTTCTTTCCACAGCTCACCACCTCACTGAGCTACAGACATGATTGGGGCACTGTCTTCTGGTGGTGTTGTTCTCACAACTGTGTCATCTGACCCTGCCCAGAGGAGACAGCACCCCCAGACCACCCGCTCTGAATGGGTGCAAGGAGCACAGGCTGTGGCCCATGGGTTTGAGGAAGGGTTCCCACAGGATGGCTCCATCCAGACCATGCAGATCCTCTTGCCATACTGTACATCCACACACAGGGCATAAATTTAACAGGATATACAGTCCTGTAAAATACAGCACACACGCAAGCAGTGAGAGTTACAGTTGCTGTGGGAACCATAACTTTAAAATCTCTGACTCTTCCACGTTAAAAAAAAAAAAAAAAAAAATAAGACAAAAAAACACATTTTCATATATATATATTTTTTTTTTTTAAAGCCACGCTCAGTTTTGTTTTGCTGTTTCATCCAAGAAGGGAAACAAAAGAAGGAGTAAACCTGCCAATCAGCCTTTCTACGCTGCTCAGACATGAGATGTGATGTTCCAGTAAATGTTTATTTGAAAGGTCTCCCAGGCACCGGCTGTGTGCAAGCACCAAAACACACAACCCTCAATCACAGCCAACATGCCTGCGTGTCCCGAACTGCACATCTCGCTAGGATAACAATTCAAAATGACTCCTAATCCATTTTTATTATGTAAAAAAAGGCATTTATTTGCAGCGAGCTGAAAGAGGAGGGCTGGAGGTGATTTTATTAAGCACCTGATTGCTGGCTCTTTTTAAAGCCGGGGCGCAGATTGCATAAATTGTGATTTTAATGCGCGCTAAACGGTTCACCTAAATGGGCTGACCTGCTAACCCAGAGCCTGCCCTCAGAGAGGGGAGATTTTAAAATTCATAAGGTCTCCTGCGCTTGCGCTCATGTTTTCCTAATGTGGGCAGCCTGGGAGCACAAAGCTGAGACAAAAACAAAAGCTTCTCTTTCCCCCCAAGGAGTTTCAGTTACAGAGCCCCATCCCTGCTCCACGCCAAGCCAACAAGAGACCCCCGCACATGTTCATCCCACTCAGCTCATTTCCACCTCACGCCTGAACTGTGTGTCATCCATATTCCAAAGGGGTGGAAGAATCCACTTGAACTAAGAAAAAACAACCTGGATTTTAAATAAAAGAGGCCACCTCATCCACAGTAAGCGTCTCTGAGGTTTCACTGGCCAGGATCACCATGTGCTGCGTGCTGAGACTGCCCAGAGCTGTGGCAACACAAAAAGCATCCCCCAATGAAACACGGGGCTAAAGGAAAGTCCCTCAGAGCCACCCCTGACACAATGTCCCTCAGAGCCACCCCTGACGCAATGTCCCTCAGAGCCAGAGCCACCCCTGACGCAATGTCCCTCAGAGCCACCCCTGACACAATGTCCCTCTCTGCACCATCCTCGGCACAGAGCCCAAACCCCGATCGTCCACGGGAACCCAGCTCAGGTGAGGAGCATCCCCGTGCCACAGTCACATCCCAGCAAACGCAGCTCCTGCCAGGGAAAGGGCAAATGGGAATCCACACAAACTGACTGTGCGTGGCCCCAATACCTTCCCGACGGAGAGAGAAAAGCAATGAAGTCCTCCAAGGTTCAGTTTCAGCTTGGTTTCAACAAAATCACCAGTAACTTCCAGGGATGGAAGGCACTTGCCACGGGAGCTCCCAAAGTCACCGCCACTGCAGGAGCCCTGACCCACCCAGCTGCCCCTCACCCCTTCCAAACAAAGGTTTAACAGAAGCTAAAGCAAGGTCTCAAATTAGGAGGATTATTACAATATCCGCCGGCACAGCATTTGCTTCCAAGTAATGAAATATAATTAAAAGTAAAGAACACTTGTCAGATAAATGACAAACACGTACTGCTGTTGCAAAAGTACCTTTGCTTGTTTTTTTTAATAATTGTGTTTATCCGCTTCCTCACTAATTTGCAAAAAATGCAGTTAATTCTCAGTGGATCTCACAACCATTAGTGCGAATTAATGCTGTTCCCACTGTATATTCTGCATATATTAGAAAAAAGATTAATCTAATAAGAGATGCACATCTCCGGGTGAGGGAACACGAGCACGATTCACATCGTGCCTCCAGCTCCCGAGCCTCAGAGAGGGACACGGTACAACACCCGTTCTGCTCAATTAACCAGCCCACTTTTGGGGCTGCCAGACCTTGGCCACTTGTCCAGAAAACGGGGCAGAGGTGCAAAAATTCACCGCAGGCACAGGGACTTCTCGGAGAGCCAAACACCTCCAAACCCTGCTGGTGGACCAGGTCTCCTCTGCCCATGGTGAAGATGGGAGAGAGACTGGAAAAGAGGTTTAGCATTTATTTATGGACTTCTCAAACAATTTCTGGAGAGAGGAGGCGATGGGAAGGTGCTATTGTGCACACAGACATGAAGGAAAAGAGCTTGTTTTGTTGGCAGCAGGTTTTTTTTGGGAACAATCCAGCCTATTGTGTAAAAAGGAGAAAAAAAAAAAAACAACAACCCACAAAAAACAAACCCTGCCTTACCATATTTAAAGTGCAAACATTTCAGCATAATGAACATCAACAGCTGAATGAACACAAACCACAGCTTTCCAGAAGGAGAGGGAGGGTATTCAAACACAGTGTCAGGGATAAAGCCTCCGTGCACGTGCCCACGTGGCATTTGGCATCGGAAGGTACTTTGGAATTCTGGCATCATAACTCACATGCCAGGAGTCACACACCACAGCCCCCCACACCCTGAGAGAATCCTCCTCTGGTGATCCTCGGGCATCACACACCAAAGGGAAAAAAACAACCCAAATCTGAAGTTTTATCAATTTTCATTTATGATTTGATAAGAAATTTGAAAACTGTGCTGCCCCCCAAGTAGCACAGAGCAGGGAGATGCAAGACTTTGATTTAAAGAAGAGATCCAAGACCTCAGGAACCCCACAAGCCTCCTCTCCCAAAGCGCCACAGCTATTCCCAGCAGGCTATTAAGAGCCCAGTTAAATACAGCACTTAACCACACACTTAACTCCCATTAACTTCACTGGAACCTCGCACGCAGATAAAATTTATCCTGTGTTTCAGGGCTTTTTCATCTCCCAGGGCTTTTTCATCTCCCTGACAAGAACGGAGAGTTCCCTCACCCAGCTCTCCATGTGATGCCTCCAAACCACCTCGGGGCTCAGCACAGTGGAAAAACAGACCCATGGGGATGGGTTTTCCTGCTGTACAGCTCCCACACGAGCCCACAGAAACCTTTTTGTTCTGCAGCGCATCTTGACGAAACTGCTCCTTTTTCACCCAGCCCTCTTGCTGTATCAATTGGGAATATTAAAGTGTGGGAATGCACCAGATTTGGTTTTGTCTTGTTCTTTGAAGAGCATGAGACCAACGAACTCTTTCCCGGGAGAAGGGAGGACAGGGCACCCTGCCACTGGGCTGGGAAAAGCTGAATTCACACCTGCCAAAGGGCCCTTTGCACCCCCAGCTCTGAAGAGCTCTGCACACCCTAGGGACAGCCCCCATCCCCAAACTCCTGCAATTCAAGTCCCTCTTTTTTTTTTTTTTTTTTCTCTGTATGGATGCAGATCATCAAAGGCAACAGGAGGAGAGCAGAGGTGGCAGCATGGCAGTGATGCTACCTGAGTGCCACCAAGATGACCTGCCAAGCTCCCCGGTACCCTACACGGGGCCGAGACGATCCGAGACTCTCACTCTGCATCCCAGCCGGGAGCAGAGGGTTCGGAGGATATCTGAGCAGGATGCACGGATGGAGAAACAGGAGCTCCTTCCCAGATGGAGCGGGGACTGCAGGGCATGGCTGTTACAGCTGCTTCACCCAGCTCAGCTGCACCACACCATGAGGGTCGTGGTGGAAAGGCTGCAGCCCCCCCTCCCCAGCCAGCGGCAGCTGAGAAAGTGCCCGTTTGGAAGCGGGAAAGGATTCATTTCAATTAAACATGCCTGGTGCTCCAATCGAAACCAATTAATTCTCCCCATCTGAAAGCTGATTAGCCGGGCTATCTGGGTAAATGGATAATAACAGGCTAATAACCCCCTCCCCGTGCACACACCGGGGCCGCCGTCAGGTTTTTGACACCGTGTCTCCAGCCTAATTGCAGCATCTGTGAATAACTGCGGAGCAGATCCCAGCTCCATCCCCAGCAGCAGGCAGGGACCAGGTGAGGACGGCCACTTTGGAGCCAGCCTGATATCCCATGACTGCTCCCAGGCTTCAAACAGGGCTCTGAGCAAGCAAAGCTGCTCCTCCAACCCCAAAAGCTCCCTCATCCCCCTGGAAGCTCTGCTGAGCACTGGGATGGCAGTTCCCAGCCCTCCAGCCCTGTCCCCTGCCCTGGCTGTTATTAGCCAGTGTTTAACTCTACTGCTCATCTGCCTTCCTCGTCCTCCCTCTGGAGTGTGCTCCCGCCCATCCCAGCCTGGGACAGACACCGGGAACACCAAGGCGCTGGGGTTAATGGGCAGAGCTCTGCACCTCACCCCAAACCAGGCTAGCAGCCCCCCAGTTTAAGCATCTCCCACTAACCCAGGCTCCTGAAGCTGCTCTGAGCCTCAGCCCCTGATGTCCTCGGGGAGTTCAAACAGCTGAACCCAGGCAGGGGGATGGCAGCCAGCAGGAGAGAACAGGGGAAGGCACACAGCCATCCCACCCTTCTGTGACCCACGTTCCCTCCAGTCCCCACGTCACCACTAATGTCACCTCAGCCTCGGCCCCACAGCCTGACTCCCCAGGTCCCAGACAAGGGGCAGCAACTGGGGAGCTAGTGGCAGGAATTTCCCATCTCTGCTCCCTATTTTTTTCCTCCCAATTGGGAAGTGTTGACCAGCTAAAACCCACTTTTCCAATGGTGTATTTTTGGTTAAGAGCAAACACGGAGCCAAACTGTGAACAGAGAAAAACAAAGACCTCAATCCTGCTGCCATTTTCTAATCAAATTTCCTTTTACTAATTTGACAGGCCTGTTTTGAAAATCTAAATTTAAAGCTAAAATGAAGTTAGATTCCACAGCTAAACAGGAATTGAGACAAAATGTTTCAAATGGAGCTAATAAAACCCTTCTGCCCACACCTTTGGACTCACAAAGCTCCTCCCCACTCCTTGTTTTGTTGAGGACTGAGCTTTAGTTTGCTCACTCCCTCCACCATGCACAGGCATCCCCCAGCAGTTTGTTTTTAGCTTGTAGGAGGCAGGAAAACAACTTCCACCCAGCTCCATCTCCTCGATGTGGTGCCTGTCCTGCCGGCTGGCCCGAGTTCACATCTAATCTAAATTAAGCCCAGTTTAGGCAATGCTCCCATCTTCAGAGGAGCCCTGAAAAAGAAACAGCTTGGCCTGAGCGGAAAGAATGAATGGGAGATGAAGATCCAGCCGTGCTTGCCCCGAGAGGCTCACCTGGCTGGCAAGAAAAGGAAGGAGCTCCGGGATGGAGAGCAGCGTCCTTCGAGAGGCAGCACTGACCCGCACAAGCTCCTCCACCTTTCAAACCCTCCCCTTGCTCCAAGCAAAAAGCCTCTTGCTCCCCAGGCGCTCAGCTGTGGTCCTCAGCATCTGACCTTCTTTCAGGCTTTCATCACACCAGAGTAATTTCCCACAGAACAAAGGAAGCCGAAAAAGAACGGAGTCTCTACTTTGTGCTACAGACAGAGCACTGGAAACTTGGTGGTTCAGCCTTTCTGGTCCATGCCTGTGATCCTTGGAAAAGCTCCCTCGGGGAGCAGCCCCGCCCCTGTTTCATGGGAGTGGGACTAGAATAAACCCATAAATCCCAGGATAAATGCAGTAGAGTGCGCTGGGAAGCAGAGAAGAGCAGCACCATTACTGATCTAAGACCATGTGCCCTCACACAAGTTGGACAGGGGTGTGGGTTTTAAAACCAGATACTGAATACATCTTGCACAGACCAAACAGGAGCCCCAGGGAATGAAATCCCAGGACCCAGAGCCTCAGCAATCCATGTCCCTGCCTCAGGCACCAAATGTCCCTGTCCCTGCAGGGAGGAGTTGCTGGACAGAGAGGAATGGACCTGGCATCGCAGAGCAGAGGTGTAACCCAATGTTCAGAGGGCAGTTTGAGAAGAAAAACAGATGTGTTTAGACCCCTCCTCTTCAAAAGCAGCAGCTCTGGTCGCCCTCCACCCCTGTAGCCCTGGGGGGATGCCAGCCTGCATCCCTGCGTGCTGCCAGGAGCCAGGGACTTGCAGCGAAATCCTCAGAGCACAACATTTACAGGAAAAGGGCTTCCATCCATCACTTCAAACCGCCTGCTTATTTAAATCACTCCAAACACTGCAAAAGTTATCTGAAACGCTCGACTGTCGCAAAGCTGGGCTGGAGGCAGAGCACTGGTGGGGCTGTTCGTCCCTGATCCGTGACAGACAGGGCAGGCTGAAACAGCCGCCCACAAGGACCGGGAATTCTGGCAGAACAGGACAGAGAAACATCCATCACCAGTGACAAAGGGTTATCGATCCTGCCCGAGGGCACAGAGGTGGATTCAATGGCCGCTCCAAATCCCTTCCACTCCACAGATCCTAGAGAAAAGCAAATCTTCATCCTGCAAAACCCCTGAGAAGGAAGTGCTCCTTTGAGCGTCCCAACAGATGGCAGTGCCATCGACAGGGCCGGCACGTGTGGAAGGGTTGGGGTATGAAGAAGCAACTCCCCCACTTAAAAAACCCACACAACCTAAAAACAAACGATCCAAAAATGGCAAAACAAAAACCAAAGAAACAAAACCCACTCTGCAGTCACACCTTCCACAGCCAAACCACTTCAGCATTAACCTGAAAAACTCGTTTAAGAGAACAACAAGGAAAAGTTATCAAATACACTCGCAGCCTGGGGCGTGCAGGTGAACCTTCCGTCCACACCCACACCCCTGTCTCTGCCACCTCCCAGCCCCAGGGACCGAGGGCAGCGTTCCTGGAGGTTCAGTGCTGTGAGGGACACTGAGAGGTGCAAGGAGAGCCACGGTCACTGGCTCATCCACTCCATGTTCCAGTTTCCAGTATTTGCACTGTCAGGATGTTTTCCAAACACAGATAATCGTTTAAACTCGAAACTTCTTAGGAAAAAAAAAAATGCACAATTAGCAATTCCCCCACTAATTAGGAAAGGAAGAAAGAAGTCCAAAGCAGAATTTGTCTGCATAAAACAGAAAAGAGCAATGAAATAGCTAAATATGGATGTACGCAAACTGAAAATTAAAGTCATGGTTCTTATTCCTGTGCATGACACCCTTCAGATCCCAGCTCAGTAAAAAATAAATAGACACGTAGCTAGATGGAGTTTATATTTCATGGATATACATGCACACACATGAACAGAGACATGGAATATCAGGGAGAGCTCTGGTCATAGTCATCTGCTGAAGGGTCCTGGTGGGATGCTCAGAGGGACTGAGGGGACGCCACGAGCTGAGATGCCGAACAAGGGAACAGGCACGGGGGAACTCACACCAGCTGTGCCACAGAGAAGATCAGGGAAGCACATGGCCTGCACAAAGGGTTCTGGAAGAGGATGACCTCACCCTCCTCAGCAATTTTTAGGGCTGGTGCATCGTTAGCCAGGTCTCCAGCTGCCCTCCCTCCAGGGGACAAGAGGATCAAGTGTGTTTTTCTCTGCTATTAAACGAGACACGAGCTTGTGCGCACCCTCTGATGTGATACGGCTTCAAGGCTACGGGATCAAGCTTCCAGGGCTTGTCTCAGCTCCAGAGCCCTTCTCCAGGACAGCAACGCTGCTGTCACCTCACTCAGGGACAGGCCTTTTTGGGGGCAAGAGACCTACTGAGACACACATGCAGCAACCGGAGAGACGATCCACCTTCCAAACTGAGTACATCTCCCAGGGAAGGTCAAGCTGTTCCCAAAATCAGGAGGGGTTTCACACTCAGCCCTCCAGCTTCTCCACATATTCCCCCATCCTCCTCATGCTGTACTCTCCTGCACCCAGCCTCGTTTCTCTCTTGCATTTACACAAAGCCTGAAATCCCTTCCAAAGCAAACTCTGGTTTTACTTCAGTATCACCATGATCTGTGAGGGGGATCACAAGATCCCCTTCACCTCCCTTCTCTGCAGAAACCCCCTTTGCCTTCGCCTCTCTCTTTTCTGCTCCTCATTCCCTCTCTTTGTCAAACAAGGATGTTCCATAGCCTTGCCAAGTGCTTTGGGAAGAGCCTGAAGGACACAAGAACAGCTCCTGAAGAACATCTTAGTACTGGCTACTGCATTGGCTGCTCTCCTGACCAACATCCCACTGCTGCTGCCTGTCATCTACACGTTGTGGGAAGCCAAAAACCAGACAAGGAAGACAGGAGGAGAAATATCTACCTGTCTCCAGCTCCCCAGTCTCAGGAACCAGCAGAAGTTGAGCACGGCCACAGCTCCAGCCCTGCACAATTATTTCACAAAAGGGGGAGCAGGGGGTGATCAGAAGCACCCCAATAACACAGGAGCTCTCCCAGCTTTTTGAAGACATATGGCTCCTCTCCATACTTCAAGCAGTGACTCCTCCACGCTTCCAAATTACAGCTGCCTAAGCTGTTTCTGCAGATATTTCCTCTTTCTATGCAATCATTTGGCTAATAAGATGAGCAGGTTGGGCTCATTTATTTTGGACACTGTTCGTGGGTCATTAGCAGAAAGGCTAATCATTGCATTGGCAGAAAATATCACTTCTGCTTCAGAGCTGGCTGCGCAGCACGGGGGGGAGAGAGCAGGAGCCTGACAGAGCCTTAAAAAAAAAAAAATACAAAACCCAAGTTACACTGCTGTAGAAGTGGAATTTTCCTCTGCTATTTCCCCAGGTACCTGCTGTTAGGATGAAGCGGACAGACTTCAGTGCCCGAGGCAGCTCTGCGGAGCTCGCGCTCCCTCTCCCACGCACGTGCCACCTCCAAGGGCCCCGAGAAGGAGCGATGCTGGCGGCAGCAGCCCGGCCTCCCTGAGCCACAGCAACATGTCCTGGTGATGCTCAGCCCTCCAGGGAAGCATCGTCATCCTCACCCACAGGCAAATCCAGGCAGGATGCAAAGAGCCCCATGGCACCAAGAGCCCTTTCTGGGACGGTTTGGGGTTAGCAGAGCAGAGCAGTTGAGATGCCTGTGCTCTGCCCGCAGCACCTGAGCGCTAAAATCCACCTACAGAGACATTTAAAGAGCAATCTGCATTCAGTGTGAAGGCTGGAGTGCCGGGGGGATGCAGAACCGCAGGGCATTTGTGGAGCTGAAGCCTGAATTTCCAGGAGACACAGCAAAGCTGAGCCCTTCCCTCGAGAGGTGACAGCAGAAGCAAAGACAAAGTTCTGAGACACAGCCGTGCCAAAACAGCAGCACTGAGAGCAAAGCTGCCCCCCAGGCTCAGCTGCTCCAAAACCACCTCTTTCCAAAGGCCCTGGGAGAGGCTTTGCCCTGCGGATATCATGCCCAGGCAGAGCACAGGGACACAGAACTGCTCCTGCTCCCATCTCACTGCAGCTGCTGCCTTCACCCACTGACCTGGCAAGGGCAGAAATGAAGTGCTTGAGGGGAACAGCTGGCCAGGGCACAGGTTGTCCCCTTCCCCAGCAGACACACAGCCAGCACGCCTCCTGCTCCCCTCCTCCAGCTTCTGCTGGCCCCAGATGTCCTGGCCGCGTGGGCTGTCAACGGTGCCATGACCTTGGCTGCTCTCAGCAGCATCCTTGGGGCAAGCATGGGATGGGACTCCCACCTCCCCTGGGAGGCTTTCAGCAGATGTCCATCAGCTCTGTGCTTCCCCTCCTGCCCTCCAGCACCACAGCCAGGAGCCCCAACACACTCCCCAATTGGTTATACCAGGAGGGAGCTGGGCAGGGGGACAGCGTGGCAGTGTTGGGAGGAGGGACACCGGGAATTAGTCCCTGGAGCGCTCCAGCTTGCCTCGAGCCACCCATGCTGAGCCTCTTGCTGCTATCCCCACGGGAGCATCGTGCTGTGCTCTCCAGCCCAAGCCTCTCCGGCCCCGCGGCAGAGCCGGCTGCTCCCTGGGGAGCCCTGCGACAGACGGGGAGCCGGGGCTGGCTCTGCAGGGCTCTCCAGCCCGAGAAAGGGAAGAAGATGGTTTGGGAGCTAATTTAGAGCTTGGATTTCCAAAGTCTTTTCAGGCTCCGAGGCTATTGGCAGGCAGCGTTACAGCCCCTGCCAGTCTCAGCAGCTCTACAATGTCCTTCCCTTGGCAAGGGCAGCAGTGGGGAAAAAATAACACACAAAAAACAAGGGACATGTGATGGAGAGCTTGGCTGAAGGTTCCCTCCCCCCGCTGACCTGCGTGCCAAGGAGGAAGAACACGGAGGAAAAAAAAGTTTTAAAAGGAAAGAAAAAAAAAACCCACATTATTTGTTTTGCTATGTCTGAGCTGTGGGGATGGAGCTGTGGCAGGAGGTGAGCAGACACAACCTGGGGCCATCACTTTGTTCAGTGGCCAGGACAAAGCCATCACCCTCCCCACATCCCCCGGCCAGCACAGGGAGAGCAGGGCCCCCACTGCCCCCTCTCCAGACAGGAAGGAGCACTTTTGCACAGCCTCCCTGCACTCCACACTGCTGTAGGGAGCCGCCCCCAGAGCAGGACCTTGCACTCCCCCCCACCAAACCCACAGAGATAAATGCTGCTGGGTGCACACTTGTGCTGGCAGGCTTGAGTGGATGGGGGTGAAACAGGGATTTTGCCTCCAAATTTCATGGCCCAAAAAGGCAGGGTGGCGGGGAGCCTCTCTCCTCCCCAGTACATGCAGCAGACCCCATGGAGGTGGCTCCTCTGCTGAGGATGCAGTGCAGGAAGGAGCTCCCCAGCACCGAGGGTACCGAGGGTGAAAACCTGCTGCTGGAGAATCACAGCATCTCAGGGAAGGACAGGATGAGGCCAATATTTAATCAACCTTTTTCTTCAAAGGAGAAAGGAAGGAAGGAGACCGATCAGAAGAGCATGGGGACAACCCCAGCCATCCAACCCAGGAACAGTGTGATGGCAGCACTCACACACAGGGTGACAGCTGAGCAAGGGGGGATTCGCCTGAGGAGGGGTGTACAGCCCCCACCCAGCCACTGCAGCAGAACAGGTGATGGGAAAACACTCCAGCCTGGAAAGGAGGGAGCCTGGATGCCAGCAGAGACACAGACATCAGCAAAGGCATGGTCAGGTGAAATGTGACCGTTCTGGCAAAGAGACACACAGCACATGACTGCCATTGACCCGCTCGTTGTGCGTCACATCAGCAAGCTGGGCACCAGCCACCTCTGCAGGCTCAGCTGCCCCCGCCACACCTGGGATGCTGGAGAAAGCCCTGGGAACACAGCCCGCTCACCTGCACCCAGTGCCTCCCCCACGAGGTACCAGCTCCAGGACGGGGTGTACAGGGATAGACACAGCCAAATCCAAAGCAGTCGGGATCCTAAGGCAGGAGCAGCTGGGTTGAAAAATCTCTCTGTGTCTCTAAGCCCTCCCTGCAGAGCACCTCGAGGCTGCCGAGATGCTCACGTGAACCCCTCTCTCCCTGTCATGGGGGGACAGGAGAAACACAAGCATCGAACAGCCTTTCTCATCCCTCCCTTCCCAGCACACAGGGCAGAGGTGGGAGAAGAATCAGGTCACTTCACTTCTCTGGTTTGACAAGGCTACTCCCCAGTTCCCAGGACACAGCAGCAGCTACTAGGACAACACCTCGGACTCCTCCTCCCCCCTCGGCCCCCAGACAGCAAGAGGAGAAGCTGGGCTGTGTGGCAGAGGCAGTTCAAGTACATGGAGAGGGAGAGGAGAATCACAGCATTCATCCCAGCACAAGCCACGAGCGTCCCAGGCGGATCTGGCCCCAAACCAGTACCGAGGATGCCTCGAGACAAGGTCAAAGTATCCCTCAGAGGGGAAGCTAAAATCTGTGAGTCCCACCAGCATGGCCAGTCCCAACATGCCCAGGCAACTGATTCTCAAAGTGTTTGGTGCAAAACAGGACAAAAAAATTTAAAAAAAGAAAAGAATGGCTGGCTATGGCAGTGACAGCACCAGCCCCTCCTCGCAGCTCATGTAAGGTGGGCAGAAGAGCTTTCATGGCAATTTACCCTCTTCCCCAGCCAGGGAGGGCACGGCCACATTCACATCCTTTCCACAGCCTCAGCCTAGAGGCATAAGCCTTACCTGATAACCAAATCCTCAGCGCAGCCCAGAGACATCTCACAGCTTGTCTGCTGGGTGCTGCAGGCACAAGGAATCCTCAGCACTGATTCAGGCTGTCCCTGGAGCTACTGTCTCGTTCCTGTTTGTTTCCATGACTCGCAGCAATCACTGCTTTTGTTCGCAGTTTGTAAGTAAGCCCCTTCCTCGCCTACCCCTGCACCACGGATGGCTGGCAGCCACCACCCTCACCCCACTCTCCCAAACCAGCACCCCAATATTCATCTCTCAGCACATCCCAGCTGTGTGAGGGGATGAAGGACCAATGTCCAAGGGGATGAAGATGTGGCTGAACCCACCTGGGAGGGTGTGGGGTACAGTGTCCAAGAGCTACACACCCCAAATCCCCATCACGAGGAAGAGCAGTGGGAGAAGCCCTGAGCCATCCTGGGGTCCCAGGCACCCCAAGGATGCGGGGCAGGATCAGATCCTCG
This sequence comes from Mohoua ochrocephala, assembly GCA_013398855.1. Taxonomy (NCBI): domain Eukaryota; kingdom Metazoa; phylum Chordata; class Aves; order Passeriformes; family Acanthizidae; genus Mohoua; species Mohoua ochrocephala. Next base: position 390,326 of record VZTA01028601.1, read on the forward strand.
GTACCCAGCCCAGCCTTCACCTGCCTGGCCAAGCTGCATCCCAGCACCTGAGCTGGGAGAGTTTAAATCATTAATTTCAGAGGCAGAGGGAGGCTGGCAGGCCCAGCGCTGGCCTGAATCATGATGGATCTCTGGGAAAGGCCAAGTGAAACCTGCAGCTTAATCACGGTGAGACTCCCTCTGCGGCACTACCAGCACCCTCCAGCCAAACATTCCCCCACTGCAACTTCCCACTCCCAGCACACGGGGCTGCCTGTCCCTTTGCTTCTGCGTTACCAAACCCATCCCAACCTCTGCAGAATGATGCTCCAAAGTTGCTAAATAAGCAGGAAGATTCAACACCGGGGCTGTTGTCTGTGCTCCCAAAAACTGCTGCTCCTACGGCGTTGGTTTCACCCTGAGCCCGAGTTTAGTGCAATGAGGAAAACCAAAACCAGCTGGAAAGCTCAAGCTTACCCAAGGAACGGCTGGTGAGGAGCTGCTACCCAGCTAAAGCTCTGGGAAGGGAAATGGAGACACCCGACACTGCTAAAGCATCAGTGATTTTGCTGCCATCCACCTACAGGCGGGTTCCTCACTTTCCATCTGAATAAAAAGTAAGTGGCCTCCTCTCCCCTGAGGAGCTAAAAAGGAGGCAGCTAGAAAGGAAAACCACAAGTTTTCCTGTTGGATAAAGGGAAACACAATGAGAAAATGTCCAACCCCTGAAATCTAAGTGCATCCCAGCAGGGCTGGGGCTGATGTTCCCACTCATTCCCTCTCCAGCCACTGCCATAAATCCGGCTCCAGAAGCACCCACCTGAGGCAAAGCCCAGCCAGCCAACCAGCTCCCTTCAAAAACAGTTATTTTCCTGCAGTTTATATAATTGGATTTTAACAATAAGCACAATTCCATTTTTTCTCTCTCCCCTTTTCCTTTGCTGCACATCTTGAGAGTTCATGACGAGGCTCCTGCTCGGAGCTGGCAGAGACCTTTTGAAAGCTGAAGCAGAGCTCGCTCCCCCTCGTCCATGGGGATGGAGGAGGGAAGGAGGAGGTGGAGTGGGAGCAGCGACAGGTAAAAATAACCATACTTGGCCCGATGTTGCTCCCAATTAAGCCGGTGGGAATTCTGCCCAACTTCCAAAGCAGCAAGACCCAGGCACACACAAAAAACACTCTGCTGTATGAGCAGCCTAACGATGGCCAGAGAAAATCATGGCTACATGAGCTTCTCACGTACTCATGATTAAGCTGTACTCCCACCGTTTCCTGCTGGTGGGAGTCTGAGCACCCCCTGCCCCGGGGCCAGGCACCGACTGCAGAGGCCGCAGACACTCCGAGGGTGATGATCAGGCCCACAGCACCACATCTCCTCTGCTCCGAGCACAGTTACTCCACACAGAGCTGGGAAAGGTTTTTTCCAGGAACGGTTTATCTGCTCAGACAGTTTCACATCAGCTGAAACTAAAGTGTAAGTGGTTTTGGGGAGGATATAGAAAGCGTTGAAGAGTAGAAACATTTCATTCTGACACTTCCCTGAACAAAAAGCGCTCTGCCTTTTCACGGCATCGCAGTGCCTTGTGAAACCAAGTCCAATTTATTTTTAAATGGGAAAAAAAAAGGAAAGCCCAAACTGAGAGCAAATATATTTCTGGGGACGAATACGATATTGCATTTCATCCTGTCGTTAACACTTACTCCCATCTTCGGGATTCGCCAATCAAATGAGAACGCAGCCTTTTGTGGTGCTGCAATGTAACATCTTTCACAACCACCTTGAAGCTGTTCTGCATGAGGTTGAGCACAGTTCACCTTCACACGAGCCAGCGCCTGACACCGACAACACTTGAACAGATGCAAACATTTCCAACTCACATTCAAACACGAGTAACAACTGAGAGCAGCGAGAACCACAGATAACACAAGGTTTGAAAGGAAAAAAAAAAAGGCATTTCGCTGCTTGTCTGAAGACCAGCCCAGCTTTCAAGCCTGCAGGAATCCACCTGGGAATGTGAGAGCTGGGTGAGGCTCCTTGCCCTGGGTCAGAGCCCATACAGTACCAACAGAAAGATGGAGATTATAATATTCCTGCTGGGAATAAAGAGTGTCAGGCATCCCCCAGCGCAGCACAGCCTCACCAGTGAGGAGACAACACCCTCCACCCTGCCAGCATTCCCAGCACCCGGCCAGGCAGTGCAAGGTCTGCATCCCAGGAAAACGCCCTCCATCGCGAGGTACCACCTCGGAGCCAGGGGCCACCCACACCCAGCCATCACTGGGGAAGGCAGCATCCACAGGAGTTTTCCTGGAATAACATTTCCTGACAATTTAAATGCCATATGTATTTTGGAGCCTGGCAGTTTAAAGCAATTAGATCCAGGCTGGGAGCTGCAAAGCGTTTCTGTGTTTACGTCAATGTTTCAAAGTTACCAATCCAGTGCTCTCAGCACTTTACACACAGGATCAGCACGGGGCTCCCACGTGGAATTGCTCTCTCCAGGAGCCCAGCAGCTCAGTGAGAGGCAACCTGTGGAGGAGAGGGGTGGAAACCAGGAGCTGAGGCAGAGCCACCTCACCGAAGCCTGGATTTCCATATGCTTGTCCCACACTGGGGAAAAAAAACCCCACCACCAAAAGGTCAGGCCATCAGCTACACCCTGCAGCGCTGCGGATGTGAGTATTTCTCCCAGACAGATGGTGGGAAGGGGAAGAGTGAGGAGGAGGAAGGAAGGGAACAAGTTCAAGACAAGCCTCTGAGATCAGCAAACTGACAAAAATACCCTCTCAGTGCCGCTGGCAGCAGAGGGACCCGGCCCGGGGGCGAAGGCAGGCACCGAGCTTGTCCCACCCTGTGCCACGAGCTCACACTGCTCTGATGCTCCTCACCCCACTTCCAAACCCTTCCCTCTGGCATTTTTTCCTTCATCTCCTCACGACTTCAGCATCCCCCTTTCCAGCTCTCACACCCCCAACAGAACCGGCCACTTTTCCAACAGGAGTTTTTCCATTTTCCCTTCCGTCCTCGATTCTCAGCACGTCGAGGCTGGGGAAATTTGCTCAGGCTGCAGATCCCTCCCACGCCTCAATGCCATCTGCAAAGACCAAACCCCTTCCCAGTGCTTCCCATGGCTGCTTTTCCCCCAGTACCAACTTCACTTGCTCTGGGGATGACAGGAGGAAGTTAAGTTTGCTGCTCAGTTCAGATCAACTGAGAGCATTTACTCAGCCTTCCTTTATCAGAGATGCAAATCAAACACTCCAGTTACATATTTTAACACAGTGGGGTGGGAAAAGTCTGATGGAGAGAAAGCCATAAAGGGTCTAATGTACTCACTAGAGCTAAGGTGGAAAACTGAGAGATTAGTGAAAAATTATTAACATAACAGGTGCCATTGTCACAAAACTGACAATTTAAATACAAATCCCCTCAAAATGAATTCCCTAAATACCAGAGCACATCATTAACTACATTTAGTCCCTGTTTTATACTGGCTCTGCAAAGGAGAGTGGAGAGGAGGGGGAAGGTGAATGAAAGAGGCTCCTTCTCCCAGACAGCAAGAAGTTGGTTAATGAAACACTAAAATGGAAATGGAACCTGAAGCCAAAGAATGTCCCATCCTGGGAAAGAGCAGATGCCACGACAGTGTCAGAGTGCGAGGAGTGGGACTTTCTTCCAGCATGGACCAGCAACAACAACTCAGTTCCAGTGCTCCCGCATGACTGGTGACTTCAGCTTCCAGCTGGGCTGAGCTCCAGTCCCCAGAGCCACGGAGCCTGCAGGCACTCAGCCCCTCTGCCCTGAGCCACCTGACCCGGCAGAGATCCCACCAGTCCCTCTGGCCAGCCCGAAGCAGCTCAGGAAAGAGCTGAGGGCCACCTTCAATAGAGTGGGGAGGACTGGTGACGGTCTGAGGATTACTTGGTCTGCCACCAGCACAGAGCCTGCAGCTCCCATCCCCATCCCAGGGATTTGGGGATGCTTAGTCCACCTCTGCATCAGGGTGGGCAGCTCCTTCTCCTCTCCCCACACAGGACTCTCACACAGGGACATGCTGAACCCAGAGGTTTTAGAGCTTTTCTTTTGGGTTTTGTTTTTTAATAAAAACAGCTCATTGGAGATCAATTTAGCTTTTTAATACCTTTCAGATAAGAAAATCTGCTGCAGCAGCAATTCTCTCCCTATCTTAATTAATTTCTAAACACATCACAAGCTGGAAGTGCACGTTTGATGAATCTGGTTGACCTCCTGGTGCAGAAATGATGACACAGATGTTGTGCCTTCTTCACTACCTCATTACTCATGTCACACCAGGGCTTTTTTTCTCCAACTGAACTGCCTGACAGGAGCTCCAGTGCTGCCATCAGCAAGACAAGCTGCAAGGAGCCAGAGGAAGGCTCAAGCAACATTTTGCATCCAGTGGAGAAGCCAGGTCCACTGGTGCTGCCAGCAACCCCACAGGACACAGCATCATGCAAGCACAAGGGAGGGAGGGAGCTAAATCCATGGGAGGTTTTGCCCCAAGGAGGACTAAACACTCCCTACTTGGGTAGGGAAACGAGGCACCACACAAAGAATGGTCAGTCTGAGGGAATGCTGGGGCTGAAGGAGCCTGAGTGGGGATGGGCCCGAAGCCCACAGGATCCGGAGTGATCCCTCAGAGAGCTGTTTGCCGGGGACAGTGGGAATGAGCCCGGCTCTGAAAAGGGTTTCGGCCTCCTCTCCCCTCCCATACAAGCTGGGATAAGCCCAGCCACACTGGTGTGATGTTATACCCAGCTGTGGGAAGGACAGCAATCACAGAATCATTGAATGGCCTGGGTTGGAAGGGACCTTAAAGCTCATCCAGTCCCACCCCTGCCATGGGCAGGGACACCTTCCACTGTCCCAGGCTGCTCCAAGCCCCAATGTCCAGCCTGAACTTGGACACTTCCAGGGATCCAGGGGCAGCCACAGCTTCTCTGGGCACCCTGTGCCAGGGCCTCACCCTTCCCCTCTCACAGGGAAGATTTTTTTCCTAAAAGGTGACAGCAGCAGCTCCCACAAAGTTCCTTGCTCTTGGAGATTCCTTAAGGAGCTAGAGAGCTGCCCCAGCCTGAGGCAGCCCCAAGGACAGACCCTCAGGACACAGCACAGGGTGCACTGGGCCACGGGATTCCTTCCCAGCTCCACTTCAGAGCAGGATGTGAAAGCAGAGGGAAGAGTTTAGGACCACAATTTATACCCAGCTCAGGGGCTGATGGAGCACAGCACCGGCAGCTGATCATTAGGGGAACATCGGGATGTATGGGAACAAGAAGAAAAAAGGAAACTCCACAAATATGAGCTAAAGAAAATCCTCTGGGAGACCTAGAAGCCAGCAGATAACTCATCTGCTGCCAGCACAGCCAGCAGAAAGTGGGCATTAAAAATAAGAAATAGTAATTTTGTTAAAAAGCAGCCTGATGAGGGCTGGTCACCTTTTACTCCAGACACTTTAATTGCCCCTTGCAAGGTGGTGTCATGAGATGCAACAAGGCTTTTCCTTGTGACCACTCTCCAACAAACCCAGCTTATTTCTGCTGGAGCTGGAGCAGAGGCAGCGCAGAGCACATTTATAACTCTCCTACCAGGCAGGGATGGTCCTGGCTCTGGTACCCCACAGCCAGGACTTTAATGGCATCACTCTCAAGAGAGGAAAACCCATCCCTCCACCAGCAGGACAGGATGGGGCTTTGCATCCTCTTCCCAAACCTGCATCCCGGCACTCACAAGGTGCAATGGTCCTCCTGATGCCTGATAAAGGGGTCCAGGCAGAGATAAAACCTGTCTGTCCCACCCAGACCTGCCCCTCCATCCCTCAGAGCCTGACGAACAACCCCCCTCTACGGCCAAAGCCGAGGGACACGGCCCCAGGGCTGGATGCAGCACCACACAAAGCAATAATTAAACCGGGACACGAGGCGGTGGGAAACAACAAAAAAATAAATCTCTCTTATGTTTTGTTAAATTCAGCAATTTACAAGGCTGGAATAATTAGTGGTTTAAAATGTTTTGACACAAGCAGCCCCAATAATCATGATAAATCATATCAGGCATATGCCCAGATCCTTGAAGTGACAGATGACAAACAGAGCAGTGACAAGACGCTCCATCACACGGGGAATCATTGAGTTAATGGAAGAATTATTGCTTCTGAAATCCACTCCAGTCCCATTGTGGGGAACATTCCAATTTATCAAAGCCAAATGAACATTAATTGCTGCAGCCTGGTAAGTTTTCGAGCTGCTGTGACCTTCATTGAATTTTAATCCAAAACAGATAAGATTTACTTCCACACAACAGGAAACAACACAATTAAACCCAAATGACAGCTGAGATTATGGTGAAAAAACACAACAGGCGTAATGACAAAAATATTGATTCCTTTCTACTTGACACTGTGCTAAAAAAAAAGGTAAATAAATAAAATCTTGCATTTGCATATTTGTTTTTCTTTTCCCTTTATCCCTTCTTTTCATTTGGGAGACAAATTTCAGACGCTCAAGCCAAGAGGAAATGGGTGGCAGAGAGTAATGGAGACTGAATTCCCTTTAACTGCAGTAATTAATGTTATGTCTCATTGGGGAGAGATTAAGGAAAAACAGTTAGGAAAGGAAAAAAAAATAAAAATTAAGTATTGTCTTCCTGTCAAAGATGCCCTTGAGCATGGGAAGGGAGGTGTGAACAGGGTCGCAGTCAGTGCTTTGCAGGGGTAGATGGTGGCCACAGGGACACAGGCCATGGACACTTTCCTGCTGCCCTGGAAGCAAATCAATCCCAAACCAGAAAGCCATGGACTGACAGCCAGAATCACTGGAAGGAGGAGTAAACCCAGGATTTGCACCTCCCTGGGGTCCCCACACAGCACAGAGGGGGTCTTGGCTTTAGAGCAGGAGCTCTCAGCCAAGCCGTAAACACCTACAGAAATCCAACCAATTCCTGGCTTGGAGGTGTCTCACTGCCCAATAAAGCTCTGCCGAGTGCTCCCTAAGAGAGGGATTAACCACATCCCCCCGGCGAACCTTCCCCAGCTCCTGTAAATCACCTGGAGCATGAGGAGAGAGGTAAAAACAAGTGCTACAGCCACTTTAAGGAGACGAAGGAAGCGCTTTCCCATGTCCCCTCCTGTCCCCTGGGGCAGGACGCTGGGCTGAGGATGGACAGGGCATGCAGAGCCTGAATGCCAAGGCAGCACTGGGGTGGGCTGGAATTCTGTCCATCGCAGCAATGGTGGTTTAGTTTATAGAAAGCACACAGGAGACACTGGGCTTCATGGCAGGAAGAGGAAGGAAAAGCATTTGGAAAGCTGGGGAGGACACAGGTTGTCCAGCTGCATCCCGAGGCAAAAGGGATATGGCTATAGAGGGTGTGGGGACAGGAGGGGGTACCCAGGGCCCCCCCGTGCCAAGCACAGCACAGTCAGGGAACCCCACTGCTGGGGTAGGAGCACTCAGGGGATGGGGGCCCTCTGGGATGTGCTCCAGCTGGGGTCATGAAGGAAAATAAAGGAGTGGGAAAGCAGCCCGGGGATCTGGGTGAAATATTCCACCCAAGAAACAAAAGCTGTGCCCATTTTATTTCAGCTACAGAACTCCATGAGGCCTCAAGGAGGAAAAAACCAACAAACCAACAAAACAGAATCATCTTTGCTGGTAACTCGAAACTTGGCTTGGGTTCACTCAAAAAGTTAATGAACCTTCTGAAAAATCTGGGCAAAGTTTCAAGCCTGTGCTGCAATCCTGACCCAGGAAAGGGATCTGCAGGGTTCCTGCATCCCCGAGGACACACGTGCAGCCCAGACCCCATCCCAGACCCTCATCCATGCCAGGACCTTGGCTCCTGCTGTGAGGAATGTCAGGATTTATAAAGACAGTGGAATTACAGTTCATTCTGCGTGGAAGGAACAGCTCCTTCTCTCCTGTCCTCCTGTTGCTTTCGCAGAAGGGAAGACAGGTCCAGGGCAGGAATCAACCCTCACAACAAAGCCATGGGTGCTCCCACGCCATTGGCAAAGCACATCTTCCCTGGCTAACCTGGGATTAGAGGGCAAAACCATTTCTGTGACATTTCTGTGACAGCAATGCTGTCAGCTCCATCCCAGCGGCACCACTGCTCCCACATCCCAAGGTGCAGCAAAGGAAGGCTCTGGGCAGGAGCTTCTCACAGGAACTTCCCAAGCATCAAATCATTACAATCATCTGCTGTATTTTAGGAGAACATCTTCAGCAAGGCCTGAGGACCAGGACTGAGTCTCCCTTACTACAGAAAATCTGCATTTCAAGCAGGAATCACCAGGCTGCAGAGGCAGTGTCACCCCACAGACACAGGGCAGTTCTCCAGGGCTCAGGTTTGCCCACAACAGCCAAACAATCCCATACGTAAACCTCCTGCCAGGGACTGAGCTTTTCATACCCACACGTGTTGTGCTGTCTTCTTTCTTTGTTCCGTCTCTCACTTATATTTTCAGGCTCCTTTTCCAAGTACACATTTCTAGCCCTTTCCCCCTCTCCAATACTCCATCCTCTTGACAATTTTAGCAGGACATAAAACCATTCCCTATCCAACTCAGTAAGCTGCAGCTCCCAACTCCTTTCCCTTCTGCCATCCTGCATCTTATAGTGCCCAACAGCCTTAATGCAAAGCCTCTCTCCCCTCTCACATGCACTCAGTGCCCGATCTAAAGCCCCACTGACAAGACACTCAAAAAACCAGATTTAAGTTGTAAAAGCCACAGAGCTGCTTGTTCAAATAAAAAAAAAAATAAAGGATTTTGTGCAACCATTGTCTCTGTTCTTCCTTCCAAAACTAAGGACAGAAGTTGTGGAGATGACACAGATTCCCAGAGATGAACAGATTCACCTTTTGCAGAGGGCTGATGTGGTGGGATCCCAAATCCCATAAAATACTTGCTTTGGCAAAGGAATGGGCATGCATACACACTGCATACACCAACCTAACTTCTTTTTTTTCTTTATCTTCTCCCAGAGGGATTGAAGGGACAATACACTGAATCCCATTTTACAGATGGAGCTCTAAAACACGGAGGAACCATGGACCAGATCCAAATACGTGGGCAACCACCTCCTCATGTGGTACTGAAACTTTAAAAGGCAACACCGCACATAAACAGCGCATTAATGAAAGGTCACAAACACCCCAGATGGAGACATTCAAAGCGCTGGATCATCTTTTTACTCTTAGGTCAGACTTGTCCTTTGCAAGAAATGCTGCAGCCCTTACTCACTTCAAAGATAAACTTCAGTTTCAAAATGAAATGGCCAAGCCCAAACTCTTGCCTTCACACAATGCCCAACCACAAAGAACAAGCAGAAATACTCCACTGGCACCTCACCACTTTCCAGCAGAGGCAGGAGGAACTACAAGGATCCTTCTTACCCTCCCAGCAGCTTCTTCCCCATACTCTGTTGCTTTATTTTGTTTCATTTTCTCAGAAAACCAAGCACTCTTTTTTTTTTTCCCTGGCCCATTCAAACACATCTCTTCCTTTCTGGAGACCCAACCAAGAAGGGACACAAACATCTGCAAACCAGACTCACCATCCTGCTCCTCATCCCCCTCCTCCCACCACGCCCTGCCTGCCAGTCCCCTCCTCCAAGGGGGTCCCTCCATCCCCTCCGAGGCCACCGGCAGCCGGGACTCACCATGACTGAGATATGAAGAATGTGCATCTGCTCCTCCACGATCTCCGAGGGCTCCTGGAGGCTGGGGGGGGTGGCCCGGGAGAGCTGCTCGGCGCTGCTCATGGACACGTGGAAGTACAGGGTGCCGTTCTCCAGCCACTGCTGCTTCCAGTGCACCAGCGAAATGTCCGACACGGTCCCCGACATCTCTGCAGGGACAGAACACACAGCTGAGGGTCGGTTTTCTCCAGGATGCCCAAAGGTGTTATGCTAAGTGATCGAGGAAATTGAGACTTTTGAGTCTTAGCCCCAGAAATGCTTCTATCTCATTTTAGCCTCTACCTGTTACTTCCCCTGTATACGAGCAGTAACGTTTGTCTTCCTTAATAAAAAGCAAGGGGCTACAGAGTGCCTTGGGATGTCTAGGTCAGCAAGGCAACAACAGTAAATCACACAGGATGCCCTCAACTTCCTATGGCTCTCACAGGAAACAGGCTGGAAGAAGCTCCCAGGGATCTGCAGCCAAGCCCAAGGGAGTTCCATGGCTCAGGGAGGACGCCGTGCCAAACAAGGCAGGATGCGGACACCAGCACACACTTTGCTGGCATGCACAGTGGAAACCTTCCAGCTGTGGGGCAGCAGCACAGCTGTATTTAACAGGGACACTCTCGGCACAGACTGTGAGCACCAGCAACAAGGGAAGACCACCAGGCTTGACAAATATCTATTGACCTTGGGGCCGCATCTGTCAGTCACCTTCTGCAGCTTCTGCTGGTTTTACATCCCACCCATTACCGATAGTTAGAATGGGCACCCTGGGAGCCAGGATTACAGCATCCCAGCACACAGACCCACACCACCAGTTTTCCCTGACCTGCACTGAATTGGGGGTACCCAAAGGGCACCCCCAGACCTGCAGACCCGGTGACAGCAGCAGCTCCCAGCCTCAGCTGCAGCTCCTGAGTGGGCCAGGAGCACTGACAGCTCTGCAGCTGCCCGGCACGTTGCACACGGATCTCTGCAGAGAACGGGTTTGGCAGTTTGGCAGCTGAATCAAAACAAAANAAAAAAAAAAAAAAAACCCCAACAAAAATTACTAGTACAAAATGAGCCAAAATATTTCTCCTTCCACCACATCTTTTTTGTGTTTGTTTTTCCATTTCCAGTATAAGCAATGGGAAGCAAGACAGGTCTTCTTAGTCACTGGGCCCACAGCTTCAGCCGTCACCGGCTTTGAGGGAGACCCAAATTCAATTCCCTCCTATTTGGGAAGAGACCAGGTCTGACAGCCCCTGCCCCACTATCTGCAGCTGTGTCTGCCCCAGAACAGTCAAGAGCACAAGCTCAGGTACTTCTGGTGCCACAGTGGAAACAGAGATAAGGTTCTCCTCCTCCTCCTCCACCTTGGCTGCAGAGGGTCAGTGGGGAGAACAGTGCTTGTTCCCCTGCAGGCAAAGCAGCCAGGGAATGCTGGTGGCATTTTCCATTTCATCACCCTGAGCCCAGCTGGGCAAAAGCACTTGCAGTTCCAGCTCCCAGTGGAGAGGAAGGAAGGAACAAGCCCAGCTGAGGATGTCCTGAGGAGCCACCCACACCTTGCAGGAATCAATGGTGCTTCAACAAAACACTTGGGTGGATGAGCAGCCCCTCAGGCTACAAGACCAGGCACTTCCACTTCTACAAACCCATGTCCCAGCCCAACAAAAACACCTCTCAATCCTTCAGGAACAGTTTTTGTCACCCCTGAAATCAATATATTTTCCAGCAGCAAGCTCCTGGCTTCCCAACGTGGATCGAAACAGAGCCAACCGACCTGCTCATGGAGAAGACCCCATCCCTCCACAGGTCCTGCAGGGCTGAGGGCAGGGACAAGGCCACCCCATTACTGCCAGATCCCCGATTCAGCACCTCACTGGTGACACTCAAAGCCACCACAGTGTCACCTCACTCTCACCAGAGGGGCTTGCTCACTGCCTCTGCCCCGCCCCCAGCACCTTTCTTATCCTTATCCCCAACCCCTGTGCACACCTGAGCGCTCAACAGAGAAAAACCCAACAGCTCCCAACCACGCATGGATCCATCAAGAGCCCACACCTGTGCTTGGGAGGTGATGCACGAGCTCCCTGTCACATCCCTGCCACTGCCCTGACATCCTGCTATTGACCCTTCTCTCCTTTCACGTAAAAACTCTTTGCTGGAGCAAATCAGCAGCAAGAGGGTGTTGCTTTCACTCTGGAACCTGGAAATCACGGCAGCCCTGCAGCTCCTTCGAGACCTGGGAAACTCATGGAATGAATCCTGTGTCTCTCCCCTCCAAACGAGGCTAAAGCAGAAGGTTTCTTATAGCAGTAAAAATAAGAACAAAATGAGAGAAATATCAAGGCTGCTTAATTGCAGTCATCTTCCCAGCAATACTTCAAAGGTCTGTACTGAAAAGCATCTCCTTGTCTAATTAAAATCAAAACAAATGCTACTTTTAGGAGCAAAAGCACTCACTCAGCTTTGCAGCAGAAATCCAGGATCATCCACAGAGGCAAAGAGGCCATGGGAGAGCACAGCAGCATCAAGGGAGAGACTCTGTTATGCAAAGCCATAATCTTAATTCTGTCCAGAGGGACAGTCACCCACAGGAGGGGATGATTCGCAGAATTACACACTCCTCACACACACATCCTGCAGCAGACCTTTCCTAAGGAGCTCAGGAAGGAGGTTCTATCACCCAGCCCACAGCACAGACCATGGGGATGCCACCAGGACCCCACTGCTCCAGTTCCAAAGGCTACATCACATTAGGGAAGCAGGGAAAAAACCTCCAGGGTCAACCTTTCTCCAAATTTTTTCCCTTACACACACATTTTTGCATGGGATGTTTAAAAGGATCACGGAGAACATTTCTCAGGAGCTCTGAAATATAGGCAATTTTTTGGATTTTAGCCTAGACTGAAGATAAGCCTGTTTCATTTTCAAAAGGTCTCTTCCAAAAGTAGAAACTTCAATTTAACATTCGTTTCACAATTTTAAGCAAACCCAGCAGCCAGGCAATTTGTGACAAACACAGACTTGCCAAGCCTGGGTGCCCATTCCCACACACTCACAAACACTCGTGTGCTTAAGCTTTCAAAATTTCAGGGCACCTGCTTACTACCCCCCAGCACCCCCAGGACACCACGAGCCTCCAACCAGATTCACTACTCACAATAAAAATAATTTTAAAAAAGCTTTTTCAAGCCCTGTAGCTGCAGAATCACTCAATACCCAAACACAGGGACGCTTCTTGGCCTCATATACTTGACACGAATATTACACTGCCCGTGTTTCACACTGGACACACACTGTCACTCCACTATCTGCTGTAGTTACAGCAGTGAGAGCCCGTCCATCAGACGGAATGGAATAGTCTGCAGCGAGATTGCCTGTTATCAGAGCTTTCAAACGCTTTTGGAACAAATTAAGGGCATTCCTGCACCCAAACCGAACGAGATACGGTTCAGGTTTTAACTGCGCAGCAATGGAAAAGCACTTGTGGTCGGTAGCTGTTAAAAATCTCAGTATCCAGCAGATGGGGAGCTATCAGATGGGGTTCAAACAGCCCTTTGTGAGTAAAACACCAAGTAAAACAGCCAAACAGATCATCAAACATCTGCCATGCCATCTTCCTACCTGCTCACTGTGCTCAGCAGAGAGGAGGCAACGAAGAAACAAGGAGAGTCCTCATTCCCCACAGCAGGCAGCCAGACTTCTGCCCTCCTCCCTGTTCAAAGGCCCCGAGCAAGCACCACCTCCATCCCAGAGCAGAGGATCTGAGGAATCTGTTCTCCCCCAACATCAGCAGATATATCTCCCCTTTCAGCCTCCCCAGGTGCCTCCCCAAACCTTCACACCTTCCCCTCATCTCCCACCACACGGCTCAGCCGAGCCCACGGGCAGCACCCAACAGCCTCTGGGATCACCTGATGATGGTCTGAAAGTAAGAAAAAGGCACACAGAGCATTTCTGCCTTTTCTGCTCTTCCTCAAGCTCTGTGTCTTGTACAACTTCTACAGTCTTCAGCATTTTCCTGGGAAATCAAACAAGCAATCCAAACGAAACCCTTCCCAGGCCTCAGCCTCTGACCCGGGCTCGTGCCCATCAGCAGGTCATCCATCCAGGATAAGGCAGGGGACAGCGGTGACCACAGCTGATCCCTTCCAACCAACTCTCTAATTCCCTTTTTCCCTTTGCTGTTGCTACAACCCTTACATATAAACATTTCATTGAAGTCTTCAACTTGTGTTACAATCAAACTTAAAAGCAAAGGGGCCTAAATGCATTTGGTTGGGAACCAAGACGATTCCCATAAAAGCAGATTATGCTGACATGATGAATACAAAATGAAACAGCAGATATTAAAGTTGGAGGGTTGTTACTCCGTGCCTTCAGGCTCCTGGCCACCCTACCCACCTCCTCCCTTCTCTCTCCCCTCCTCTTCGGTCTCACTGAAGGTAGGGATAGCCTTTTTACCTCTGCCTTCTCCAAGGCAGCCAGCCAGGCTTGAAATATTCACCAGCTCTCCCCAGCCCCCACCCCAACCTTATGCAATGCCTCAACATTCATGACTTACTCAGGGGGGTTGCAGCCCTGCCTTATCTGTCATGGCGTTGTACAAAGCCTGTGTTGTATTTAATTGGCTTGTTCTTGTTAATCTACCGTGATTATTGTATTTTTATTTTATTCTTGAAGGTCATTATAAAAATAAGCCCTTTTGCTTAGAGCAGTTCATCCCCACAAGGTTCTCCACCCCCGGATAACCAAACCCTCCTTGTGCTTCCTCCTCCCAGCTCCCCGGCGCTGCTCAGACCTGCTGGGCACCTTTCCTGTCAGTACCAAGTGCTTGGGGTGATGGGTGAGGAGCCAGGGAGTAATTCCCAGCGCACGGATCCAGGCTCCTCCGGCCATTTTCCTCCCCACCTGCTCCATCCCAGCAGGACCTGCACCCTGCGGCCAGGCTTCCTCAGCTCACCTGCACAGTTCAGCATCTCAGTCTGGCAGAGGAAAAGCTGGAGCTCTGCTTAGTGATTGTATTTCCTTTTGCAGAGACACAATTCCAGCTCGTGTCCCCTTCTTCCGCACCCCTCATCCTGCCACCCCATTCCATTGCTGTTATTCCAGGGGCTCTCCTGAGTTAACGCTCTCCAGAGGCACCAACCTCCAGTAAAGTGTTAGTTCAGAGATTCGTCGGTGCTAGCTACCACTTATGCTAATAAAGCAAATTTATGCAGAAAGTCATAAACAGAGAGCTCTCCCCAGTGCCCTTGCCAGCGCAGGATTGCTCCCTGCGGAACAGATTATCACACTCCGTGCAGACTAGTTCCAAAATTACTCTAGAAATGGGGCTTCCCCCATGCTCCCCAGGGGGCTATTCTGCAGTCACACATGCCCTAAGAGTTCTAAGAGTTTGGGTCTTTTGGTGGCAATGTGGTGGAGTTTTTTATCCAAATCATTAACTCAGGTTTCTTTCTTCCCTTCCCCTCCACTCATTTTTTAACGTGTTCCTTCCCTTACACACCTCCTCCCCTGCTCTCCCCTCACAGTACTCCCTGGGGCAGCACACAAATGCAGCTGCAGATCATAAAAAGTAATAGAGAAGCTCAGAAATTTAAGAAAGGGGGAGAAGAAAAAAAAAAAGATGACAAGCTCGCTCTGATCATCTCCTTTCAAAGCCCCTGTCTGTGAGAACACAGCGCTGCACCTGCAGGGCATTTCAGGGGTGGCTCTGGCGCTGTGCGGGTCTGCAGGGACACAGAATCGTGGAATGGTTTGAGTTAGAAAATCTCTCTGAGATCATCAAGCCCAGTCATTAACCCAGCAGTGCCAAATCCAAGACATGGTGCCTGTCCAGGCACGGTGCTGGGTGGAGGAGGGCTGGAGACAGCCTGGTCTCGGGGTGGTCCAAGGGGGATCCTGCTGGCACCGTGTGCAGGCTGGAGCACTCTGCATCTCATTGCCAGCAGCATCGCACATCTGACCTTGGACAGGCAAAATGGGGTTTGCAGTCAAGTGGGTTCAGGCTCTGCTGGAAGGAAAAGAACAAGCAGCCAGGCTCGGACGTGCTCCTGGGACCAGTCACCTCACAGACACAAAGATGTGGGAGGAGCTGAGCCACCACCAAAGGGTTCCTGACAACCAGAGCAATGCGACTGAAGGTGAGGGCAGACCCCAAGCTCAATAGAAACACAAAAAACAAGAAAACCTCCTCGGTTCGCATGGAGAGCTTGCAGACTGCATCATCCAGAGGCAGTCCAAGAGATGAAGCCAGGGTGAGCAGGGAGGACAGAGTCAGCCCCTTCCGGGCCTCGGCCCCTGGACGCACTTCAGGCAACCGGAGGGTTGGGCTGCTCCAACACAGCTCTCTCGGTCTCGGCTCTGGAGCCCTCTGCACCATCCCCACATCCCTTCGGCCTTCCTAATCCCAGGCTTTAGGCTCCCTGAACACATCAGGGAGCAGATATTGATTTGCCTGTGCTGCCCACAGATCTCAGTCTGACTCCACAAAGCCCAGAGCAGCTCAGCACACTCCGCGCTCCTGCAGCTGCTTTGATTGCAATTCAGGCTCCAGCACATTACCCTTATTTATAATGCCAGGGCTTCCGTGTGGCGCCTCAGGCACTCTGAAATTATTACAGGGCCCTTTGACTTTTAATTCCCTTCCATCCAATCCCGTCTTTACCTGTCGGCAGAGGCTCCTCCGGCCAGCGGTGGGAGCCAAAGGCGCAGGCAGACAGCGCTCTGTTCTGCGGAGCCTGCAGGAATTGCCGGCACGTGGATGAGCCATCTCCGTTTGAGTGAAGAGCACCAGGTATGGGAGAGCAGGAGGAGAGTGCTCCTGGGTGAGGCTTTCTCGGAGAGAGGAGACACTCGGGCTTGGAGCAGCACCGGGTCAGCCACGGCCCCTCCGTGGTGTGACTGGGCACCTCTGCCCAGGGAGGTGGAGGAGTCACCGTCCCTGGACGAGTTTGAAAAAAGACTGGGCATGGCACTCGGTGCCATGGTTTAGTTGATGAGGAGGTGTTAGGTTAGGTCATAGGTTGGACTAGATGATCTCAAAGGTCTTTTCCAACCTAATTCATTCTGTGATTCTGTGTGATTCTGCGATGCTGCCATAAGGAAAAATAAGGTGAAGGAATGTGACTTCAAGCATCAGAGCCCCTCTTTCGTGCATCCTGCAGAGGTGATGAAGGGCAAAATGCCAGAGGAATGGGTGTGAAGGAGGTGCCTCGATGCACGGATTTTGCTCTCCAGCCCTCTCTCCTTCCCCGATCCCCACCCCTCTGTTAAGGCATAGGAGTTTTCTTCGGAGGTGCTTTAGGGTTTTAGTAAAAAGCTAAAGCTTTGCCACTTCTCTGGAGCCTCCTGGCTCACCCAGGAGAAGCTCAGGATTTACTTTTGAAACAGCACCTAAAGGCACAAGGAAGAGGAAGATGTCACAGGAGAAAGAGCTGCTGGTCCATGAAAGCTGCTGTTGTGGCAGTGCATGGGGGGGAAAGCTGGGACAGTCCTCTGTTCCCAGTTACTCCAGATCCTCAAATCCAACAACAGACAGATCTGATAAATGGGGAGAAAAAACTCTACCTGAAAGGCACAAGCATCATTTTTTGATGGTCCAACTCTCAATCTCTGTTAAAGAAATCTGTGCCTTTGATTTTGAAGCTTTTCTGCAGGTAACAGGCACACGGCACTGGCCTGGCTCTGTGTTCAGGGTGGATTAGGTGAGACAGGTTTGCATGCAGACTGTGGGGATGTCCTGGCTCAGAAAACTCAGTGTTGGGCAGGGAATGAGCAGATCTGCTGCATCAGGGCAGGCAGTGCTGCCCAGCCCTGAGCCCTGCACGGACCTGGCCTGCCCCACTCCAGGTGCCAGCCTGGGACATCTCTCCATCACTGCCCCGGCCCTGCGTGGGACTCCAGCCTGTCTGAAAACCCAGCCTGGCTCCTGCAGGACCACTACAAGCCTTAGAAGGTCTATTCCCACCGCACACCCAGAGGAATGGCCTTTGAAAGCCTTCACTAGGCACCTGGATAAGAAAAAAACCCCTATTTAATCCTCAAGGCCAGGCAGAGCTCAGCCATGTCACAGTGCCTCTACGGTGACACCGGAGCTTTGCTTGGAGCCTGAATAGATCTGAAGTGTCCAATGACACAACCAGGGAAGAGCTGCTGCCTCTGATAACCACTCACTTGAATTTTCACTGCAGCCAAGGGACCACCAGGGAGGTGGCTGGGCAAGGCACAGGGAGGGCACAGGGAGGGCACAGGGAAGGGACAGGGAAGGGACAGGGAAGGGGCACAAGGAAGGGGCACAAGGAAGGGGCATAAGGAAGGGGCATAAGGAAGGCACAAGGAAGGCACAGGGAGGGCACAAGGAAGGCACAAGGAAGGCACAGGGAGGGCACAGGGAGGGCACAGGAAGGGCATTGTGCATCACCTGCAGCAGCAGCACACAGTCCCCAAGTGCACAGGAAATGCTGGCATATGGAAACAGGGCCAGATGGGTTCTGCTGATATCATAACCCAGATCCCACAGAAGGAGAGGGAAGGAGCCACATCAGCCCCCACCTGCCTGCATCGCTCCTGCTTCCTTTTCCTGGGCACCGGTAAGGCTGGGGTGGGGACGCCTTTTCCCAGGACAGCCTCAAACACAGACACAGCAGAGCAGCCCTGGGAGTCAGGATGGCACTAGATAAGGCTTGTGCAAAGGGAAAACATTTGGAAAGCCACCCCTATGGCCTCTTCCTTGTGCAGGTAACAGCAGCAACAGCAACTTCCCCTTTGTCTGTGAGTTTCTGCGGGAGCTGAGAGCTGGGAGCAGGGCAAGGGCAGCCCGGCACAGCAGGATGGGCATCGGGGCAGAGCAGGACCGACACAAAGGGACAGAGAGAGAACGTGCTTGTCTTCCCTGCGAGCTGTGGCAGGAGAAGAAGGGCAACACGACCTATTCAGGTGATTTGAAGAGTGTGGCAAAGCCAGGCAGGCTCCAGGACAAAGCAGAGAGGTGCATTGGCTATACAGCCACCAAGGAGCCAGCACCAGCCCCGAGGGGTGAGCACGCCTCCGAGCTCCATTAGAACCAGCCAAGAGCTTTATAAGTCCTCTACATTTTTAAATCTCTCTTTGGGAAACAGACCTCTTAAAATGATAAGGCAGTCTGATAGCTCAGGGCTCTGCTCAGACTGTGAAGTCATTTTTCTACAATGGCTCCTCCATGGACCTGCCCTCCCAAAGGGGAGGTGGAACAGGCAGAGAAGGAGAACAAAACAGGAGAGAGGAGGTCTGGTTGCCTTCTACAAACACTAAGACAGTTCCACCTCCTGAGAGATGGATGTCCTTTGCCAAGGAGAAGGAGCTGGCTGGGCATTTTCAGGGGAGAAAAAAAAGCAGCTAGTGGATTACTTGGGATCTTCTGCCTCGGTGTCACCTGGAGCACCAGGTGGGTGCATCGAAAGCCAAACAGCCCGAAAATTCTGGGTATGCCCTTGCCCAAAAAGGCAAAAATATCAGTTACCAGGAATGACCAGTTGCTGCTGTCCCTCCATGTGGAGCGTGATGGGGGCTCCTAAACTCACAGTGTCCCTTCCCTGCTGTCAAGGCAGACATCCACAGCGGTTTCAAAGGATTAAGAATCTTATCTCTTCTCCAGGAGAGGCTTTTGAGTGCTCGCTCCCAGGAAAGCCCCTAGAGCCTGCCAGGTGTACAAGGTACCACTCAAGTACCCAGGTTTTGTCTGGGCTCCTCAACAAACCCCAAATTCAGCCCTTACCTATAGAAATGAGTTCTTGCAACCTCACAGAAAATTCATTTCTCTCTAAGACCATTACACCTTAACCCAGGAGCAACCTTGCACATTTATCTACCCCAGCACCCAGAGAGATTCCCAGGACACTCTGACAGGACTGCCCCAGTGTGTCCCAGCCCAGGACACTCTGACAGCCTCCTGTTGGCCAAGCACCACCAGAGTTCTGCAGGAAAGAAGCCCAGCAAGGGCTATGGGAAAGCAGACTGCTGCTCCCAAAGATGCCATCCCGGGGTGCAAGAAGATCCCCTTGAGCACGACAAACTACCTGGGCAGCCTCAGCCCTGGAGCCAAGGGCCGCTCTTGGAGGCTGCAAACCATCAGGCTGCCAGAAGCAAACAGGTTTTCTGAGATTAGCTGTGAAAATTCTCACCTCTCTCTGGACTGACTCCCACTGCAGTGAACTGGACTCAGAGCAGCTGATGTAAGAGCACAGCGAAGTCGCTGGAGGGCTCAGAAAGTGGCATCGTAAGATGAGGAGATGTTAATATCCAAAATAATAAAAGCAACCACATTTATTAAGGCTTCTCACAGCCTGGGGGCAAAATAATTTTTCCCCATTTAAAAGTGGGTAAGGCATAAGAGAAGCGGAGCAATTTGTCAGAGATTGGAAGCAACAAAGTGGCAGAGACCAAAGCCTGAAGCAGACACCACACACAGACACCACACACAGACACCACCCCATTCCAGCCCTTCCCCTGCAGCTTCCCATCTCCTTCCCCACTAGGAAAGGCTAATCCAGGTCATTATCTGGTGCCCCCACCATTACACCACCTTTAGATGCAACAGCAGCATGGTCTCATTTGCTGCCCTAATAAGAGCCTCAGTGAAAGCTGTACAGGAGGAGCTGCCCAAAAAGGGACACCTACACCAAGACAGAAGAGACATGGAGCGCTCTTCTCCTTGATCTGCATACACAAAGGTCATGGGAAAGTGGCAGAGGGGGATGAATCCTTGAAGCCTCATTAGAGGGAAAGAAACTGTTTCTGCAAATAATTGATTTCTAAATTTATCCCCTAATTAAATAGGTTCCCTGGACGAATCTGCATGCAAGATGCAAGGTGATGATTTAGTGCCTGGCTTCCTCCAGGAACGCATCAACACATGTTTGCAAATTGTCTCTCTGCCAGACTCAAAGGAAGGGTGATCATCTCCCCACACCGGCGCTCCCAGCCCCTCCTGACACCTGGAGCCTCGGCGCACCCGGCCGAGCTCCCTCTGCCCAGCTTCATCTGGGAGAAGGGTGTTTGTCATCTGTCCCTGGTCCCCATGCTCCAGCCCACGCTCCAGAGCAGGGGACCCATCCCTGCTCACAACCCTGCCCCAGTGGGAGGCCAGCCAGAGGGGTTTCTGGCAGGCAGCAGCTGTAAAACTCCAGCAGGACTGGAAACGCACTGCCCAAATTCGGCACGTAGCGCGGCAAGAATGAGAAACATTATCTCCAAAACACGCTCCTGCTTCCTACATCAATTCCACGGCTGTTCCTGTCTAGTCGCTTTGACTTTTTCCTACAGACACCATCAGCTAATAAAACCTCCAGAGACGGATCCTGGGATAAAACCAGGCTACAAGCTCTGCAAAAATTAAGCACATTTATCACTCTTCTGCGGAGAGCTCCTTTTGGAAAGCAGAGAGCCCTGATGCTCTCAGACAAGCATCAAAGGGCTTGGGACACGGAAACTCCATGTTAGCTTGAAAAGACGGTGGTGGCAAATGTCCCTGCTGTGACAGAGCCCTGGTAATTAACTCCTGCTGCCCCGGACGGTGAGCGCAGAGCCCACAGCCTGTCCATCCACGGTGCTGGACCGAAGCTCTCCCTTCCCAAAAAGAGAGGCACTTGCCTGCATTTACACACTGTCCTCTCTCTGGAAGCAGCAGCAGCGACACTTTTTCATCCCCTCCTCTTTCCTCCCTGCCAGCTTTCCACCCTCCAAGATCATTTGTGCAATGGGTGTACAGGCCCACCCTCCTTCAGCCCTTTGCTGCTGGATCTCCAGCTGTAGATTGTCCCCCCTGATGTCCCACACGCTGGGGTTCCTGCTCCTGGCAAGTGAGGCTGGCAAGGATGAGCCGTAGGTTTAAATTTAGACTAAATATTAGGAAATCTTTGCTGTGAGAGTGGTGAGGCCCTGGCACAGGGTGCCCAGAGAAGCTGTGGCTGCCCCTGGATCCCTGGAAGTGTCCAAGGCCAGGCTGGACGGGGCTTGGAGCAGCCTGGGACAGTGGAAGGTGTCCCAGCCTATGGCAGGGGGTGGAATGGGATGATTTTTAAGGTTCTTTCCAAGACAAACCATTCTGTGACTCTGTAAATGCAGCCTAGAGATGTTTTACAGTGCCCATCCCCGTCACACTGAGCAGATGTGATTTTCTCCCCACACCTCCCCCAAAAAAGTCTTCAAAACTGGAGCATCTCATAGCATTTTGGATTTCTCAACACTTCTGGATGAAAACCACCTTGTTAAGTGAGCTCTCCATCAAAAAATCACTACCACAGATGGAGCTTGGGCCCTAACCTACTTCTGCACTCAAAAATAAAAAGCCATTAGGTGGCTAAACACTTTAGGAACTGTGTCCCTTCATCTCCCTGCTGTGGTTTTCCGTCTGTAGCAGAGCATCCTCCTTTATAAATTGCCTCCGAGAGCCTCTGATCTCTTCTAAAAGAAAACAATATTATTCACAGGATGGGAAAGAGATGGAAGAGAGCTAATTAGTCCTCGTACAGAGGAGTTTGCAAGATACGACATTTAAATGAAGCCTGATTTTCAGATGGTGGTGCTAAAATCTTCATGTTACGTCAATGGCTTTTTCTTCCAGAGGTGCTTTTTTTGCTCACCTTGAGCATTTTTAAAGGCAAAAAAAATTTCTTTAGGTACCAAAGCAAATTCATAATCCAGATTTCCACCACTTTCCAACTTGAACAAGTTAAAACCCCTCTAAAAGCAGAGTCCTTGAGGCCCTGTTCCCCAAGGATGTGTGCACATAAAGCAAGGAAAATGTGTGGTTATTAGAGTTTAGCTTTATTGTTTCCAAAAAACACACTGAAGATTGTGTTTATGATTCTGAAGAAAATAAAAGCCTCTCTCCAATTGTTAAAATAGCGAACATGAGATACTCCAGTGACTTCTAAACAATCAAACAGCACAGCACCCTCTACCTGGATTCCAGAAAAGTCTGTACAAGAGTAAAAATGAGCCTGGGCAGGGATAGGAGATAAACCCATACCTCACCTATGAGCCAAAGGAAGCAGAATTAGTTTCTACAGTCATTTCATGAGGATAAGTTACATGGATGACAAGAAAACCATTCAAAACTCATTGCAAAATTCCTTAAGAGCCAGTTTTGCTGGTTTTCAGAAACATCCTGGTTTCTGAATTATCAAATCCCCTTTGAAAGCCAGACTTGAGGAAGAGAATCATTTAGACACACTCAAAACCAAACAAAAAGGTAAAATCTTAGCTGGAGCTTTCTCTCTGGCCCTTGCACAGGTCTCTTGCAAAGCCTTCCCCGCCCAGCACGACGTTCACACCTTCAGAGGGCTTCTCCTGCCCCACATCCCTGCCGTGCTGAAGGTCTGCCAGGAAGGGTTTGTGTCCATCCCTGCCATCCGTCAAACAGCACTGCCCAAAAACCCAACAGCCTTCACCACTTGTGCCCCTCCACCTTCAGCCTGCAGGAAGGACAACCCAAAGGGTGCTTTTCATCCCCCTCCTGTAAATATTACCGAGACTCCGTGAGGTCATGAATTATTGAATGGAGCTGTCTCTGCAGTTTAGGATGATGGTGATGGAAGGGAAATGCGGGCCACGGAGGGGCCATGTCCCCGGCACGGGAGCAGGGCAGGGAGCCAAGGGCCATGTCCAAGGGGGATCCTTACCAGCTTCTCAGTGTCTCTGCCCATCCATCAGAGCCTGACACCTGCCTGGCACGGCGGGGATCAAATGCACCTTGTAGGAAGCCAAGGGAAATACACCTTCCACGGCAATGGCCTGGGGAGGGAGGGAAGCTCTTCACACCCTGTTCGTAACCCTGCACCCCACTTGAAAACCCAGGACCGGAGACCCTCCCGGCCATGTCTGGTGGATAACCTGACAGGCTGACCTGGCAGAAGCAGGTCTTCCTTAGAGCTCCAGCACAGGGGAACAGACTGGAGGGTAGGGATGGAAAAAGCCAGAGAGGACAGAGATCCTGAGGAGGTGGTGACAGAATCCAGCCTCCAGACAATTTCACAGACACCTTCTGGAAGGTATTACTGGCAGCTCTAAAACAACCTGCTAGCATGAGCCTCGGGCTTGCAATAAAAACCAAGATGTATTTTTCCCAGGTTAGACAGATGTCTGAAAATTAAAGGAGCAGCCTAAAAAAAGATTTCAATTCCACCCGTCCCTTTGCGTACATTTACTCGCAAGCTCCTCGGAGACGGGGGTCAGCGCTGGAGCAGGGGAGCCCCAGCTGCCTTCATCCCAGCACGGGAACAGCATGCAAACCACGTCCTGCTCCCAGACCCACCTTGCTGGTTAATGGCTGCATTCCAAGAAATGCGTGACAACACTGAACTGAGTCTTAAACAATTTCAAAGAAACACCGAATTCAACACACACAGCCAGATCTTCCAGCTGAGGCAGCATTGAGTGTCCAAAGTAACTCCACGGTTTCTGGGCATCCTGCTCCAGAAACATGTCCCAAAATTGATCAGAAGGGAGGAGCTTCCAGGGCCACACTTTTCCCCTCTTCTATAAATTTCTTCTGTGGGCTTCCTTCTGGAAAAGGACATAACCAAAATGAACTCGCTGGCCCAAAGATGTGAGAGTTTTATCAATTAAACTCTACTTGGAAAAAGCTGAGAATCAACTTTTCCTGCAAGAGATTCACCACGATGGCCAACATTGACCATCACATCACACACTATACTGCTACCTGCGCTCAGGGTTAAGATCCCCATTTAAACCCCAGAAATTAAAACCATTGTGTCTCCAGAGGTGCACACCAGAGCTCTGCTAGTTCCAATCCTGCCCTTCACCTCCTCAAGATCCCCAGCTCATCCCCTGCCTGTGATGGCGATCGATCTGATCCCTGCTTGGCTCACAAATCCTGCCCGCTCGCTCTTTTTTTCACTCTGGATATTAAGGGAAGGAAATCTCTGGATCTATTTGAAATGAATTATACTCCAGTAATTGCAGCTGCTATAGGGCAGTATTAGGTCAAACTGCCCTTTTTGTGCTGTGTCTCAAACGCTGGAGATGATGAATGGGCTCATTTTCCGCAGAGCTGGATGCTCACAGCTCCAGGTGAAGCCCACGCAAACCACAGATGCTCATGGCTCCGATACCACGGCTCCTGCCAAGCACTTCCTTTAATAAAACATCCAAACTTGCACTGTGCAAACACAATCCTGGCGCGCACTCCTCGCCACTTGTTGTCATTGTCCCGCGGGTCCTCAGCACGCGGTGCCATCCCCACTGTTGGCCTCTCCAGGCTGCATTCGACTGCTTAAGAAATCTGTGCCGCTCTCCCCACGGAAGGACCTTTTCAGCCCAAAACAGATTCTCCCGTCCCATTCTAACTCTGTGTTAATTATTAAGATAGGGTGGGATCGAAGAGACTAATTACCACTGTAAAGTTACTCTCCTGAAGGCTGATAAGGAAAATAATTAGGATGGACAAGCATGGATTACAGAGCTCTAAATCTCTCTCTCGTCAAGATAATTCTGCTGCCCAAGCTCACAGATGACAAGCGAGTCCATCGGCAAACACGAAGCAGTGGTGGAGACCAAACAATGGGCTGGACCTTCACAGACTCCACAGAGCACAGCCCCTTCCTGCTGCAGCACAAGGGGGACTCTTCTCCAGCAGCTTCAGACTGGGACAAGCCCCCAACATGCAACTCCAAGGACCTCAGCACAGACACTCCGGGAAAAACACATAGAGCCTGGGAAATCCCAAGAGGATCGGCCCCATGCATATCTGCAGTCACCTTCCATCCCATGTTCAGCAGCTGGTTTGTCCACATGGAAGATGTTTCACAGGTGAGGTACAGCTGTGGCAGCTTAGGGGGCCTGCTCTGAAGCGTGACCTAGTGGGTGGCATCCCTGCCCGTGGCAGGTGGTTGGAATGAGATGATCCTTAAGGTCCCTTCCAAGCCAAGCCATTCTCTGATTCCGTGACCTCCACGAGGTCCATCTTACAGGACCTCGCATGAGCCATCGTGTGCCTCACCAGAGCACGGATACCCACAGGACACGTCCCTGTGCTCTGTTCAGACCCTGCAGCTCTCAGCATTTGTGCAAAACACAGCAAAAGTGAGGGTCAAGCTCGGGCAGAGCTGCCAGCGCCACCGAAATGAATCTTCATCCAGACAGCGGAGCTGAGGGCAGGAGCTAACTCACCCCACCTCCCAGGCAGCTCCCGGAGCTCCCGGCTCCCGCCTCCCGCTCTCTCCCAGCTCCCAGGGTCACATTCCTGGCGCAGCTTGGCACATCGCACATGCATTCCTCATGCATGCACACAGATTATTTTCCTCTAACAATTTCAGGCACCCTGCGCTAGAGCATTTATAACTAATACATATTCTAATGCTCCTGTTCACCTGAGACACTCGAAACTTTTCCTGGCTCATTTGTCAGAGTTGTTTTTTTTTTTTTTGTTAAATACCTTCTTCCCCTCAGGCCAGTGAAATGAGTCCAGTTAATTTTCATTTCCGCGGACACGGAAAGTCATCTCAAGGTCATTTTTGGGTTATTTTACAGTTTCAAGTCTGGAGGGTTTTGCAGGATTTGCAATTGAGGCTTCTGATTATCTGCTGCATATTGAAACGAAAAGGAACCAGCTGAGGAGAGACAGTGATGAAGCACCCCATTGACACCCAGGTAATTAAGGAGAAACAAACATGTTTGTTGGCTGAAACAAGGGGAAAGATGATGCAAACCACTTTATTCTAGCAAAGGAAGAGAGGAGGGAGGAAAGCAAAAGCAGCAGCTAATGGGTTTCCATCAGAAGGGCACGCTTTGCTCAAGCCAAGACCTTCCCAGTGTGTTTGCATTTCAGTGGGAAGGCTGTTGGGTGCCACCGGGAGGCTTTTGTCACTTCTGATCAGAAAGAGAGCAGAAAAAAGAAACCCGGTAAACTGCAAAACACAACCTTTGTGATGCAGGCAGGTCAACACAGCCCCATTCTGAAAGGAAAACACAAAATATATCCCCGTATGTCCCAAGGGCTTGGAAGCATTGAAGCCTGGAGGTTTGCCGTGGGACAGCCCCATCTCCTCCTGACCGGCTTTAGCATTGAGGTCCAGGAAATGATTCCCTTGGGAAATGGGTGACTCCCAGTGTCAGCCCACCTCATGGGCAGGACCAGAGGATGCTGGAGCCAAAGGAAGAAACAACTTCCCCAGTGAGCGTCAGCACTGGGCTCCCAAAGCTCGCCCGGCGCAGGCGCGTCAGTCTGCGCTCCAGAAGTGTTTGTGAGATGTTTTTAATATCGCGGTGGCAGACGGAGAGATGCAATCATGACTGAGCCACACATCTCCCCAGGTCCTCAGGGAGCTCGGGTACAAGCCTGGCTTTGTTTCTTTCCCAGGGAACAATCAAGATAGCGGGCTCGAAGCTCTCCTCACAGGCACTCTCGGGGGGCAGGAGATGGTAATTGGTTTGTGTGCACTGGTGGAGGCTTTTTGGGTTTCAGGGAACCGGGCAGGAATGCTCAAGCTCTGGGGCAGCAAGCACCCTGGAGAGACCTACAGCCGACGGTGGGTGCTGAGCTGGTACAACGCTGGCCTCAAGTTCCCCAAAACTGGCTTTGGCCCTCTAATCATTTGCTATCCAAAAAGCACTGTTTGTTGGGTTTTTTTTCCCCCATGAACAAGCAACTTCCAGAGAGGAACAGCTATGAGAAATAGCTTGTTTTAGTCTCCTTAAAAAAGCACACAAATCCTGTTATTGGGGGAGTGATTAATTCTGCTCCCGCAGTTCCAGGAGATGATGTTTCCCTTCCCAGGCAGGAAGGGAAACGCTCCGGCCAGGTCTGAGGCACCAGCACCACCTCCCCAAGCTCACGGTAGCCTGGGGGCACCGGGGAGAGGGCAAAGCCACAGCCCCCACTGGCACCAGGGCTCAGAGGAGGATGAGAAACATCAGTGAGGGCATTGCTGGACCACCAGATCATAGGATCATGGAATGGTTTCACTTGGAAGGGACCTTAAAGATCATCTTGTTCTGCCCCCTGCCAGGGGCAGGGACACCTTCCACTGTCCCAGGCTGCTCCAAGCCCCGTCCAACCTGGCCTTGGACACTGCCAGGGATCCAGGGGCAGCCACAGCTTCTCTGGGCACCCTGTGCCAGGGCCTCACCACCCTCACAGCTAGGAACTTCTTCCTGTTATATCACATCCAGCCCTGCCCTCTGGCAGTGGGAAGCCATTCCCTGTGTCCTGTCACTCCAGGCCCTTGTCCCAAGTCCCTCTCCAGCTCTCCTGGAGCCCCTTTAGGCTCTGGAAGGGGCTCTGAGGTCTCCCTGGAGCCTTCTCTTCTCCAGGTGAACACTCCCACCTCTCCCAGCCTGGCTCCAGAGCAGAGGGGCTCCAGCCCTTGGAGTATCTCCATGGCCTCCTCTGGGCTCTCTCCAGCAGCTCCACATCCTTGCTGTGCTGGGCCCCAGGGCTGGAGGCAGCTCTGCAGGTGGGGTCTCACCTGGGCAGGGCAGAGGGGGAGAAACCCCTCCCTCAACACGCTGGCCACGCTGCTTAACCTCAGCTTCAGTTCTACTCCAAACTAGACTCAGATCACCTTGGAGAGGATTAAACACGGTGGCTACAGAGCTGCTCCTTCCCCTGGTCTCACAGGGAACCCTGGAAACACAGGGAGACGCAGGCACCAGCAGCCTGCAGCAGTGACCTGACACCTCCAGCTGCTCGGGTCAGGTCCTTGCAAGATGCTAATGCTGTAAGAGTACAGCTGAAGTCAGGACTATTTTCCTGCTGACTGTGAAATTGGTGTAAAAAAAAAAAAAAGGAGAAATGTATTGCCATGTACACTTGTCCAGCTACAGCAGTACCAAAGGCACGGTGCACAGCCTTGAGATTTAGTCATCTTTATGGTTGTTGAAAGCACTAAGGAAAAAACCAAAATATCACATGTTTTGCTGTGAACGCAATTGTTTCATTTGACAATTAGTTCTGAAATACTGAATGTCTGGAAACCAAGTCAAAAAACCCCTAAATTTTAGAAAAAGATCATTAAATCACTGTTGGGCCAAACCTATTAAAAAAAAGAAATGCTTGAGTCAGAAAAATCTCGGTTCTACTGTGGGATCACCCAGTGGGAATGAGCCCTGGGCACCAGAAGGAAAGAAGGATGGAAACCCATCCAAGCTCGGCCAGTGGAGGGAATGGCACTGCCCCTGCCCTTCCCAGAGCACACCTCCCAGCCTGCCAGCACTCCTCTGTCCACGTGTCAGCACGGACCTGGCAGCGTCATCCTGCCTAGGAAGGATTTTCCAAGTTCACACGTCCAAGGACTGGGTTTAACACTGGTCCAAAGCTCCTGTCCCCTGTGGGTCAGGGGGATTAGGTGTGAGCTGACTCAGAGGGCTCCACTGAGATGCAGTGATCGGCAATCCAAATTAAACACAACCCAAATTAAAACCCGCTGCTGCCAGCCCCTCAGCTGGGCCAAACTCCCTGTTCTGAGCCAGAATGAGCCCCTTCTCCACACACCAGTGACCACAGAAAAGCTGCTGCTTCAGCACCCTGCACAGCCAGCCGGGAGCAGGGAACCCTCCCCGGGTTCACCTCAGCGCTGCTGCTCCTTCTGAGCTTCCCTTTTGCTCACAGCCCCCTGGGCACTCTCTGCTGCCTTGGTTTTTAAGGGAAAACTACAAAA
This sequence comes from Mohoua ochrocephala, assembly GCA_013398855.1. Classification (NCBI taxonomy): domain Eukaryota; kingdom Metazoa; phylum Chordata; class Aves; order Passeriformes; family Acanthizidae; genus Mohoua; species Mohoua ochrocephala. The sequence continues at coordinate 419,665 of VZTA01028601.1, forward strand.
TCACCCTGAATGAAGAGATGTGACTTCTCCTAACAGCAACCCCTGGGGCTGTGCATCCCTCCTGCTGCCCAGCCTGGAGCTGCAGGGATGTACCACGGCCCCTGGAGCTGGAGAAGCTCCTGGTTTATAGGGATGTGTGCTGCTGAAGGGAAGAGGGAGCAGCGAGGAGATAAGGACTCGCTCCTGCCCATGGTGCAGAGAAGGATTAGATACTTACAAATATTTTATCCTAGCTAAAGTAATTGCACCACTTGTTCTTATGAGTCAGAGCTATTTATTTTCATGCTTCAGGGCATCAGTTGATCACACCAGCTGAGGTCAGGCAGAAATTCCCACTGCTCCTGTAAGCATTTTGCATATTGCAGGGATGTGCATTAGCACCAGTCCCTGCAGCCTGGCACTCCCCCATCCCAGTCACCCTCTTCAGTCTCATCCCATGCAGAGGACACGCCAGCACCTGAAGGGAGATGACAAAAAAGCTGGGGAGAGGCTTTTTGCAAGGGCACGTAGTGATAGGGCAAGGGGGAATGGCTTCACACTGACAAAGAGTAGGTTTAGATGAGATACCAGGAAGAAATTCTTCCCTGTGAGGGTGGTGAGGCCCTGGCACAGGGTGCCCAGAGAAGCTGCGGCTGCCCCTGGATCCCTGGAAGTGTCCAAGGCCAGGTTGGGCAGAGTTTGGAGCAGCCTGGGACAGTGGGAAGGTGTCCCTGCCCATGGCAGAGGGGTTCAAATGAGATTATCTCTAAAGTCCCTTCCAACTCAAACCACTCCATGATTCTGTGATTCTATGGTTTTAAGAAGTACAACACAACAAACAGTCCCTGCTCTCACCAGTTTAATGCCTGTCCATGGAACAGCACATCCCACTCTCCTCCCCTAGGAAGGAGCCTCTTGTTACCTCTGGATATCATGGCCACATCCAGCTCCACTCCAGCCTCCAGGCAGGAACCAGGCAGAGACACCAGCAGGAAGAGCATCCAAACGAGAAGGGATGGTATTGGTTGTGCAGGAGGCAAAAATGAAAATAACTCCTTTTGACCCTGGAGCACGCGAGCCAAACTGGGGTCACTGAAGCTCATTTTGGTGGCCAGCAATGCCACAGCCTCTGCTGGGAGCAGACATGGATAACTGCTCATTCCTGAGCGCTCAAATTGTGTCACCAGCAAGAACCCTCCCCCAAACAATATTCGGCCAATATTAATAAGTAAAAACTAGGCAGCATGTGCTTGGTAGGGGCAGAGGAATGCAAGAAAACAGCCACAAGCATTGGACTGGGAAAAAACACCTCCCTGGGCTAACCAACCAGCTCCAGTAACGCAGAAGCGTTTAATAAAGGTCTGGGAAAGGAACAGCCCTTGATCTCCGAGCACTGAGCATGAAATGAAGCAGCAGAGGCCAACGCACACCAAATAAAAGGTTCCCTCCACACAAACAACAGGTTGGCTGCTCTCGGAGGAAAACGCATGTGGCAGCAGGGATGCAAGGTGTTTCAGCGTCCCTGAGAGCACACACAAACCAGGTCAGAGAGTGTCCCCTACCCTGCATCCAGCCTGGAGCACCTCCAGGAGCTGCAGCAGCACAGGATCGCTCCCTTGTCCCCTTCCTGTCATCCTGCTGGTCCCCGAAATCCACCCCCAGCTGTCATCCCAAACAGCCTCGTGTTGCCTGCTCAGCCCTGCTCCCAGGCTCACCGCAGCCAGGTATCTCCACGTTTCCTCATCTGCGCCTCACTGATCCCCATTAGTAATTACACTGCAGCGGCAGCAGCTCCGTAACTTTAATTATAAGACAATTTCTGTTCTAATCCCTGGTTTTGACTCACTGCCGAAGACCCCCCTTCTCTTCTCCCCCCATGCTCTCGTTCGGTCATTTCAGAAGTGAAACCGTGCAGCCAAGGAGGAGTTTGAACAATTAGGGATAATGATCATTCCGACACGGCTTTCATACAGATGCCTGACGCCGCTTCAAGGGCAGGACCAAAAGGGCACTCGCGCTCGGAAGCTTTGCCGTTCCTTATGTCGTCAGGAACAGCACCAGGATCCTTCCTGGAAGCTTGAATTCGTTTACTTTTCAAACAAAAAAATGCGTTCATTGTTTCCAAAGCCCTGGGACACCCTTCTCTCATAGCTGGCATCTCACCTTCAGCAGAGCCCACCATGGAGAGGTGCTGCAAACTCAGCAATCCCTCCCCATCCAGAGCATCCCATCAGCATCCTCTGGTGACATTCCCTGCAAGACAGCTGGGCTACAGCGAGAGCATCAGGAATATAAAACCCCCCAAGTCACAAGTCAGAAGCCCCAAGTTTCACTCTCAGATCTTCAGCTCCACTCCCTCGACTTCGCCTCTCATCCCCCCCACCTGTCACCAGGGATAACATTTTTTCCCTGACATGCTTTGTTATTCAGAGGTAGAAGATTCTGTAAATGCTGAATTATTATCATCAAATTATAATACTCAGAACACTGTCTCCCTTTGGGATTGGTGCTGCAGAAGGAGAGAGCACAGCACAGGCACCCAGAGCTGAAATGTGCCACGTTCCGTTCCCTTAGAGATAGCAGGGACGCACGCTGCTTTAGTACTTTCTCTCTTCCTCAGCTGTCCTGGAAGAGCTCCTCTGACAGGTCTGCTGGAGAGCACTGAACTATATTTGAAAGGTAATTTTTGAGCAAATGGAAACAGAACTGTCAGAGTTGTCACGATGAGATTTTTTGGAATTTCCCTCCCGTTTCAAGGGAGGGAGGAGGGAGAAATCATTGTTTCCAAAATGGGATAGCTCTTGACACTGCTTCCAGCTTCTCCAGGCTCCTTTGCAGGCTGGAGGACTCCACAAAAAACCCCCAAAATGGAATCATTCAGCCCCACACACTTGGTTGTCTCTCATTTTCACTTTCAGAAGTAAAAATAAAGCAGATTCCAGATGGAAACACTCACAGTCCAGGACAAAGGGGCAACCTGTTGAGGTTCCTACAGGGGAAGGCATCCTCCTGCCTCTTGCTGGACCCAGCACTAACAGGCCTCCAGCACTGAACCTTGGGACACACACCTTCCCCAAAGAGAAAAGCCAGCCCACATCTGGGACTTCTCAAAATTACAGCACACAAGCACAGAGCCAGCAACATCCAGTCCTGGCACCCACAGGGCTCTCCCTGAACAAACCCCTGGGCTGGGGAAGCACCTTCAAGGAAGAGCCTGGAGAAGGATCGGCACCAAGACACTCGCCCCTGCCCATTTTTAAGCCTTCACTTGGTCACCTTCGAGCCCCTCAAATGCCACATTTTCAGGAGAAGAGGGAAAGACAGCCAAACCTCTGGAGATGGGCAAAAGCTAATGAACTGCTAAGCACTGAGAACCGGGAGATTGCCCAGGAAGAGCCCCAGCACAGCTGCTCCAGCACCTGCCTGTTCCCATCACTCAGGCCAACAGCCTCAGAAATATTCCAGACGAGTCACAGGGAAAACACCAGTGCTGCAGGCAGCAGCAGCAGCAGCACCGTGGCATGAAGCCATCGGGCTGGTGAGCTGGGGAGAGGAGAGGCAGAGCTGCAGCCTGCAGCTCAGGATGGGAGGTTCTGCTCCTCTGCTACAGAACTTGCCAGCAGCTTTTCCCTGAATGTTTTTTTTTTTCTCTGGGAAACTCGCCCTGTTCCCCCTCCCACAAAGAATTCTGTGCGGCAAAACCCCAGTTCGTGTGGGCACTGGAAATGTCAGCCTCACCAGTCCTGCTGGGAAACTGGGCTTGCTGTGCCCACAGAGCATTGTGCCAGCACCCCTGCTCCCCGTGTGCCATCCCGGCTCGGGCACGACTGCCCAGTTCATCCCAGAGCCCCCACAGCAGCCCTCCCACCTCCGAGGGGTCCAGGCTCAGCACCAGCATCACCAGGCTGCCCCCCTGCCTCAAGGTGCAGCCTGGTCCCCTCCTCCCAACACACTCTCGCTGTCACATCCACAGCTTTTTCCCTGGGAATGATGACAGCGGATGATACAAGACCTTGAATTTAATTGCAGTGCAGGAAAAAAAAATTAAAAAATGTTCAGAGTGATAAAGAACCCCTTTCATAAAGCACATTAGTTGTGTCTCTTTTCTAAATAATTTTAGAGTTTTGCTTGGGGATTAGTTTTTGTTTTGCAATTCAGGACCACGGCTGGCAGAGGTGGATGGTTGGGCAGGCCAGGGTTTTTCCCAGGCACTTTTGGGCTGTTTCTTCCACAGACCTCGTGCTGCTAGAGAAGAATGGGAACGGTCATGCAGTGGTCATGAATAAATGGATTACGTGGGCATTGCAGGGAAGGGTCTTAGAGGTGGAGGGGGGAGCCGGGAGGGGAAGAGGCACCATGCCAGCCTCACTGGAGGGCAAACAGTGATTAAATATTTATAGATTTTAATGCATTGATTTGTTAAGTCGGGAAACAGTCCTTTAAGAGTTTCAAGATGCCTTTCAAGGCAATTCTCTAATCAGCAACCCAGGTGCAGCAAAGAGGAGCTCAACAAGAGGCAGAAAGCACTCCAGGGGAAAGTGTGGCAAGAGGAGCTCTCCCCTCCTCGCTTTCAGGGATCTCTGTGGCCAGGCTGGGATACGGGGGCACAAAGAGATTTATGTCCAAGGCTTTCCAATTAAGTTTCGCCTGGGAAGGATTTCTTTTTGGATAGCATTTCCGCAGGAGAAAATTAAATGACACGCTGCTTAGGAGAAACAAACTGCAGCATTTCGTGCTGCCCTTCCAAAATGTGCGCAGTCTGACCGAGGAGAACTGCTGCCCACACCAGCCTCTGCATCACCATCCCTACACCGGCCCCTTGCCTTGCTTTGGGAAAAACTCCACTTGAAAAGCATAAATAACCCAATATCGGGGATGTCCAGCAAGTGCTGACCCAGGTAAGGCAGTTCATTGCCCCTGGCAGCACTGCTGGGTCTGGCACGAGGTCCCTGGCACCTAACCCTGCCTAAGCTGGGACAGACCTTCTCGGGGGCACCATTTATCCTCTGGAAACCTTTCAGCACCACAAAAGCAAAGGGGTTCGGGCAGGCATTGCTCCTGCACAAGTGCTACTCACCTTCCCTGGGCCTCTGCTGATGGCAAACCTGCTTCCCCATCCCTCTTTTATGATGGAGCAGAGCTGGAAGCAGGACACTTGCCCAGCAGAATCCTAAACCTCCTGCAATTCAGCCATGAAAAACAATATGTCGGAGTAAAATGGCATTTTTAATTCTAATTCAGCCAACTGGAGGGTACAAATTAAATGTTCCCCCCACGCTCCCTCCCTTTTTCCAGTGAAATCATATTTTCTGAAGGGAAAGCGATGAGAAAAGTTTTGGATGCTCCTCTCTGGCTGTATAACATCAAGAAGCCCCCGAGCTGCACATACAACATCCCACAGCCCATTGAATCCATTAGCTTACTTATCAATATGAGATTAATTATTCCAGTTCACGGGATGTTTGGTCATTTTTTAGTGCCCCAACTACGACATCCAGAAGAGCTGAGATGCTCTGCCTTTAATTAGCTGCCTCTCACGGTCACAGCTTTCAAGACGCGAGGTGATGCCTCCTCTGGGCTCACCAAAAAAAAGACAAATAAAACCCATTTCAGGAACATCTGCTGATAAGATCAGCTCCTGTAACCCCATTCCAGGAGAGTGCTACAGTCTCACTTCCACTGATGACTCAACAAGTGTAGCAAGTGTGCCTTGAGTTTGGGTTTGTGCTGCCGAATTTTAAAAGGAAAAAGGAGGAGTGGGACAGAAGAGGGAGGGAGCACACAAACAGGGGAATACAAGGAACCGCACACATTTTGTTCCCGAATCCTCCAAACGTGACTCACTTTGCTCTATTGTGACAAACTGAAACGCCTCTGAGGAGTTCATTTCACGTCTCATCCATTCTCTGAATAATGGGAAAATCCCTCTTTGTTTCTCTAAGATATCAGCACGCACCACGTGCGCCCGCTGCCATTAGACATAATGGAACCAGATTGTCCCAGAAGTTGTTTTCGATTGCTTGAGTGCATCCTTCATTTAGGGAAACGAGAATGTATGAGCTGCTGTGCCCCAGCCGATGTGAGGGCGCAGTCTTTAAGCTGGAGCCAGGGCCATTTGTTTCCCAGCCTTGGCATGGGAAGAAAGTTGGTCATTTCCCCAGCTCCAGGCCAGGGTTAACCAAGGTCTTGGCCATCCTGCTGGGAATACCCAGGCTCCTGCCAGCAAAGGCCATGGGTAAAACTAGAGATCCTGTGGCAAAGGGTCCCCAGGGGCTTTGACGCTCCCATGAAGCCTGGAGATGTCCTCGCGCTGTGTGACGTCAAGCAAGGATGCTGTGGGAGGCACCAGAGATGCCTCTGCTTCCCTGGCCCTCTCCCAGTGATGCCTTAGGTTTGAACTTTTCTATGTTTCAAACCCTGCCCTGCCTGGTGTGGGACTCTGAAGGTTCCTGTGCCCTGGGAGCTGCTGTTCTCTCCTGCTGCTCACACACAACAAACCTCTGCAGGTTCCCACTCCAAGGACACCGGGCCCCAAATGGGTCAACTCAAAGCCTCTCAAGGGGGGCAAACTTGGGCTGATTCCATCATGAACTGAGGTGATCCTTGGAGAATGAACCCTGAGATGCAAATGAACCCAACTTATCAAAGTGGGAAGAACCCGTGAGCCAGGGTCCATCTGGGGTGGAGCCTCTGCACTGCCCAGGGTGAGCCTTTGAAGGCCTTCAAACAAACACCTCCTTTTATTCTCTTCATTCTCGTCTGGTCTCTGTGCTTTAGGTGGCCACTTAAGGCATCACATCGTGCCCTCATGCAGCACATAATGGTGACAGTTGCACAATGACAGCGCTCAGGAATGCTGGACACACTGAATGTTCAATGAGGAACAAAACCCCTGCTCATCTGCCAGGGAAAGGATCCCCCACGGACACACATTCTAGCTGGCTGCCTACAATTTGCTTTGGCTTCTTGGGACAAAAGAAAGTTTGAAAGCCTTGGAGACAAACCGGGCTGCCTTCAAGACTCCGCCTGTGAGAAGGATGTTGTTAACATTGCTAACATCGCTTCTGCATTCAGAGAGAACCAGTGGGGCTTGGTGAGGGAGAGCGATGGATCACAGCAGCCAGGTTCTGAGTTTTGTTATTTTTAATTGACTGCCACCTTGAGAGAGTTCCTCTTCCCAACATGAAAAAAATAAAATAGAAAAAAAAAATCCAAACAAAGCCAACGAGTCTGTCGGATCTGTTTCAGCAGAGCATCGACCTGAAGCCCCAGCAACAGCGGTGCTGAATGCTGAGCACGTGCCTGGGCTGTGCTGCTGAATTGGGACAAGCAAATTCACACCAATTCCTGTCCCGCACTTAGAGGATGGGACGGTCATTCCCCCAGCCACGCTGCACTCTGGGGACTTCAGGCCTTTGAAGTTTAACAAGTCTTAGGTTTTCCTCTTGGAGAAAGTACGAGATGTGAGAACAAGCAGAAGAACAAAATCTGTCCCCCTCCCTCGCGCTCTTTTTTCCCACTAAATCCTTATTTTCCTTTCATATTTACCTCCCCGGCCCTTCAGGGAAGGAACAGAGCAACACTTGACAGCAGCCAGACCAAACCCAGACCAGCAAGCACCACCAGTGAACACTGGAGACTGTGGGGAGAGGCGTGAGGGTCTCAAAGGGAGGTGGTCCCAGGGCTCTGCCACAGCCAGTGTCACCTCCCTGCTGTCCCCATGCCCAGCACCTCATCCCAGCCCCATCCTAATTTCCAGACAGATGAGCTCTGGGTCACACTGCATCATATCTTTTTCCCTAGAGCTGGCACCCAGCCCTCCCTTTATAGCTTCTCCTGGCGCGGTTTCAACAGCAATAGGTTTTATTATTCTGCCTTGCTGCCCTAATTCTCTCCGCACTCAATTTTCCATTGACCCTCTGGTGCGTTTGCTCGCTCTGGGCAGGCAGCAGGCAGCATTCCCTCACCTGCCGACATGGAATGGGAATGGAGGGGCAGGGCAGGCACCTCCTAGTCCTGCTGGCATCTGCACGGACACAACCCTGTAGGACAGAAACACCTGGGAAGCTTCTGAAGGGAGCAGAAAGGCAACGAGGGGCAGAGGGGGAACAAAAGGAAAGCCAAGGAAATAAAAAATGATGCAGCACAAAGAAAGTGAAGGGTCAGGGGAAGAGAAAGAAGAGCAAGAGCAGCAGAAATCCAGATGATGACGTGGGAAGCGCAACACTTGATAAATGGGTGATAAAAGAGCTGCATGGCACCAGGAGGGAGGCACCGCAGCACTGCCATGGCCTCGCCTCGGGAACCCTGCCGCCCCCAGGAGCCACCAGCTCGGCCCTGCATGGCTCCTGGTCACGTTTTCCCCGGGACACCCAGCAGAGCAGCAGGGAAGGATGCCGATGGTTTTGCTCCAAGGACAGCAGAGGCTCGTTTCTGCTTTCTCTTCTGGCTTCTACTCAGTCCCACAGGCCGGGCAGAGAAATGTGGTTGCCCCCTGCTTATGGCTGGAGTTTCCCCCCCAAAAAGTGGATTGCTCCTAGGAGAGGGCCCACGTCAAAGCCAGGATGACAGCTCTGATTGCTGTACTCATTTGCACAGCAGGTGGGACAGGAGCCTGGCAGCACCCTTGTTCTGCCTCCAGCCAGGACCTTCCCCCCCTTCCCCATCAGAGAGGGATGCAGATGCACAAACACAGCATCCCTAACCTGCAGCCTCTGTCCCCTGTGACACTGGCTGTCCCCAGAAGTCACCTCACCTGCTCCCACTGGCTGTTCCATGCCATCCCAGCTCACGCCATCACAAGCCTTATTTGCACAGACCATGCAAACACCCGCACCCTGACAGGGGTGAGAGCGAGGGGATCGGTGCCAGCGCGGCCCAGGGGGCTCAGGGGAGGGGGAGGAGGGGGAGGAGGAGGCGGAGGAGGAGGAGGAGAGGGTGGCTCGGCGGC
>VZTA01028601.1:428612-451779 GCA_013398855.1 Mohoua ochrocephala
AGGAGGAGGAGGAGGAGGAGGAGGAGAGGCTGGCTCGCAGCTGGCTGCTGAACACAATGCAGAGATGCAGAATGGCCTGTGATTACAATTTGAAGGGCTTCTATGCACTGAAAGGGAACTGATTCAATTGTGCCGCAACTCCTGAGAAGCTGTCGGCAATCAAGGCATTCTCCCGGCTACAATCACCGGAGGCAGGGTGGAGAAAGCAGGAAAGTATCGCGTAGGTGATGACTTAGGTACAGCAGCGAGGGTCATTCGCAGCTGTGATTTCCCTCCCATCAGCTCCATCGCAGGGAGCAGCAGGGACACCGTGGGGACAGAGGAGATGCTGGTTCATGAAATGCTGCTCTGGTGAATGCTGGATGGCCAGGGAGTCACCAAACCGTGATTGGAGGAAGTAGGCAACGCTGAAGGGGATGGATTTGGGGTGAATCTTTTGTGACCACTGCCTCCTGTGAGCTCCCCTGCGTGCACCACATCCCCCTGGGCTGCCAGTGAAGGAAGCCAGTCATCCTGCTCACAGGCACATTCTGCATCCCAGTTCCTGTCCCTGGAAGCAGGTAATGGGCAAAATTCCAGCCCAGCCTCCCCTCCCTAGGCAGACCATTGGAAACAGCTCCAAGCCCAGCACCCATCCTTTCACTTGGAAATCAGAAGGAATGGCCTCGGAGCTGCCAGCTTTCCCTCCAGCAACTCCATATCCAAGTGCCAAAACCCATTTCTAACGGCGTGCTGCAAACCTCAGACCAGGCCAATAAAACTTTTACAGAGACAAGTGAAGAACAAACCTCCCCCTGGCCCCTGCCCTTCCCTATACACCCGCTCTTCCCAGGGAGGGTGAATATTCACGGGGAGCATTCCAGGGGAAGGTGACAAAGCAGATGCTGCAGAGCTAGTGGGCACCAAAGCCAACGACAATGACAGCCTCTGCCTGTGCACTGGCTCCCTGCAGCCCCCAGCCTCCAGCAGCACCAGCAGCTGGAGTTGAACACTGCTGGTCAAGCCCGAAATTCAACATGCAGAGCTGGGAAGCCACTCAGAGAATGCTTCAGGTTTTGGGGCTGCAAGAGATCGCAGTTCCCTTTAAAAAGGCAGCACCACGCCAGAAACTCTTGCTTTGCCACAAGCTCCACTCAGCCACTAATCCCCAAACCCAGCCAACCACTGTGCACATTATTTCAGAGCTTATCCCCTGGCTGTGGATAAACTCTTCCCAGACAAAAGCAACCCCTATTAGCTTCAGCACCAGGACATGTCCAGGTTTCCAGCTCCGTTGGGCACTGCCCAGGCTCCCCAGGGAATGGGCACAGCCCCAAGGCTGCCAGAGCTCCAGGAGCGTTTGGAAAATGTTCTCAGGAATGCACAGGGTGGGATTGTTGGGGTGTCTGTGCAGGCCCAGGAGTCGAACTCTCTGAACCTTGTGGGTCCCTTCCAGCCCAGAATATTCCGTGGTTCTAGGATTCTCCCTACTCACCCAGCTGTATGGTTTTTCCAGCTTTGCAGAACTACCACTAAAGAAAATGCAGCTCTCCCAATCTTCCTAAAATCAGCAGAATGCATTACATGCATGTTGGTAGGCAGAAGCTATCCTATTATCCAAGGAGATTATAATTACCTCATTTGCCTATTAAAAGGATACTGTGACAATATTTAAGTTAGAATGCTTTGGTTATTTGCTTAAAAATTATGTGGTGGCAATCAAGTGAAAATTGAGGCTGTAATGCAACCACAGCAATATTGCCAGTAATTTGTGGAACCAATAACGATTATTTTTAATGTATCAGCTAACATGCCTAAATATGCTTTTTTATACACACACACATATATATGTGTACATACACACACACAGTGATGGGCAGCGTGGGCTCCATTTCCCTCCACTTTCTGAAAACTGAGACCTATGAAGCACCTTTCTTTGAAGCACCACACGCTGCCAAATGGATGCAGGAGACAAAGTCCCCCATCGGCTGATGGCAACCTGTATGATCAGAGCAGAATCATTCCCTGAGTCCCACAGGAAAGGAGACTGGGGCTGGGAGGATGTGGGAGAACATGATTTTCCCTTCTCCACAAGCCCATCTTGGGATCAGTAGCTCTTCTACCCCGGGATTGCCAAGGAAAATGTCCTGGATTTTTTCTCGCAAGGATTCTGTAGCTCTGCTCCATGTCTTTAACCTCTATTTTTAATGTAGAGCCCACCCTGTGTGCAGGGCACAAGGTTTTGCTATTTCTAAACAATAATAAAAAAAGGAAATAGCCTCATACATTTTCACTTGGCATTGCCCTCGGAAAATGGAAACCTGATTACTTATTCCTTACAATCCCAAATTGCCCCTGCCAGGCCAGACACAGTGAATAAATCCTTGCTTTTAGAGATGTCCTCTCCATTACAAGTGCATAATGGGACCAGTATCCCATTGACCTGAGGACACCCAGGAGCACCAGCTGCAACCCCCTGGGTCTGTGTCATTGCCTCCCAGGCACCAAGCAATCCCAGGAGGGATTAGCAGGAGAGCCCAGAGGGATGATGCATTTCCCCAGCTGAGAGCAGCCTTTGGGAGCAGAGACACTGAAACTCAATTTCCTTCTCTGCCGTGGCATTTAACCTTGCAGAGAGGAGCAGAGGATGGGGGAGAAGGAGGAGGGATGCAGGGGAGGATGGATATTTCCATTCAAAGACATCCCTCCCACGTCCCACCCTTCCTGAGAAGCTCGGGAAGAATCTTGTTTAATTTGTAGAAAGCATAAAAAAAGAGCAATGTGCCAGTCTGTTGAAGCCTCCAGCATTCTGAGCCTGGGAGGGAGCAGCCACCTGAGCAGCACTTCCAGAATCCAGCTGTTCCCAAAGACAGGATCGATCACAGCAATCCCACAGCACAACCTCCCGCCCCACAGCGGCCACCTAATTTCATCTGAGGATTGGAGCCTCGTTTTCTGCCTCAATTTATCTAATTGCAGCTTTCCAGCAGCTGGATACAGCTCTGCCTGAGCCTGCAGAGTGGGGGCTTTGCTCTGAGCAGCCTGATTTTCCCAAATATGGAAAGCCGCTCAAGCAGTGTGATTTTTTCCCCAAGCTTTCACACCAGGCAAAAGGCCACAGCCACGTGCCTTGAGAATGGGCTACTTTTACCAGGCAGGAAAGAAAATAGCAATTCCCTACAGCAGTGCTGGGCTATGCTGCAGCCTCCCTGTGCACAGGAGGACTGACCTAGGGCTGCTGTCTGTGGGCAAACAGCTCATCCACAGGTGTCCCTGTCTTCAGGGGTCAGCATCTCCTGGGAAAAAAGCCCCTCCTAGTCTCAAATGAGGTATGAACTACCAAAAAAGCTACACCAGAGGTGTTGGGCACTCCAGGCAAGGTTGGATGAGGCTTGGAGCAACCTGGGATAGTGGAAGGTGTCCCTGTCCGTGGCACAGGGTTGAAATGAGATAAGCTTTAAAGTCCCTTCCATCTCAAACCATTCTAGGATTATATCTTCTTAGCCAAACTTGTGCATCCTGGCTGCCAAGCTAATTTCACTCCTACACATCTGAAAAGGCTTCTTAGCTCAGGTACAGAGTTGTATCAAACTCTAATACAATTCTGGCAATATCTGCCAAGCCCTGGATGCTTTTCCTAAAAGCTGTGCAAACAGTGAAACAGCTGCAGCACTGGTTTTTTTATTATTGTTATTTTGTTTTTAAAAAGCAGCAGGCCGTGGCTCCAGGACCAAAGAACTAAATACCAAACTGCAGGAGCCCGAGAACTTCACTCGGAGTCTAATTAGGGGTCAGCCATTGTAGAAGGCAGCAAAGTGGAATCTGAGCAAGGTCAAGACAACTACCTTAAGGAAGGGTGGAAAAGAGGCGTGCTAAGCAACCTGGCGGTATTATCAGCAAAAGCAAGCCTTTAAAATAAATGAAGGTGATTTAGAGGGTCTCATTTCGGCGGATTTTCAGAGAGCTTATGATAAAAGTACTTCATAAAAGATTAAGGAAAATAAACGGCTACCCGGGAAGGGGCACGCCAGGCAGGGATTACAGCTGGCAAGGCAAAAGGAAACAAAGACAGCACTTCCCAAATTGAAAAGAGGTTCATGGGGGACAACTGCATTATGGGAACGCTGCAAGACGCAAGGAGCAAGTCACAGTTTGTGCAGCATCTTGAGGAGCTTGGGTTTGCTGTGGCTACAGGGGCCGAGCCTCTCCGGCTGGATTCATTGCACACCATGGGAGGTGGACGATGAAATTTTGTTTAGGCGAGTAAATGAACATGTTCTGCCTGCAGAACCACGCACCAGGGAAGGGGGATGTACTGAATAACCATGCTGAGCCTGTGTTTTATTTGATTTACCTCCCATACTGCCAATAAAGGAGGTTCCAAAGGTGGATGATGAGGCTGCATCCCTGCGGTGGGATGTTCAAGAGCCCTGGACAAGAAGGAATGGTTTCAAACTGGCAGAGGGCAAGGTCAGATTGGATATCAGGAAGAAATTCTTCCCTGTGAGGGCAGTGAGACGTTGGCACAGAGAAGCTGTGGCTGCCCCTGGATCCCTGGAAGTGTCCAAGGCCAGGTTGGATGGGGCTTGAAGCAGCCTGGGACAGTGGAAGGGGTCCCTGCCCATGGCAGGGAGTGGAACAAGATGAGCTTTAAGGTCCCTTCCCAACCCAAACCATTCTGGGATTCTATGACATATTTTGGGAGGTGTTTGGAGGGGGCTGCCAGCTCAGACAAGTTAAACTGAAGACAAGCTGGTTCAGTGCTTTTCATTAACAACCCTCCAAGGGAGATGGGGAATGTAATTCTCAAGTTTCAGGTAAAAATGATAAAAAAATAACCAACAGTTTTGCTCACAAGAAGCTACCACAGAATGAATCAATCAAACCCTGCTCCCCCATGACAGGGGAGGACGCACCATTGAGCAACACTCATCGCTCCCCGTTGGTGAGAGACATCCTGAGAGGTGGCTCTAGGGCCATGCAGGAAATGCACGTCCTCCCTGTCCCATCCCACAGGCTCCCAGGCATTGCAAAATACCCGAGGCACTTCACCGACAACACCACGAGACACAAATCAGTCCCTGGGCAATTTCAGACCTTGCCATTTTTCCAGGCACCCAGGAGGGTGCCACATTAGCAGCCTCTGCTCACCTATGGGGAAGCTGTTAAGCTGTTCAGTTACAACTCCTGGAAAACTCCAGAGACAGAAAGTGTCCAGCTTCCCAGGGGTTTTTCAGTAGGGAGTACTAATGACATCAATCAGAAAGTCAGTTGAGCTTCATACACCCACTGCCCCGTGGCACTTCTTCATCAGCACCTCTAGCGGTGTTTGACAGTAGGAACACGCTGCCAGCAAATCCCAAGCGAGGCACTTCAATCCTACCTACAGGAAAACATGAGGGCTGAGATGTTTGATGGCCCAGCACAGCCATTTGGCCAAAGAGTGACCAAACACATGCCAAAGGCCACCTCCACAACCCCCTGGTGACCCGCACAGTCTGTATAGCACCAGAGACATCCTGCTAGAACACCCAGAGCCAAAAAGTTCAGGCTGTGCACTGTGCCCTGGAGACTGAGCAGGTAAAACCAGCACTGCCACACCTCTATGTACAAAACCTCTTTACAAGCACTTGCAAATAAAGGCAAATTCCTAAGTAACCCCTTCAAATGGGATAAACTGGTGCAGAGACAAGGAAATTTCCCCCCCTGCACTCTCCTTGCTGCAGGTGCATCCCCAAAAGCTCTGCGGCAGAGATGCTTCTAAAAAAAGCACAGAGGTTATAAGGGACAAAAGCGTTTGCATTCAGTCTGAGTGGGGACTCGAGACTCTGCTTTACACCCCAGAGGCATCGCTGGGTATCAGCACAGAGCGCTGGGGCAGGGACTGGGAAGAGACAGTCACTGGATCTAAATGGCAGAGGGAGAAAAAGTCACTGCTCCACAGGGGCCCATCCACGGGAGCACCCCAGGAGCGAGTGTGTCGATCCCTGACGGCAGCACATCCCCAGCCCACGCTTCATCCTAACAGAGACACAACCAAAAGGGAACGCGCCTGACATCTCCCCAAATCCCCCTCTCAGCCAGAGCCGCCAAACTACGGATTGGTCAAATTTACGCCTCCATGCGTGTCCAGCATCCACTGTCTGTGGAAACACTGCTAGGGAAAGCCCCTTCAAATGGGATTTCTCCCCACTGGGGCTTTTTCCTCCGGTACAAATCTATTTGAAAAGAAGATAAAGCATCTACAGTTGGACTGAGGTTTTATTCAGAGAAAGCTCTGGCTCAGAAATAATTGCCGTTTGCTATAATTGGTGAGATGCAGGAAGGGACTAGATACAAGTGGAGTCTGGTGCAATTTTGGGAGATTTGTTACGCTTAGCTCGCTTCTATCAATTTCAGTGGCTCAGACGCTTATGACCTGTTGCTTGGCTTATTGTGAAAATGGCTTTTATTTACTGCACTTCCATTAAAAGATGAAATCCATGCATAGGGCTCACAGGGCAGAAAATCACAGTTTACGTCTCAGCTTATCTCCCTTCAGCGGCCTCAGCTCATTTTTGCCCTGGCTCACTCCCAGCTGCTATAAAGAAGTGTTTCCGAGCACCGTTTGGAGTAGCCAAGGCCCCTTCCAGAGCCCACGGGGCAAGAGGCACGGTCAGGCTTTAAGGGAGTGCTCAGTGCTGCAACTGCAGGTCAGGTGAAATGGGGAGGATGAGGGATGAGGATGCTGCAGTGGGACAGGGATGCTGTGGCACATCCATGCTCTCAGCTCCCAGGGCACAGGACACTCACAACCACCCTCCAAGCCCCAGCACTGCTCTGCTGCCAGTCCATCAGCTCCCTCCGCCTGCAAACTAAGGAGAGGAGCTATCCAAGGGGCATGCCCCACACTGTGCTCCTGGAGGGCAGGTTCCTGCTCTCCTGCATGTCCAGAGTTCCTCCTGATGCAGCTCCAAGACCCCACTCCCTGTAGCACAGGTTACAACAGTGCAGCAGTAGGCTCAGCACCTTCCTCTGCACCAGTTCCCTCCCAGTACCGCATCAGTACTTCTCCCTGGAGCTGTGGCAGGTAGAATGCCCAGCCTGTGCATCAACAAGAACAGAGCAAGCAGTGAAGGGACATCAGTGCCTCCACCTGTGCCAGCTCCTGCTCTCCATGACAGGCCCCACCAGCCACGGGAGCGCTCCCGGGGAGGGAGGACAGTGTGCAGGCATCCCCAGCTCTGCTGTCCTGTGAGAGCCATCGGAACACCACACACACCATCTCCAGGGGTGTCTGAGCTGGTCCCCAGCAGCAGCGTGGAGTTGCTAAGGTTACCTCCTCAGCTACCTAATTAGAGGAGCTGTCAGTGTCTCACAGAGATCAGGAGACGCGGGTGCACGTGGGGGAGCTTTCAACCACACAGATCATTTTTAGCACATTAAAGCAGAGAGAAAACCCCATCTCCTCACAGGACAACGTGTCACAACCATAGGCAGAGACAGCCACGTGCCGCTGTCCCGCTGTCCGGCCGCTTGCTGAGCCGTGGGAAGAGCTGCTGGATGGAGAAGTGCATGGGCAAGCAGCTTCCCCAGCTCAGAGAAGCAGCAGATCCTGGTCTGTCGAGTCCATTTCTTTCACTTCTGGCTCTGCACTTTCTTTCACTCACCCATTTCTTTCACTTCTGGCTCTGCACTTCCCCTGATCTCCTCTCCTCAGCCCTCTGCACCACCAGCCTGCAGGCAGTGTGGCAGGAAGGGAGCCAAGAGGGTCTGTCCCTCCCTCCCACCTCCGAATGGGAATTTCACACCACCTCAGTAACGCAAAACGGGAGCCCCTCCAGGCTCCTGCAAACAGTGGGTTAGAAAGAGGTACAGGAGCTGTGCTCACTCGATCAAAGTCATTTCATGAGCAAATAGCAAAGCCAAGAGGAGAATCCCAGAACGACCCAGAAGCGCTGGATTTTCCACCAGACGAACCCGCACGCTCTCAGATGCTTCCTTTAACTGCAGCACAGGAAAGATCTTGGAGGGAAGCTCTTTGCCCCAGTTTCCGGCACAGTTAAGTGATTGCTTTCACCTCCTGAAAACCAGATCCCAAATCCCATAGACAAGGCCAGGAACCAAGCTGGGAGCATAGAACAAGACACAAGAAGAAGTGCATCACCCAAAGAGGCTCAGGATTTGGGAATCACACAAGTATGGCACACACATCCAATGTACAGCAGCCAGCTCCAAGCACCTTCCTGCCCACCTCCAAGAGCAGAGGAGCCCTCTCCATGACATAGAGGAGGTAAGACCACCCCCAGCTACAGATTTGGGAATGCTGGGCAGGGGAGGTCCAGGACTGCCCCACCCAGCAGCACGCAGTGGCTGGCACCCTTGGGAGAAGCCCCAACCCAGGCAGTCCCTGTGACCTGACCTTCGAGGAACGGGAGCAGAGGTATTCCTGGATGGCAGCGCTGCTGGGGCTGACTTTGCTGGTTCAGAAAAGTTTAAGAGCAGCAGGATTAAAAGGAGATGCAGCCAAAAATGCAAAGAGATCCTGGAGCTGAAGCACTTGCCAAGTTTCTCCCTTACACTTCAAGACACCCACTCATCCTCCCCAAGGGCTTGTCAGACTCACATGGCAAAAAATACATGCTCTGCACCTACCCAAGCCCAAAAGAAAAGACCCTGAAATAAACCTGGAATCCAGGGCTGGCAGGAAGACAAAGTTGGAGGCGGAAGAGGAATTTTTGGTGTCTCTTTTCTAAGGAAGGAACTGCCTGACAGCTCTGCTGCAGGAGACCATAGCTCGTGGCCCCATAGCTTGCACAGCCCCCTCAGACATGGCAATAGATTGCTTTTAATTACAGGGCACCCACTCAGAGGCCCCTGGGTGTCCAAGGGACTGCAATGGAAACTAGAGCTTTATGGGAACAAAAAAAAAACCACCCATCACAACAAGCTGGTGCGTTCAAGTGGTCATGGAAGAGAAAATCCCAAGAAAAAGTGGTCAGCGTGTAACCAATGTTGCTATTTGCTAACCCTGACAAGAGGAACTGCAGGCAGCTGACAAAGGGGAGGTGGGCTCAGAGCAGCTGCCTCAGGCACCCTGGACACCTTCTGGTGTGCCACCTCCATGGGCAGCGGGATTGGAAAGAGATGATCTCTAAGGTCCCTTCCAACTCAGGCCATCTCGTGATGCCAAGAGGTTGCTCAGCGCAAGCAGCAGCGAGGGGGAGGCTGGGTTAGGCTGGGACTGCAGCTCCAGCTGGCGAGGTGCAACGCTGGGATGGGGAGCCAGTCACTGGATGGAGCCCAAGCTGCTGCACGTCCCCAGACACCCCGGGCCGTTCCCTCTCATGCCAGCAGTGTGTCACGCCAGCCTCCGCCCCCAGCCCAGCTTCTCCAGCGCCACTGGGTGAGCTGGAATAGCACAAACTGGCAAGTCCTGTGGCACAGCCGAGGGCAGAAGCAGCCCAGAGCTGCTGCCAGCCACGGGCAACTGCAGCCTCCCCTTCACTCCGCACTGACAGGGTGATGTTTGGCTAAGCCATTAACAGATGCTTGCTAAACATGTGGAAAATCTGTTTTCACAGACCGACTCGAAAGTGCAGTGAGTGCTGTGGGGTCAGAAGTGGTGAGAGCACGGCTGGGGCAGCAAGGACGGGATTGGCATGTGTCCATGCTTCATCCACATCTCCTCATCTCTCTGCCCTCCTGCTGCTCTGTTGGTCCATCGGCTGCGTGGGGGGGAGGCAACACCCAACAGGGCAGGACCCACTCACTGCTCCCTCCGTCAGAGCTGTGCAGATCCCACCCTGCCCAACACACACCAGTAACACCAATAAAAACCATCCCACCATGCTGGACACAGGGTCACCAATGTGACGGCCACAGCCAGCAGCACCTCAAAGTGCCTTCACATTTGATTGTGGCCAGGGAAAGTCTTGTTGAGAGCTGTCTTTCACGAAAACTTTCTTTTTCTTTTCTTTTTCTTATAAAAATGTGTCAGTTTAAGATTGTAAAAATACTTTCATCTTCCAAACAGTGTCACAACTCCCCTTCAGCATTTTCATAACAATGCTGCCATTCTGGCTTCAAAACATCTTCCCAAACTTATTGTTCACACATTCATTGAACTTTAAAGCTCAGAACTGAGGGACTGCGATGAAACTGGAACAAGCTGCTCTTTGAATAAAGACAAGTTTTCCTTTCATCTCGTGCTAATTAACAGAAGCATCCTTCCCTCTGCGCCGGCCCCTGGTCAGCGCTCGGCACATCCCTCAGACCTCAAAGAAAAACCTCCCTCTTCCCTCACTGCATCCCGTCTGTGCGGGCACAGTGCAGCATCCCGGGGATCAGAGGGATTTCCCAGAGAGGCCAGCGCTAGGGAGATGCAGGGAGGAGATGCAGGAACCCCTCAGGAGCTGCTGTGGGACCCTTTCAGCTCGGTCAGGACAGGCATTATTCCAGCAGGAACGCAGGAGCAACCAAAGGCCAGCAGCACCCCTGAGGCTGGCAGCACGTCCAGCTCACGGAGCCTCCAGCCTGCCCAAATCCCAGCTCTTGGGGCCACAGCACAGTAAGGAACAGCTCCAGGGGTGCTCCAGAGAGCTGTGCCCTCTTCCTCACCTTCTGCCACCACAGCAGAGACTGCTGGACAAGGCAGACCTTGCTGCCCACCGTGAGACCACTCTCCCAGCCCAACCTTTCCCCCTAATTCAGTTCAGGCCACAAACATAAATGTCCCTGGACAGTCCCCTAACTGCTGCAAATATTTGCAGAGAGTTGGAAGGAGGAGAGTCTGGAGAAGAGTGGGGAAGCTGCACAGCCATTAGCAGGCAGTTAAAGGCTGCAGCCTGCTCCCAGCCAGGTCCAGCACTGGTCTCCTCTCGCTGGGTCTCACCTCCCTCCAGCTGCCACGGCTGAGAGAAGCACCGTTCCAACCAACAGCTCTCCTACAATCGAAATTCTTTCCCCCACCCAACAACGGCAAACGGAGCAGAATATTAACATTAACACCTGCTTGTTTGCCCTTAGGCACATCCAGAGCAGTTTAGTAGAGAGATGATCAAAACAAGCAGCGATTAAAGCCCACGGCCCCGAATCCACAGAAATGCCTTTGCCTTTTGAGCCGCAGCAAAAATATCACCTTCCCTCCCAGCCCAAACCCCTCTGCTTCCAGGGACATGGAGCTGCTGTCCCACAACAGGGCTCTGGAGAGCAAGGCTGCAGGACAAGGGGTGGTTTGGAATGCCCTTCCCAGGAGGTGACCCAGACCTGCTTCAGCTGTGGGCAAGGTATCCATGGATAAATTTGCACCGTTTCTACTGGAGAGAGGCTTTGGAGACTGCAGTCTACTAAAATTTTGGGTTTACATGACTTAGAGCCGGTCCTCAAACCAGAGAAGCCTTTGAGCAGCGGGAAACATGATTTTGGGGAGGAAATGCAGGTGGGAGATGCCCCAGGAGAAACACCAATGGATTGTTTAGCAAAGAACAGGCTCTCACGAGGCTTAACTTTCCTGCAGCATCCCCTACAAACACCCCATATCTCACACCACGGCAGCTCAGCCGGGAGGAGTGTTGCAAACAGGATTTTTTCCTCCTGTTTTGCCTTTAAGTGGCTCATTGCAACACCCTGTAAAACCCCTCATCACCAAGGAGGGAAAAGGTTTTACAACAGTCTTTAAAAAAGCAAGCCCAGGCAGCAGAGGAAACTTCCCTCAGCACACACAGTTTTGGGCAGCACACGGGATTTCGGGCAGCCCTCCTGGGGAGCAGAATCCGAGCTGAGCAGAATCCCTGAGGCCGGCAGCATCCCCCCACCTCCAGCTCCCGGAGCCCCCATCCTGCCCAAATCCCAGCTCCTGTCCCTGTCCCTAAGCACCGCCGGGCCACAGCACGTTAAGGAACAGCTTGTCAGCCAAGCGGCAAAGGCAGCTGCTACAAAAGCGGAATAAAATCGAGTACAACGAGGAGCAGCGTGTCTGCCGTGCAAACTGCTGCTCCGGCAAGACCCCAAGCTGGCTGCGAGCAGCCCCTACAGGCAGCGTCCCCGACCTCCCTCCCAGCTGCCATTCCCCCGGATAATGGATTTCCTCCCCCGACGCAGCAGAAGCCAGGAACACAGCGAGGACAACTGCGCTGCTCGGCTGGGAGAGCGGCGAACGCGAGAGGAGGAAACAGCAAGGGCTGTAAGATGTAAAGCAATGCAATGGAGTTTGTGTCTTCAAGCAGCTCTGGCTTCTGGAATTGTGTTAAAAGGCGAGGCTGCTGCTGTTTGATTCGATGCACTTGCAGCCCTTCTGATCACGCTCGGGAAAATTAAAGCAAGAAACACACGGTTGTTGATCCAGTACAAGGCATGCGACTGCAATGGCTACAGCAGGAACAGCCACAAACCTCTAATGCCTGTTTGAAATTCGATCAATTTTGAAGGTTCTTAACGTCCAGGATCTGTGAATGATGCTGGCAACAGCGCATCCCATTCCTGGCGGCCTGAGGAACCACTTCAACGGGGCTCAGGGAAGGAAGCAAAGCTAAAGGAGCAGCAGGAGGCAACACCTGCACTCCTCGGAGATGAGCTTGGGAAGGTTTGGAGCAAGAGCAAACAGACAAAAGGGTTGGTGTGCTTCTGGGATATCCCTGCTCCATCCCAGCAGTGCCCACAGCAATTCCCACACTCAAACCCGACAGAATAACCTCCCTCGCTGGTGTGTTGTCTCCTCCTGAAGCGGGGACCTGAGGCTGGCAGGCACCACGCACCCTGCCTCTCCTGTGATGCGTTTGATGGGAACACGTAGAGGCTGCTTTTGATTTTACAGTTTGTTTATAGCACACATTTGGGGAGCTACACAGCACGGGAAAATACATCCCATAAACAAACTGCTAAACAAAACAGTCTAAATGTGTACCACTCCAAACCAAAATAGATTCCAGCTACCCGCCGTGCTTCAAGCATATGCCTTTGACAACAGCTTCGCTTTGGTGCCCCTGATCCCGCGTTCAGTTTTGATTTTTAGGCTGTGTCACCACTGACAGCACCTTCAGTTGCCTCCCACAGCTCCAGGTAAGTCAAGAGCAATGAAAATACACCCAACTGGAGGTGGAGACCAGCAAGGGTGACAGAGGCATCACCCTTCCCTGCTCCCACCCCACAGACAGAGACTGCCCAGATGTTACCAAAGGCTGCAGGATGTGGACCTGAGCCGTCAGCTGGCTCAGGGACTGACTGCAGAGACAGAAGGGGACGTTAGGTGACAAAAGACTCACACGCCAAGTACTTCAGGCAGCCATTTAGAGTCTCCCTCCCAAGAACTGTCCCGCCAGCTGAACTCTACCACCCTGCTAATGCCCAGAAGCAATTCCTCAAGCGTTTAAACTTTATCATCCCCTTTCTGGGGCTGCACAGAGGGCACATTCCCCTGCGAATGCCTCTTCTGTCAAGATGCAAAGCTGTTGAAGCTGTGTGAAAGTAATTCCCACCCACTCCTACTGCCCCAGGAAAAATATTTCTTTGGTGGTTTTGCATAACAAACAGCTACATGGTTTGCCTGTTTCTCCTGAGAAACTCGGGCTTAGAGGAAAACACCATCGCAGCGCTACTCTGAGACCAGACTTCATAAAGTTCCCCCTGCAAGGGGGGGAAATACTACCACCGAGATTAGACTGCCGCTGCTCCTGATAACATTCAGTCACCCTGGCAGGCTGCAGCACACCGAGTTTGTAAAGCTCCTTGGGAATCCTTCAAGATGAAAGGTACAGTATGATACGGATGTATTATATCCATGGGCTTTGTTACAGCACACATTTCCTAGCATGGTTTTATTGCTGGAACACAAAGTTCAGCTGAAGCCTGGGGGCTCTTCAGGTGACGGATGCAGCCCTGCAGCCCTGCCTCCCCTCTGCGAGGGAGGAAAAATGCCAAAGCCCCTGATGGGAACGCGGCAGCCGGAGCAGCCGCCGCCCTGCCAGCGACAGCGGGAGAGAACCTGCCTGCACAGATAAGGCCAACGTCACCTCTGCTGGATGTGCTTTCAGCCTGCAACACGTCTGACTCCCAAATATACCTGTCAGCTTCCCAAAATTCCACTGCTGTGATTGGCTCCTCTACAACAGCCCTCTTTCTCTGCTGGACCTTCTTCGCAGCCTCCTGTTCCACCCACCACCAGTAAGGGCCAGGAGGCTCCGCTAGTTGAGCCAACCTTAAATAAGTAGTACCCGGCACTGGTATCCCCTTGAAGACCCCGAGCTGCCCACCCTGAACATCTTCCAGACAGAAGATAATGGGAGATGTTTGCTGTGGACACAGCTTGAACATGGGCTGCCCAATTTGGATGGCATGGAAGGGAGAGTGGGGAATATGGATCCTTTTGGATCACCTGATCACCTGCCCAACACATTGCTCTGCCTGGGCACCTCTCTCTGGCCAGATTTCCCCGGATATTACAGGCAGAGGAACGAGGAGCATGATTCCAACAAGAAGGCTGGAAGGAATTCCCTGGGCAGGGCAGGAAGAAAGAGTTTAAACCTCTCTAATTTAAACAGATGAGAAGTTCAAAGGACACGGAAGAAGTGTGATGGGAGCAGAAGGAAAAGGGACATATCAGGATGTCCCAATAAGCCCCAAAGCTCTCCAGGGCCCCCACCCAAGCTGAATCCACCACGCAGGTGACTGCTCAGGCCCAGCAAGCCAAGGTGAAGGGTTTCCATCAGCCTCCACCCCGCGGAGCAGCCTGGGCAAGGCAGGGCTGAGTAACAGAGTGAGGTGGGAACAACTGGCAGCATCTGCCATGGGAGCCCCATCATCCTGGGAAGCCCATCGGAGCAGGGAACTGCCAGGAAGAGCAGACCTCGCTCTGGTGCACCTGCACGAGGAATTCATCAGGTCAGCGACACCAACTTTTACCTTATCAGGCCCCATGGTAGCAAAAGCAACATCCCCAGCAAGAGTGAGCTGAGGGAGAGGCTTTTCTGGCCAGGGTGGATGAGCAGCAGATCCTGGTCCAGGGCTGCAGGGAACACGCTCTGCTCCAGCCCCCCTTCCCTGCTCACACACACAGACCACCCCGCGTTCCCCGGCACGGGAGCGCTGCATCAGGAAGCCGATGTTACCGAGCAGTTGGCTAGAGGCAACAAAAAAATTCCTATGCCGTTGCCAACTCCTATATCCTGTCACTTGATCCCACAGTTTAGGGATGTGCCGTGCTCCCTGGAACGCTGGTTGCTGGCGAGCCATAGGGAGCAGCAAGGGAAGGATCCGGGCTGTGAATGGCCTTGGGACAGACACGGCCGTGGTTGTGCAGCCGCAGGCACACTCAGGAATGCCAGCTCGTGTTAGGCAAGTGCCTCGGCAGCCAGGAGCCCTGGGGCTGGCCAGGGAGCCCAGCTCACACAGCACAGCCAGGGCAGGGATCCAGCCACAGGCAAGGCCACCCCGCTGCCCTAGAGAGAGAGGAGGGAGGGGAAAAAAGGAAAAAGAATCAAAGCCTCAAAGGCACCAGCACAGCGGAGCCGTTGTGAGCATGGTCACGGCTGGGAGCGAAGCTGGAGTCATACAGACCTGGGGCCGTGGGAGAGTGGGCTCACCTCTGCAGCGAGCCCACAGCAGAGGCAGGGCAGTGCCCCTCCACAGGCACATCCCATCCCACACAAAGAAAGGCATCGTGCACCAAAATGCCCAGCCTGGCCCCAAATCAGGCTGGAGCCAGACGTTCCCTCCTCCACTCGAGGATGTGCAAGCACCCAGCCCCCGGGAGCCCCACTCTCTGCCCCCACCACCCCTGAGTGCAGCTGGCAGTGCCATTTCTGTGTCACTCCCCTGCTCTGGAGGAGCAGATGACGGAGCACAGGAGGTGCCCGGCCCCACGGGTCCTCTCTCCCTGCACAGCTGACCTTTACCAGCCCATCTCCCCGTGTGTGACCATCCATGCTGGCCCTTGCCTCCCTCTCCTAACAGGATCGCTCCCTTGCATATGCCTGGGAGCAGCACCATCAGCTCAGTAATCTCCCTAAATACAGCAGTTACCAGGTGACTGGGAAAAAATCTCTTATACTGCTGATGCTGCTAATGGAAAATTTCTCCCCTTTTGCTGCTGCTTTCAAAGCCAGTGGAGGCTTCCTACAGACTTTGTCTTGCACTAAGACAGGAGAGGTGGATGCACAGAGAAAGGAGTGCAGGACTGGTGGGGGACAGATAATGTGAAATAGAGGGAACTGGTGCTTCTGCCCGCTCCCCACCAGCCACCTCCACCCACAGGCAGAACTCTGGCTCCAAATCTTGTCTGCCCCATCCTCTTGCAGGCAGCCACAGCCCAACCTCCCCTTGCAAGGAATCCCTTCTTCCCCCCTGACCTGCAGCAGGATACTGGAAGCATTCAAGAGCACTGCTTCCTGCAGGGCAAACGGGGAAGGCGCACAAAGGGAACAATGGCCCAAAATATTTACTCTGCAATTTTTCCCCCACTTTCCTCCTTCCCAGGAGACAACCAGAAAGCCTCACCCAGCCAGTGGCGGATGCAGGCAGCCAAGATCACCGCTCGCCCCCTCTGCATGCCATTCTGCTTCTTCAATACCATTAAGTGTCTCCATACTGTCTGGACACTGGAAACCTTAACTGCATTAGCTGAGACCCGAGCAGCAGCACAAGCATTCAATTCTTTTAAGTGGCCCCATTTCTTAAGCTGGTTATGCACGAGAACCATCTCTGCTCGATGCCATCACGCACCCCCCAGGTAGTGATGGGGCAGGACTGGGGAGCAGCATGGGAACGCAGGCAAGGTTCATCAGTCCCCATTTCAAACGGTTGCTACAGGGAGAGGACACTTGGGCACGGGCTGTACTGGGGACATTACAGATGAAGAAAGGCATCAATCGAGGCATCTTCTTTTCTTTCAGCTCCAACCCCAGCCTGCCCCACGCTCTACGTGGCATTTTGGTGTGATGGCAGGTGTTTCTCAAGCCACCTGCACCTGCAAACATATGCCAGAGAAGCCTAAGATCAATACCTCATCGTTCCTGCACATGGCATCAATCCGTCCTCCCCCTGTCCCAGCCAGTCCCGTGCCTGAGCTCATGTCACACCAGGAAAGCCCAAGGGCTCAGCCCCGTTTCACAGCCAGCCAACACCACACATCAGCACCGTGTCACTGAGGCAGCACAAAGGCTCGTCCCACACGCAGCTGAGGTTCACACTTTGAGGGCTTAGTAGGGAACAGGCGGCAAGTTTTGGAGGTAACATCCAGCTGCGTGGTGGCACTCGGAGGTCACCTACCACCCCATTCCCCACAGAGGAATGTAAGCTCTCTGCATAACTCTGAATAAAAGCTCATTATTTCTTCCTGAAAAAGAGCAACAAAAGCCTCTGGCACTCAGGCATCATGGAAAATCAGCTGGGAGGAAGGGGGAGCAGGGGGATCCCCAGCCACCAGCCTCCTCCCGTGGCAGCTCAGCAGCAGCAAGCAGCTCCTCTCTCCCTCCATAGTTAATCTTCTGTTGCCACTAGCTGGTCAACGCGGGTACTCTTGGAAAGCAGCAGCTCCCCGAGCACAGCCTGCACTCAGCTACACATTCCCAGCTTTAACTGGGATATTCAGCCCGGAAAACACCCGAGATGGAGCAAAATCCCTGTCCAAGTCCACACCCGGCTGTGCTGGACAAGCCATGTTCAACCTTGCCTTTGGGAAGGGAAGTGATGGCCTCAGGACTGACCCCTTTTCCTGCTCATTTTGCGCCTACAGCCTTTCTGGGGGTTAAAGTGCTTGCAGACCAGCAGCTCAGCATCCACATCACCAGTACAACCCCACCCCGAGCCGGGCTCTCCCTCCTTCTCCTCCCAGCTATAAAATCCAACATCTTGGAAAGCTGGAGTAATCACATAGTAATACAAGGAGGGGAAGAAATTCCTACCAGAAGGTTTTCCTCTTCCCTACACCATCCCCAGGCAGCCCCCACCACCAGGGACCTGGCCTAGACCCCGGACCACACACAGCTGTGGATGGGAGTGGAGGGGAAGGGAGGCAGTCCCTCTGTCAGGTCTACATCTGCCCCTGTCCCAGGGAGCCCGCCAACCTGTCTCATCCTCACCACACCATCTCACTGAGATCGGGCTCCCTCCACTTGCCTGGTGGAAGGTATGGCTCCTTACCTACTGGATTAGCTGGGGAACAGAAACAATATAAATAGCAAAAGAAAAAAAAAAACCCAACACTTGATTAACCAAATCTCTGGGCTGATACTCCGGGCATCTCAAGCCTGGCAGGAGGCAGTTTATGCAAAGGGAGGTGCAGAATCAGACTTTGCTCATCAGCTTTTCCACAGAGACGACCCCATTTTTAGATGCCAAGCCCTGACGATGGAGCCTCACACTGAGCACACTCTCTGCACCCACACAGTGCTGCTCCAGACCCCACGGGCCAGCTCAAAGCAGGGAATGGCACTTCTGAACAGCAGCATCAGTAAGCTCCAGTCACACCCACGCTCCCGAGGTGACCCTTCAGCCTCCCCACCTGCTCTGCACAAACAGGAGGTGGTGACCAAAATGAGGGTGGCAGAACCCTGCTCGAGCATTTCTAGGAACAGCAATAAATACAATCAGCCCATAGGGAACTGAGTGCTTTCCCTTATTTTAATGTATTAATAGAAACTCAGAATGATCAAGGTTGGAAAAGGCCTCCAAGACAATTGACTCCAACCTGTGACCGATCCCCAGCACCTTGTCACCCAGCCCAGAGCACCGAGCGCCATGTCCAGGCGTTCCTTCAAGACTCAACACTCCTACCCTACAGAGGAGAAGCCCAAGTTATAAGATGACTTCAGGAAAAGTTAAGAAAGAAGACAAAAGAAGTGGCACTGAACTGCTGAGGAGCGGGAAGAGCAGGGGACAATCATCAATCAGCCACACACAGGGGCCGGGGGGGACACCAGGAATGCAGACACAGGAGCCTGTTTTGTGACAACCACCAAAACAAAGCACCGTGGAGCCCTGCAGACGCCGTCAAACAGCATCCATTAAAGCCATTTATGAGAAGTGTGTAGTAAACTGTTCTTATGTAAGCCACTACAGGGTAAGAGCAGTGGTGAAAATTTGTCTGCCTCTTCCCTTCTCTCTCCTCTATATAAATCTGCTCACACATAGACAGAGCTCATCTAAATTAGCTCGGAAGCAAACTGCCTCATTCCCTGAATTGCACTCGGAGCAGGCTCCGCCGTGGTGGAGCGGCTTCTGTAGGGAACACATGGCTGCTGACTGAATCAAGATCCATACCTGAGAGAGACCTCGCTGTGCAAGGATAAAGTCAATGATAGGCTGCACTGTTTGCCAGAGTAACTCGAGGAGAATTAGAGGGGGGGAAAAAAAAAGCCACTAAGCATCAGTTGTATCCAAGGTTAAGGAAAGGGCAGGATGCTTTTTCAGGAAAGGGGAGGCACAGCAATTCATAATGCACTGGTGGCAGTTACATTTGTCATTTCCTGCCACCACTGGGCTTTGCTGAGTAATTTTATAGTAACGTAACTGGGGGGTAGTGGGAGAAGCATCCTTCTTGTCTCCAACGCAAGAGGGAAAAAATAAACTGAGGCGTAGGAAATACAGAAGCTGTGACACCCCACTGGAGGAGGGACACCGAGCACAGGGAGCTGCCAGTGGGTGTTTCAGCAGCAGGTCCCCGCTGCAGTCCAGGAGGGATGCATGAGGAATCAAAAGTTTTCTACCTTTGTTGGGAGAGGATGAAGCCATCCCCACTCTGGGCTCCCCACCTTCCTGCAGATGCTGGGTGCCCACTGAGGCACAAAGAGCTGGAGCTGCTGTCCAGCATCCCAGAGTGCCCACACGGGCACACAGGGAGAGCGTCAAGCATCCCCAGGTGCCTTCCTAGGGAGCATCCCTCGGTACCCTCCTGTGGAGCATCCCCGGGCACCCTCCCGGGCACACAGAGCAGGAGCTGCTGTCCAGCATCCCTGGAATCCCCTGGGCACACAGAGCAGGAGCTGCTGTCCAGCATCCCCGGGCACCCCCACAGAGCAGGAGCTGCTGCGGAGCATCCCCGGGTACCCACCACCCCCTAGTGGGCTCCTGCCTTCCACGAGTGGCTGCTGCTGCTGCTGCTGCTCCTGTTGCTGCTGCTCCTGATGTTGCCAGCGTGCCACGGGCCCAGGGCATGTAGCATCAGCACCAGGCTCTGTGGATGTTTCCTGGTGCTGATTTCTCTTCTATCTCAGCCATGCGGCGGCTCCTGCAGACCAGGCAGCCCCGCAGGCAGGGATGCTACACTGGAAGCTCTCACTTTATGCACTTAAGAGAATAAAATCTTATATTGTCAAGGAACAGATGAAGTTGTTTCCTCCCTAGAAGGAGGAATCCTTTAAAGAAAAGGGACACCCGGCACTCCATGTGCTTTGTACCAGCACCAATTCAGAGCATCTGTCTGGAGGATGTGGCACTTCAGGACATGGTTTAGTGGTGGACTTGGCAGTGTTAGGTTTACAGTTAGACTTGATGATCTTAAAGATCTTTTCCAACCGACATGATTCCATGACTCTAAGTTTCACACTGCTGCAGACGAGGCCCTGGCACCTGCCAGCCTTTAGCTACAGATCGCCCACCCTCCTCTAAATGCCAAGGAGTGAGGAGAGGCACAGGAACCCCTGCAGCGCTGGGAGACTTACTGAGCTGGGAGTTGCTGAGCAGACCCAGGAGTACAGCCCTAAATTCATTGCCACCAAGCAAGGCAATGTTTTCTTTCCTGCCTCCTGGCCTGGAGAGACTTTTGAGCCCTGCAGAATGGAGTGGCCTCAATTTTTTCCTCAACTTATTTCACTTCAGAGTCAGTAGCATCAGCACCAGGACTCAGCTCTGCCAGATGAATGGTTCCTTTTCTCTTTTTTAATCTATTTTTTCTTTCAAAAACCCCTCCAGGCTGCCAGTCAGGGTGGCTGTCCTGAGCTGTGTGCTTCAGGAGGTCATCCTGCCCCATCCTTACCCTGCTGAGGCCAGAAAGTGATCTCTGCTCACGGCAAGATCTGCACTCCAAGACATTCAGGAGTCCTCAACACATTTGCAGCCGGCAGGACGTCAGCTCTTACGTGTCCCCCTGAGCTCATGCCCAGACAGCCACTAAACATGTCCAGCAACACGCGTAAAGAGATACAATCATTAGAAACCAGCTAAAGATAAGGACTAGCAAAGATTCTGCCAAAGAGAAATCTCTTCCCCCACGTCACTCCCAAGCCCTCCCGCGCATAACGTGATTTTCACCTCCAAGAGCCCATTACGAGGCAGCAGCTGCTCTCCGGTTCCCAGCCATCAATGAAGTTAGAAAAGGATGGAGGGGGAAAAAAACCACCACAGAAAACTACAGTCTTAATTCCTGCACTGGTAAAACCAGCCAGCAGAAATCCTCCACAGCCCTCACCCAAAGAAGAGTTAACTGCGAGCGAGACTCAGTTGCCACACCAGGAGACGGGGAGAAATGCAACAAATTTGAAATATCAGAACATCCACAGCAATTCATGAGCTAGACCTTGGGGAAGGACAAGTGTTTTGCCTTCTCTTGAGGCAACGAACTGATTAATTCCAGGACCACGATGAAGCCATCCCACCATGGGCACAGCCTCCGTTTATCTTCCAATCTGCCTGATGCCTGTGAGTCCAGGGGAACATACAAGGGGGTGTTTTGGGGTCTTCTGTTCATGAAGGGGAACAGGAAAAGCCCCACAGATTTGCAAGAGGCACGCTTCATATTCATGAGTACACACATAACCAATCTGCCAGGCAAGTAAAAGAAATTTTTAGATGAAGACATGGTCTCTTTACTGGCAGGCACTCACAGAAATAGGATTTGCTATACAAGATCGTGCCTCTGATCTATCAAGACAAATTTTGCTCCCCCAACTTGAGCTATTATCTAAGCACACACAGAGGGATTTCTTTGCTATCTGATATATTTAGATCAGTGCGCAATTCACACCCAGTCCCTTAAGAAACTGTACTCTAATCTGAAAATTAACTCAGTGAACCATGAAACTTCTTGTTACTTTTAACCACTGTACGGTAAATGTCATTCCTACTGCATCAAACCCTTGATTTGTCACTTTTGTTAGTGCAAACAGAATATCTGGTTTCTTTCAGATTTTTGCAGTCGACCAACTGTGTCTAAGGAAACTGCAAAGCTGGAGCCCAAGAGCCTCAGGAAGTACCACCAACTTATTTATTAGGGGCGTTTGCTACAGCAAAGCTTCACACGAGGTAAAATGACAGGACTGGGGGACACAGACAGGCATTTCCCTACCCAGTGAAAGGCAATCGCACCACGAGGTGTGGGGAAGGGACTTGGGGTCAGCTGCCCCCAGTGAGCCTGGACATGGGCACACCTCGACACACCTGAGGCACAAAGAGAGATGCGCTGGAAGTCACAACCCAGTGTGTCGAGAGATACCTGAGACCCGAGTTAAGCAGGCACTCAAATTATCCTAGGTTTGTCCCTCCCCGGACAGGAAAGCTGATGGATAAAGCAAAGATCAACCAAAACCCTTCGGCGACCTGGCAGAGTAAACACTGCACTGCCCAGGTGACATTTGGAACAGTTCTCTTGGAGGTCTGGCTGATTACGGCACAGAAATGGGTAAAAGTGACAAGAGGCAGCTCGGACACCCCATCCGAGACAACGGGATCCGGCATCGAGACCGAAGTACGACCACAGAATTATTTCTCTTCCCATCCCCCTCCCCACAAAGCTGAAAGCGGAGGAAAGTCT
Organism: Mohoua ochrocephala; assembly: GCA_013398855.1. NCBI lineage: Eukaryota > Metazoa > Chordata > Aves > Passeriformes > Acanthizidae > Mohoua > Mohoua ochrocephala. The sequence continues at coordinate 451,312 of VZTA01028601.1, forward strand.
GCAGCGTTCGCACAGACCCGGGCGCTGGAGTTGTGCGTGAAGCGAGAGCGAGCTTCGAGAATTAACACGAAGCATTTATAAAATCAGGCTCTGGCTAGAAAAACAGCCCCTCCCGCTCTGCCAGGCTCGGCGGCACCTCCTGGGGGCTCAGAGCTCAACTTGGAGCACACGAGGCAGCCCCCATCACTTCCAGCCTGCGCGGGGATGCTCTCCTCCTCCCGGGGAATGCTCTCCTCCTCCCGGGGCTGGCAGCGGCGGCAGCCTCAGGCCCTGCTAAAAATCCCTCCCCGGCAGGAAAGGCAAAAAAAATAAACCCAAAACCCAGGATGCAGCACGGGCAGGGTTAGAATGCCCCAAAACACATCCAGCTGCCCGCGGAGCGGGGAGGGCGGACACAGAGCCGGCACGGCGGGTGTCAGATGCTTCGGGGATGCTCCGGGATGGCGGGGCGGGATGCGGGACGGGACG
>VZTA01028601.1:452249-536712 GCA_013398855.1 Mohoua ochrocephala
CCAGACCGCTCCCGCATCGCCGCCGCCGCTCCTGACCCGCGCAGCTGGGAGGGCTGGAGAGGGGCTTTGGCAAGGGCATGGAGTGACAGCGCAAAGGGGACGGCTTGGAAGTGACAGAGGGAAGGGTTAAATGGGATATTAGGGAGACATTCTGCCGTGTGAGGGGGGCGAGGCACTGGCACAGGTGGTCCAGAGGAGCTGTGGCTGCCCCATCCCTGCAAGTGTCCAAGGCCAGGTTGGACGGGGCTTGGAACAACCCGGGATAGTCGAAGACTCTGCCCACGGCGGAGGGGTGGATCTGGACGGTCCTTAAGGTCCCTTCCAATCCAAATCATTCTAGAATTCTATGATTTTATGAAACTCCCGCTGTCCCTCCCACCTCTCCCCCCCATCCAGCTCATTGCCACTCTTTTGTCAGGCTGTTCCTTCTTTTCAGGCAACTGCCGGGGTACAAGAGCACAGACATGAGTTTCCTGAGAGCTTTTACTAATTATTGCCCTCTCCTAAGTGAATAGGCACCTCCAGCATCCAGGGCACACAGGGATGGCTTGCAATGACAAACCTGGAGGAGACAAACCGGTGGCCTAGAGCAAAGATTTTAGATTTTTTCTTTACCAGGCAGCATTTAAATGGGAGCCAGAAGGATAAATGACCCTGAGGTCTGATCTCGGATTCCTGTATCCCTCCATCACGTGGATGCCTCGGTGCCACCTGAAGGCTGGAGTTCGTGCTTGAAGACAAAACCAGGTGAGCTCCACTGCCGTGGTTTTGCTCACACCCTGCCTTGAACTTCAGTGGAGCCGACTGGCTCTTCCAACTGGAACGATGGGGGTGAATTTGAAGGCAGACCCTGTCCCTACAGACAAAATTGACACATTTGACCCCAGCCCCAGAGCCCCGTGAACTCGTGCCCACAGTCAGGCATGACTAACAAAGACAAGGAGAGACAGCCTACAGTAGCTGAGTCAGTGACTCACAACAACAATTTCCTAGTGACTGCTAATCTACCTGATTTTATTTGTAGATGTACATATAAAAGAAGATGTCAAAACCCTAACAAAGCATGCTTAATGCTCAGGCTTATATTATTTCCACAAGCTAATTAAGAGCAATTCATCACATGCCTATTGAGGCAAAACAGCCTTCTGAGATACCTAGGTCATCAAATGTTAAAACCACAACAAGGGCAGAATGGCAATGAATATGAAATCCAGCAAACAAACAGCGCCAGCTCCATTCCCAGGGGCCATTCCCAGCTCCAGCTTCCAGCCTTAACAAGCTGCAGCCCCGCCGTAGTGTGAGAACAGCGACTGTTTCCAGCTGCAGGAATAGAGAGAAAGCAAAAAGTGCTCACCAGCAAACAGGCAACTTGTTGCAAAACATTAAATGTGGGACCCCAGCTCCATCTAAGTTGGAGGGGTGAAGTTTCTAGGCATGCTGGAAAAAAATAATCAGGCAAAAATGCAGCCCTGATTATTTTTGCAGCCCTGTCAGGTGTTAGTTGAGAAAAGTGTAATACTAGAAAAAAAGTTTCCCTTCCTTTCCTCCTTCTTCTTTTTTTCTTTTCTATTTTTTTTTTCTAAAGGAGGAAAGGGTAGATTTTGGACTCGGTCAGGCTGTTATTGGTGCATGTGCTCCTTTCTTTTCCTTATTTTTGAAAATTCTTCTAGTCAAAAAGTGCAAAGAACCAGTGCAGCATCAATACACGAAGTGACACACGAGTAGCCGATATATATACAAAAGAAGTAAATTTAAAATATTTTTTAGAACTGGAAATCCTGAAAAATAAGAACGTCTCTTTCTCTTTAAGGCCCCATCCCTGTTACTTCTATCTCCTCGTAGCCACTTGCTGCACGACAGCATCCGTTGGCCATACATAGAGACTTTTTGGCTGTCGAGTACCAGGAGATTTCGGTAAGGAGCTGTCCTTGGGTTAGGAAGGAGATCTAGAGATACCCACTGCTGCTGTCACAGCTCTGAGCAATGTGCTTCTCTCAGTTTGCTGAGGATCTCGCTGAGTTGGAGGGCAGGACGTGTTTTAGGTGCATCCAGATTTTCCCTGACCTAGCATATGCCATCGAGCAATGAGGTGAATGTTTTCCAGGGCTTAGAGCTGGAAGGCAAAGGTCGGGAGACACAGGTTGAGACACCTCCTGCTTTGCTATAGACTGTCTGGCTCCAGGCAAGTCCTGAGAAATGAGAAAACAGAGGTCCAGCAGCTCTGTGTACATCATTTGGTCCTATTTTGCCTTACTTTTTAGATTCACAAAGTTCTGCTGCCAGCTCTCTGCTGAGCAGCACACTGAGATTTTCTCAAGTCCTCCCGTACAAGCACAGGCACGGTGATCAAGGGGAAGGTTCTGCAAACCACTGCCCGCAAATGGGCACATTCCACTTCCATTTAGTCTGGATCCTTCCCTGGGTAAATGCAAATCTCTGTTCTCATTTTTGGGACAAAAGGATTCCACCTGCTTTTTCCTTCCAAAGAATTGAGCTACAGGCAGAACTTCACTGTTTGAAAGCCATCAATAATATTTGCACAGGGGAATGTGTTAATCCTGCTTTACAACTGAGGTAACAGGTTTCTATTATCCCCCTTTTACCACGCGAAAGTAAATGGCACGAACAGGGTTCTGAGAGTTTCACTTGCTGAAAAAATATTCTAGGAACACTTACAGAAGTTTGTCTAACTTGCTAATTTGGGGATACTTTAAATCTGAACAAACTGTGGATTTTCAAGCCAATTGCATAGCCCATAACCCAGATTGCTACTTCTAAATGAGGCCTATTTTTAATATCTTTTTCTTATGCTTCATGGATCCAGCCTTTCCTTGGGGACGCCGGCGTCTGCCTGACCGTCGATTTCGATAGCATCGGGGCCAAGAAACCAGCAAAAAGTGCCGTTCCCAGCAAAAACGCCGGACGAAAATGGAAATTGTCTTATAAGTGAAAACGCATTGCACTGACAAGACCCATCTGGGCAGGGTGTGATGGGGGGACCTGACGGGTTGTCAGGAAGCACCAGCTCTGTTCTCGCCTCGGCTGCTGAGTGCGCAGCTTGGGGGCAAATCCCTTCTTTTTTCCCCAATCTGGGGGGTTTTTTTTATCCTCTCTCACATACAGGAATGCAAGGAAAATAATTAGTTGCTGCCACAATGGATAAAAAGAGATACCGAGGGCTGTGGAAATTATATCTGTACCGGTCCCAAGCGTGGGGGTTTCCGCACAAAAAGCAGAAACATTCTCAGTAGGAGCTGGGAGCTTCTCCACTACTGAGAGGCAATGGTGGGCTGTTCCCGGGTGGAGCAGCCTCTAGGAGAAGACAGAGCATATGTTGTGTGTCATGCAAACCAGGAACCTTGGCTATGCCAACCTTATGCCTCTATCTGCCCACATTCATGCCTAATTTTCACCTGAGTGGATTTTTTTAGCAGGAGTTTTGAGACATTCAATTTATTTCTTAGTCCTAAGCAGAGCAATTCAGCCCCAGGGTTATTTTCTTCTGTGTGACAATGCCCCAAGTGGGACTGAGGCAAACCCAGGATTTTGTGCCTCTTCGGAGAGCTTTGTGAAGACATTTCTCTGGAAAATGCTTAAAGTATCTGTATTATCTAAGTTTAAAATGGATGGTGAAGGGGGGGAAAAAAAAAGTAATTCTCATTTAAAGGGTCACAGATGAAGCATTCTTTGACTTTCAATCCCGTGAGCTGTATTTCTGGACACCCAGAACTAATGCATCTTTTATCGGCTGCCCTAGATGAGGAGGTTATTGCAAAGATACCAATAGCAGCTTTCTGAAGTGGTTTTCAATTGGCCCTATTACTAAAGGCATGTACGTACAGCAGGGATCATTAAAATGCACTATGTATTTACAATACAGAGAGCAATTTATGTCTGTAATGCCTGTATGTCGCAAATCCTGCTGCTTGCAATAAGAGGAGAAAGTCACTGGTAGAGCTCTGATGTAATCAGTGGTTTATATTTCACCCTGCCAGGGTCACATCAGCATCAATAACTCCGCCGAAGGAGTGAAAAAGATTTTTTTTTTTTTATTGTGAAGTAAATGCCACAAAATTAATTTTGTTTCCAAGCTGCAGCGTACAAACGCTGATCCGCAGCCACACGGTGCCTGACTGCAGTCGGTGACCACGGGGCTCAAGCTGTGCTTTCGCCAGCTCTCACAAGCAACACAGGAGACAGGCTGGGTCAGCAATTCCAAGGAATACCTCCTGAGAGAGGAGGGGTGCACAAAGTGCCCTTTGCAGTTCGGTTCTTGCTTCTGGGTTAACAGCGAGCCAACGGGCCCCTCGCTGTGCTCAAAGCTGCAGGAGATGCTGCTTTCTGACACGGCATCAAACCGGGAGCTTCCTGACCACTTCCAGAGACGTGCCCTGAGGGGACACTCTGCCAGCTTTAGCTTCCCTGCTTCTGCAGCCAGGAGAGGCTGAATTTTCTCCTCCCTCCTCAGATACAAGTAGTCGGTTCCTACCTTTTACAGGAGAGCTGTGAACCACCAGCTGTGCGCTGCGAAACAGCCCCTGGACTCAGCTCAGAAGGGCCTGGAGTGGGAACAGGGAGCTGCAGCATCCGTACAGCAAGGAAAGGCTGGTCAGCATTTTGGGCTGAGGTACAGACTAAACAGTTATGTTACAACCAGCAGCCTTGCTCACCCAGGGAAGGCTGTGGTCAGGTGCCCATGGTCATGGCATGTTCTCCTCTGACATCCTGCCTCTTTATAACTCCCCTGGGGCTCGCTGGGGTTTGCAGCCAGACATTTCTTGTGTATAGTAGCAGCAGGGTCTTAGGCACATCCAGGAGCAAAGCCACAGTGGAAAGGGACCTTGCACATCCTGAGGCTGGAGTCAGGCAGGTGCTTGCTACGATCCCCCTCCCAAACACCCCCATCGCCAGGCACGGGCCAGCCTGGCTGTCAAGAGCACTTACAGAGGGAGGGAACACGCAGGGAAAAGCGGAAAGCAGCCTGTTGCTTGAGCCAAAGTCCAAGGAACGAGGCTGTCCCGTCCCCTCCTCTCCTTCGGAACCCCACAACCACTCCATCACCGCCCGCCCTCTGACACACCTTCATGAGCAGCAACAGCCTCCAGCGTGGCTCCCCTCCTTGCCAAGATGAAAGAAACCTTCAATGCATTTAACTCTTGCACTCTACTTAATTAATCAGTTTTTGCATTACAAGTGAAACTTCTTTGATGCATGAAATATTAAGGAGCAGCAGAGGGAGGGGAAGGAGGGGGGTGGTATTGGCTTTCACTGCCTGAGAGATGGATGGGCTGAGGGACCTGGGGGCTGAACTGCAGACAGCACATCTGCAGCAGGACAGCCTGCCCAGGTAGAGAGGTGCCAGCCAGCAAAGGCTTTCCCCTACACTTCCCGCCTCTCAAGCAGATGGTTTTTACTCCATGTTCAAGCCCTACATGCTCATCAAGATTTGCTCATACAGGCATAGGAAGGGGACAGTGCCTGATTAAACTTTCATGAAAAATAATCTCTGGTTGATTCATTGTTTTTTATCTCATGATGGCTGCAAGAAAGTGAAGTGAAATGAGTCTTGGGTGAAAAGAAACCGCTCCGTTCTGGAAAAGCCAGACAGGCTTTTAGTCAGATGAGGCTCTCCCAAAGGATGTGTGAGTAGTTATCTATGTTACGGGTTTGGAAGTGCCATTTCCACGCTGAGCTCTGAAGGAGGGAAAGCAGAATCCACACAGGTCAGTGTGGATATTCCTGCAGCCCTCCCTAGTGCACAGCAGGGATTTGGTGCCACGGTACCAGGTGTGTTTGACACCAGAGAGCCACTCTGCTCTTAAAAAAAACCTCCCAAACCTCCTTTTTCTCCCAAACCATCACATTTGATCAAAGTCCCCTGGCAGCTCTGCAAAAGAGCCCAAAGCAGAGCCCTGAGTCTTTGCTTTCCACCCTGCTCCTTCCCAGCTGACTCATTCAGGAGCTGTGTTGGCTTCTGAAAAAGAATCCATCGGTTCAGACCTGCTTTTACTGAACCATCAGCCCCTCCAGAGCATCACCACGGGCCTGGCTGCCACAGCCCGAGCCAAGCAGGCAGGTAGCAGGTTCTCCATAAACAAATGGCAATGGTTGGGCCTGCATTAGCTGCATAAAGGGTAATAAATGAATAAATGGGTTAATTATACCCACCACAGAATTTAATTAGACCATCTCTGTTCACTCTGCTTCAGCCAGAATCTCAATTATAAATCTTTATTTTCAAGGTTTCGCAGCTCGGACATAAAAATTTGCTCTGGGCTTAAACATGACACGCAAGGTCTTCTGTTCAGGGGCTGCTCCAGTTTTTTTAACCAATCTTTCTTAAAAAGGTCAGGTTGGGAGTCCAGATGGCTCGAGGGGAAGGTAATGAAGATGCAGGGCTCTTCTGAAAGAGGTGGCTGGATGAAATTGTGGGCAGCTTAACAGAGCTGAGAGATTATTAAAGGCTGCTGGGTGAAACCACGCTGACTCTCCCTGATCCCTGACAAACAGGAGTCCCGGTTGCAAAATGCAACTGGGGCTCCTGCTAAGGGGCATCCCCACTCCCCATCAGCAGAGATCAAGGACTGCAGGGGCTGGGGAGAGGGACCCTCGGGCCCCCGGGGCAGGGCCAGGCAGGGGGAGCTCACACACCTGGCTCCTGCACAGGGAATGTGCTCCAGGGCTGTCAGGTGTGTGCGTGCTGCTTTCCCCCAGTGCAGGAATCACCCCTCTGCCTCCTCCTTCTCCAAGGAGGCCAGCTGGGTGACCTGGAGTAGCTGGAAAAACACAAGGCAGATGAGAAATGATCCGGCTTTTTAAATGGTTATGATTTCGAAGGTAATTTAGGACCCACCTTTTGCTTTCTGGAGTTGAAAATATTGAAATCCAGTACTTCTGTCTGGTTAAATGTGCTCTGAAATATTCTGATCATTTTAAAATGTCAATAGTGTTACAGGAAAAAACAGAAAACTTGTTTACCAGCAGCAGAAGCATCTACAGTCTCAGGTCACATCTTCATCCAATCCAAGCTATGCTGTTCCATATTCCCTCATTGAGTTAATTAGTTGATTTGCTTTCCATGCCCTATGCCAAACCCCCACCTCCCTCTGAGGGGAAACAGGGATTGTCAGCAGGGCCCAGCTCAACAGCCAGCCCTGCTAAGGGAAGATTTTTCCAGGCAGTCCCACTGGTCATCCAGACCACCGCTCAGCCCATCTTTTGGCACAACATGTATTTTTAGGAGCATTGCAGATGCCCGTTCATTTACTACAGCGATCACCCCGGCACATTAGAATTTTGACAATATTTCCCCCACACCCCTGCCCCTAATTCCCCAGTAATGCTGTTCTGCACATCCTACCTGTCCTAAATACTCTCTGGGTAAACCAGAACAAATCTCGGGTAAGCCAGACCCCAGGAGTGCTGATTACATCTTTAACCAGCAGGTCACAATAGTTTATTGTCGGGTTGGTTCACCATAGAATTTAACCCTTTGGAAACACTGGCTGCCTGATCCGTGCCAAATTCCTGCTCGGGAGGCTTTGATGTATGGCACAAATTACCGGTAATAAAGAAAAAGATATATGGGATGGATTAATCAAGTCATAAATTTCTTAAATCTCTATGGCAGTCCATAAATCAAATTTGGCTGGATGTTACTGGTCCTTTCTCAGTGTATGATAGGAAGTAGAGATGACCTGTACATACAGAGCAGGGGTTTTTTTTTGTGGCCAGTTGGGAAACTCTGGTTAAATGATTAAAGCAAGTGAACACCTTTTCTATAAGGAGCATGTTTATGTATTTCAAGCTTCACTATTGAAAATGCGTGCACTTTTTGGAAGGTAAAATGTGAATATTCCCACAATAAGAGTTAAACCAGACACAGAACAGCTATGGGATGAGGCTAAACATGGCACGGCTTGGGTTAGCTTAAGTTTCAGGAGGCAGAGACAGGTCTTTCCCAAGCACTGATAACTATCCTAGGCAGACCTTCCAACCATTTTGATTTTTTAGGGTTTTGCCCCATTTTGTGTGCAAAGCAGCTGGAAACCCTGAAACAGAACATGCTTCTGGGAGCCCAGTAATCAGCGTCCCCTCACTGCTGAGATTCAGCTGGATCCCAAAAAGCTCCTGCTCCATCTGGGCTGATTCACAAGAAATACACAAGGAAGGGCAGCAGAATGTCAGTGTTACCCTTACTTTATTTCCAGTAAAAACTATCACTCGGAATCATCCCTTTAGACTAAGCCCTCGCCCAGCTCAGACTGACCTTTGTCTCTAGCCCACTTAGGGGCACAATTCCCCGCTCCTGCACCCATCATATCCCTCTGCTGGTTTCATGTGTGGGACTCCCTCCAACCCTCACACCAGCCCTGCCTAACACCAGTTCTCCTTTTAGGATTTTTGCTGTCCCAGTCAAAACTAGATTCACGATCTTGACATCAGACAGGCTCTCTGGCCTTTGGACATCTCAGATGTTTGGGTGTGAGGTCTTCACAAAATAGGAGTGACAGTGTGCCCAGAGCTGCCCCACAGCCCAAACATCAATATGTGTTTACGAGAGGGAGCAGCAGGCTTCAGAAGTTCAATTTCTTTTTGGCTGTCCACAAGAGACATGAAACAAGGAGATTAAACACCAGGAATAAGCACCTATAAATAAAACGGACTATTTAAATCCACCAAAGCCAGGGCATTCATTATGAAATCTCCTGCTCTTCTCCACCACCAGCACAGCAGTGCTTCTGATTTTGTTTACAGCTGCACAGGACAACAGAGCATCAACCTTCACTTTGAACCTGGCTGTTGCTCTGCCGGGCTGTGGGGAGCCCTCAGTCACCAGTTATCAAAGCCCTGCCCTGACCAAGGGACTGCAGCTGTGGATTATTGTTTCCCTTCTCCAAAGGAAAATGCAAGCACTCAGCGAACGAGCCCGTCTACTTAAAAACCTCTGACAAAGCTGAACCTGAGCCTAAGCCGGGAGAGGGTTAAAAAAAAGCCCTGAGATGCTCTTTATATGGAGCCAGGAACGGGGGATGCAGCAGGAATTTTCGGGCTGAGCCTGGCAGCGGATGCCCTCTGTTGGCATCTTTCAGAAACATGATCCGGCGCACAGGCTGGCAGCTCACATCCCTGGGATTTACCCGCTCGTTTATCCCGTGCCCGCACGGAACACCCTCGGAGCTGAGCGCGGAGCAAACAGCAGCCCCTGCCCCGGCCACCCGCCTGCTGAGCCACCAGCGCTGCCCCTGAGCGCCAAAGGGAATATTTGCACACCCTGCTCGGTGCGGCAACGCAAACAGCGGGGAGCGGGAGCTGCGCAGCCTTCCCACCTCGCTCCGGCTCTGGCCGGGAGCTGTGGGAGATGCTCCTGCCTCGCTTTGCGGGGCACATCCAGCCCTCCTCGCTGGGTGCAGGGGCAGAGGCTGCCCGAGCAGCAGATTTCCGCAGGGATCAGCGCTGTCAGCGGCATCGGAGCTGCAGAGGAGCAGAGGGAGCACCAGCGGGGGAGGAAGGCAGTGAGGCACAAGCAGGGGCTCGCGGCACGCAGAAACTGAGTTTGCAGACGATCATTTCTCCTCTCGAGCCCTTGGAATCACATGTGTTAAAAAACCCCAAACATGCTGCATCGCCTCTCCTGGCTCTGGCTGCTGCCACACAGCACAACAGGTTGGGAAACTGCTCTGCTGTGATGGAGCTTCCCCCTGCCCCACACACCCCCAAAGCAAGGCTGAGGAGGAGCACAGCAGGAGGAGCCTGGATAAATAGACAGTTTTAGGGAGAACTTGTGGCCCCAGAATCACGGAATAGCCTGACTTGGAAGGGACCCACAAGAATCATCAAGTCCAAATCCTGGCCCTGCACAGGACACCCCAACAATCCCACCCTGGGCCCGAGCATTGTCCAAACACTCCTGGAGCTCATCAGGCTTGGGACTGTGACCATTGCCTGGAATAAACCAGCTCAATGCTTCTAGAAGTCACCATGACACATCTTGAAGGACACATCCTTCCTTGGAGAAAGGCTGGGCACGAAAAGGTGACCTGGAGGGCTCAGTTCCAGTGTGCAGCATCAACCTGGGACAAAGAGCCCACCTGGGGACCCCCGCCTGGCTCAGCCCCCCCCTCATGCTTTACAAAATCATGCTGATTTTGCCTTACCTGCCCACCCAGACCTGCTGAGGTGCCCTGGCCAATAAACAGTGATGCAAATTGGGCGCTTCTGGCCCCAATATCTGGGTGCCACAAGGGCTGGTGCTCCCTCAGGGCCGGGAGCTGCTGGGGTTCCCAGCCCATCCCACTCTACCTGAGCAGGGCCAGCTGCTAAGAACCCACAGCACCAGAGAGGTTTGTAGGGACAGGCAGATCCAACATCCATCCATGAGGCCGCTTGGCGCGACACAAAGCAGCAGCACAGCCATGGAAAGTACAGAGACAGTCCCAGGGAGGTTCAAGCACTCAGTCTGGGCTTACATTTCACCTGTGATGGTTGGCTCAGGTGGGGCTGATCTGGCTGTGAGAGCCCAGTAACTTTCCCTGCCCCGTCGTCACTGGAGAGGCCACATGTGCATCGTTGGCAGATGGTGGCTGCAATTCTGTCTCTATTGGGGAAGGAGATCAGTCATTCCCAAGGATGGTTCTCCTAACACAGCATGGCCAGGCTTTGGAAGGGTCAGCTGTGGCTTTGCAGAGTCCTGGGGCTCTGGACAGCACTGCCCTCTGAATTTTGGGGGTCTCACCGATGTGATAAGTGACATCACTCATTGACATTCACTTTATCAGCCGGGGAAGGTTTTTAAGCTGTAGGTGTTGAATGTCCCCTTCTCCCAGGAGCAGGGAGAGGGGTCCTTTCAGGCTGGGACTAGAGGTGACGTCTCCAGGTGCTGGGCTTTGCCTTAGACGCTGCTAAAAGCTAAAAGCAAGAGGTACAGGGGGGCACCATCTCTAAATTTGCCTTACATGGCAGTACAAAGTTGTGGTGCCACTATTCACCCCATCTTCAACAGCTGTCTTTAAAGTAAAGACAATAAAGAACAAACACAACAATTTCAGTGAATGATTTGTGGCTATTTTATTGCCAAAGAAAGCAAAAGCAAACTCTGAACCAGAGGAAATCATAAACAATAAATGATCATTATTCCAGTTACAGTCTCCTCTGCACTTCTCTCTGAGGACACTTTGTAACAGAGATTATATATGGTAAGAGTGGATTTACCCTTGGAGGGGATCTAAGTACCTCTTTCCCAAAATGAGTTGTAATCTTGTTTTAATGGTAGATAAAAAACAAGGCACAGACATGGCTTGTCTATTTGTAAGCAGGGGGAAACTCGTAAATCCTATTTTGGTATTTTAAGGATAACCTAAATAGCTGATAATCAGAAACATGAATAATCTTAAGTAAACCCTGTGAATCCAGGGCAAATGTTCAAGTCACTTATTCAAAAGAAACCATAGGAAGATGCACCTTAAGAAAGGCACATCAAAGAATGTAACAATGCTTCCATACGAATAAAATCACAGTCTTGCCCTGTGACTGAAGTTTGGGCAGTCTCTCAATTGCAAGGAAAAATTTCTAACCAATTTGGTGTTTCCTGGATAAACTCTCAGTACTATGAGTTATAAAAGCATCTGATATCCCCTTAAAGTTGAAACATGGGATGGTTTGGGTTGGAAGGGATCTGAAAGATCTCTCATTCCAACCCCCAGCCATGGGCAGGGACACCTTCCACTATCCCAGGTTGCTGCAAGCCCCGTCCAGCCTGGCCTCGGACACTTCCAGAGATCCAGGGGCAGCCACAGCTTCTCTGGGAAATTCTCAGATCATTTTAAGAGTTTTTCATTTATTCAGTCAACTTTCTGAGTAATTCTTCCAGTTTCACCAGAGTTTAATAATGACTGAAATTCTGTTTCCAATAAGCCCAGACGACCTCACTTTCATGTATAGAAACCTTCCAGCTCTCCAAATAGATTTTAATTTAGTTAATTCTTAAAGAGCGCCTTGAAACTGGAGCAGCCATTAAAGAAGTTATTGTCCTTTTTTCCTAACGTTTACCGAGGTGCCTCTTGACAGAGGACTAAGTCCCCAATTAATATAAATATTCTTTTCTCCATATCAGTGCCTGACTGCAGCAGCACCTGACCTTGCTGTGTCGTACCTGGAGCATCTCCCCAGCCACAAATCCAGCGCAGGGGGAGGAGGTGCTGGGAATGTCTCTCACAGATGCGCAGTACTTGTCATTTCAAACATTTAGGGAATCACCCAAGCTTTACAGCAACAAGAGGGAACGCGAGCTGAACAGGAGTAACAAACACCTTCCACAGCCTGATCTCCTGTCCTCGGTTTGGTTTGCTTTGAAGTCTTGAATGTGTTTATAGGCAAAATGACTTTCAGTAAGAATAATATATATCTCACTTCTTTTGACTGAATATATATTTTTGACTGTATATATTTTTCCTTAACAAAAAAAAAAAAAGAAAAAGAAAAACAACCTGATTTTTTATCATATGGATCTGATAACACATTCCTACGTTTTTCCTTAATTTTGTGGAAGGTTTATTTTTTTGCAATAAAACTCACATCTTTTCTAATTTACTGTCCTATATGCTGGTTTGCTTTTTTTTTTTCCCTCTTGTTAGTTGTTGTGCATTGACCAAATGGTTTCTGGCTTTACAATCTGTCACCAGTGCTGCATTTACAGCTTGCAATTAAGAGCTTCAATTAAATATTTTGCACAAAGATACATGTTCCAATCCTTATATATTTTCCAAAATATAACCAAAGAAAAGATAAGATTGTTGAAAAGCAAACCAAGACTGAAGTTAGAAAAACGGCCTTTAGGGCCTGGATAAATATTCAGAGTGTTTTCTAGCCACGGATGTTATCTCTTTTGATACTGAGGTTGCCCTTGGGTGACAGAAGGCAGAATCTTTTCTGGATTTCCATAAATGAGACTGAAAGTCTTCTTTGGCAAAGCTGGGCTGATATTCACGGCAAGCATCCCGGATATTTTTAAAATGGCATGTTTTTGATGACTTAGCATATGTTAGCATGGCATACATTAGCAGTGCTCCAAGGCATTTCCTTCGTCAGTGCAGATATCATCCCCTTAATTGCTGTAGGAACCCCCATGCTCTTCTCTCTTTCCCTCACAGGACTCTGAGCCATGCCAGAGGTTTCTCCTGGTCCCCATCCTGCCCCCAGGTGAGATCACGAGGTCTGCCTGATGCTCGCTCACCTGGAGGTGTGAGAGGAGCCGGTCCCCACAGCCACAAAGCCTTTGTGCTTGTGTCAGCACCCCGGAGTGGATTTGACACCCGCGGTGGGTTTGGTGGCCCAGTGCCAGCAGCGGAGACCGAGATTTAAGGACAGAGCAATCTGCTGGGTGCCTGGAGGTGGCCAAGTGCCACCAGGAGGTGCTTCCCAGGACTGGCAAAGCTGGCAGCTCCGGCACCGCCCCGAGTGGGAGGGAAGGAGGACAGCACGCTGTCCTGGAGCCTCCTGCTCTGCTGTGGCCTGAGCAGAGCAGATGTCAACCAAGCTGGGCTCCTTCCCATGCCCTGGCCACAGCAGCGGGGCTTGGCAGCCTGCCAAGGACACAGACAATGGGAGGCTGACTGTCTGCACACCATTTCACACTCGCTTGGCATGGAGCATTCTCTTCTGCCTGGCTCTTGGAAGCAGCACGGGGGCTGCCTGGCGCCGGTCCTGACACTGGGCTGAGGATCAGGGGAAGGCTGGGTCCCATCTCTGCTCCTCTCCTCGGCTTCTGCCCATCTCCCAGCAGTTACTGCGTGCTCCTGTTTCTTCATTAAACAGTGATTCTGCAAAGGAAAATCCAGTGATTTCCTGCAGACACTCATCAGCGAGGGTCTCCAGGCTGGACCCGCTCTACACAGACCGCTTGCACCCGAAGGCTTCTCTGTTCGGCCTCTGGGGGTCCATTTGGGATGGTCCAACAGGACGTTTCCCTGCTGTCTGCTGCTCTCTGGTGGAGATGCTGCTTTCAGGCTCTCTGCCAGACTGTTGAATGCCTTCTCCTGTACCTCTTCACCTCCTGACCCAGAAAAGCAGGTGCTGGAGGATGTCTTTCCTTAAAAATAAAAACCAAGACCCCTAAAACAAGCAGATGAACCCAAGAGCGAAGGTTTTTCCTTCTCTGCTCAAATCTCCCTCTGGTGCTGCAGAGCAGCCAGCAGCAGCTGGGGTGCTGGCAGGGGTGAGGCCTCACATCCCACCCCGGAAGGTTGTCCCTCTGTCACTTCCCAGGTGACCGTGGCTCTGGCACTTCCCCCTCCTGCCAGGCCTGCGAAAGCTGCAGGAGCCATTTAACCAAAGGAAAAACATTAAATTAAACATTTTCCCAGTCTGCCTGCAGTGCAGCAGTGGATGCTGGGGCCACACGGGGCAGTTTCCAGGGATGCAGAGCCTGGGTACATCCTAAGCTCTGTTTACACCCACCCACCCATCCTCAGATAAGTCTTCGGTCTCTTCTCCCAGGTCTCCCCTGAGCTGCCTTTCCCACCCCTGCCTTTGGCTAAAACTTTCACTCCAATTCAAATCCCAGGCATAAAAGAAATTGCAATTAACTTCTCCCTCCAAAACTGGCTCTCTATACAAGCCTTGCATTACTCCAAAAATATTCCGCTTTCCTTCTTTTGCAGACTGCTTTTCTCCTTGTGAATTATTTCTTCCAGTTCTCATCATTCCCATTGCTTCCCCCTGATTTCTCTGCCATTCTCCCACCTCTTCCTTCCTATGTGGTAACTCCTGCAGCCATGGAGCTCTGCTGTGGCAGTCCCCGGGATTAATGATGTCTCCTGCATCGTCTGCCTTCTTACACAGCCCAGGATGATGTTTGTCATTTTTGTGCCAGGGCAATATCACTGAGTTGCTCACTTAGTGGAACAAAATCAACCTTAGATCTTTTTCTGCTCAAGTGCAGCCTGAGCTCACCTATGCACTCCATCAGCCCAGGGCATATTACTTTCTGTCTGTCCCAGATGAATCCCAACCTCTTATTTTTTCAGTCCATTTCTTCAGTTTGTCGCAGACGTGGTTAAAGAAGAGTGTCCTTGGCAAATCCATGGTCTCCAAGATTCTTGTCCTTGGCACCTTCCAGATAACTGTAAATAATTGATTCATATCTTTCCATCAGGATTTTTTATGAACTGAAGCTGAACTGCTGGGTTTATAATTCCCCATATTCCAAATAGTTTATAAAAGTTAGGCAATTTTTGTCCCTTTTCAATCTTCTGGTGCATGCAGGAATAATCACTAATGAGTCTGAGATTGCCATAACCGGTTCTGCGAGTATCCATGCCTTAAATTCCCCAGGTTTGGAATAATCTTCCCAGGAAGGTATTCCTCCTTGCCTCTGTCAGTCAGCAGCTGCCTTATCACCAGGAACAGAAGGGATTATGTCCCTTGTAAACATTTTATCCTCTTATCTATGGATGTCCATTATCTGTCCATCACTCTGGAGCCTTTGCCCTCCGTGCGTTTTTTGTAGCACCGAGTTGCACAAGTCAGACTCTTCCTCACCCCCAGATTTCTGTGTAATCAGAGCACAGGATGAGTGGCATCAGTCACAAGTAGCAATAAGGGAATTTTGACTAGCTATGAGGAGAAACTTTCCCAAGGGTGGTTGAATGGAGCTTGGATGAAGTACCAACCCTGGAAGTGTTCAAGACCAGGATGGATGTGGCTTTGGACAGCCTCGTGCAGTGGAAGGTGTCCTCTGCCCATGGTGGGGGTTGGAACGAGATCATCTTCCAGGTCCCTTCCAACCCAAACTATTCTAGGAGTCTACAACAAGGGTGGTCAAAGAGAGCTTGGATAAAGCTCCAACTTTGGAACTGTTCGTGGCTCAACTGGGCCAGGCCTGAGCAGCCTGACCCAAGTTAGACCTGCTTTGGGCAGGACTTGGACACTTCAGATGTTCCTTCAGTCTGTGGTTTTGCAGTGCAGCGTTTTCTGTCCAGTTTCCTTCCTCCAGCTGTGGTCGAGGTTCCTCTCAATCCCTCCTTTTTGGTTTAAGCACATATCCCTCCTGTCCAGGCTAAACCGTCTTATCAAGGTGGACATGTGCTTTGGGAAGGCTCGGGGATTGAGGAGCTGGCTTTACTCTAATAAAAAGTGTAGGGGAGCAGGAGAAAGTAAGAGACAAATTAAAAAACTATTTTATTGAAAATTCCAGTCTGGCGGTCACTGCTGGAAAGGGATCTTAGACAACAGAGCTACTTTCCCCTGAAGTGAAGTCTTTCAGCTTTCTCAACAATAGGAGATCAAAACCCAAATAAGAAGCGAATTTTAAATCTCTGAATATCTTAATGGGAAAGTCTCCAGAAACTGCTCATCTACTTTTATCTGCAATTACACATTAACAGTGCAGACTGGAATATTTTCCAGATGTAAACTGTACAAGGTCTCGTCACCTAGTTTTGCTGTCAGAGTCCCCCATTCTATTTTTTTTATTTCCCCCATCTTATCAGCATCATCAGGGACCTGATGAGGAACAAAAGGACGAGAAATGCCCCAGAAGGGCTGTGAAGGGAGATGATAAGAAGATCTTTGCACTCCTGTGTGCTTGCCCGGCCTCTTATTGACAGAGCCTCCAAGATGCTCACAGATAGCCTTGCTGCAGGTCACAGTTCCTGAGATTTATTCCAGTGCCATGGAAAAGTGAGGAGGGTGAGGACAGAGCAAGTGAGGACTGAAAATGTTGCTGTGGGTAAAGTGATTATAAAAAGAATTTCTTTTTTAATGCAAAAACCTCTAGCCTGACAAAGGCTCCATCTCTGGGAGAGGTTTTTCACCATCCAGTCCCCCACCCCTTTGCATCAGAGCGCTGCAAAATGTACTTGGAAGAGCAGCAAGTTCGTTTTAACCGATAGCATTCAGTGCTTTTTACTGTGCTATTCATCCACATGACAAAGCTGAGAGGGGAGCCCATACTTCTTCCTGACTTTTTATTGCTTTTCAGCCCAGTGGGAACCAGCAGACATGAAAAAAAAGTGGTTTAACCGCAAAATATGTTTAAGCTCTTTTCTTTTTCTTTTTCTTTTTTTTTTTTTTTAGCAGGGTAGGGAGAAGGAGGAGGGGGAGTGAACAGCAGCGGCAGAACAGCCAGGAACTAACAGTCATGAAATTAAACCAAAACCCAGCCAAAATCCTAGTGCTTGTGAGCCTGATCCTACACAGAAAAGGTGAGGTTTTGAGGATTGGTGACAGCCTTCAAATTCTGGGATCACCGTGTTATCGTAGAATCTCAGAACAGTTTGGGTTTGAAGGGATCTTAAATCCCATCTCGTTCCACCCCTGCCATGGGCAGGGACAACTTCCACTATCCCAGGTGGCTGCAAGCCCCGTCCAACCTGGCCTTGGGCACTGCCAGGGATCCAGGGGCAGTCACAGCTTCTCTGGGCACCCTGTGCCAGGGCCTCACCACCCTCCCAGGGAAGAATTTCTTCCTAATATCCAATCGAAATCTACACTCTGTCAGTGGGAAGCCATTTGCTCATGTCCTGTCATTACAGTTCCTGATAAAGTCTGACTCAATGTGACTTTTTCTCTCAATCCCAAGTAATTTTTTAATGTATATTTACACGTTTAATGTTTTCTAAATTAGAGAAAGAACCCTCTGCTTAGCAGAGCTGTTGCTCATGCACATCACACCAGGAAAGTCTAAGAAATAAAACAGTATTTACATGATCCCAGATGTTTCCTTTATTTGGTTGATTTGAAACTAAACCCTCAGACTGACCCGAAACACAAGCATTTCATTAACTCTTTGAAAAGAAATCTTTATATTTTATCAAATAACAAAACAAACCCCACCAAACCTGCCTTTGATTTTGGAAATAGTGTTGTGAAGAACAAGGAGGTTTTCAGCAGCTCCCCATCAGAACAACATCAAAAGTTGTGCTTGGCTGTACAGTCCCCTCCGTGCCCCCGCCTGCCAACCCCCCCCAGTCCCCAGCTTTAATGGGGAGCAGGGAGCACCAAAATCTGCCCCTCCAAGAGATCAACAGAGGCTTTCCCAACACGCGCCCGCTCCAGGCTCTGAACAGCACAACTCCCTGCCAGCTCCAAGCTCTCCTCCAGAGTCTTTTAAGAGTTTCTTTTTCTCATAACCTCTCCTGATAAAGTGATTCTCTCCAGCTGAGCCCAGCCTGGCTTCAATCGGGCTTGTTCAAGGCAAACGTATTAACTCCTTCCCCGCCAGGAGCCTGCACAGGGCGTCGGAGCGTGCTGCGCTCGGTGCTGCCTTTGCTGGGGTGCAAGGAGCCTTGGCACTGAAGACACTTTGAATAATTGAAAGGGCTGTTTTGGGGAAAGATGGGTTACTTCTGCAAGATCACTTTTTAATAGTAAAGTGTGCCTTGGACAGGAGAGTTGGGAGAACTCATCCAGTGTCTGCAGCTGAGAGGCAATTACTGATTTGCTTATTTTTTACAAACAGTCATCAAAAGCATTTGTTTATTGTAAAAGCAGTGTCATGTTTGTGGGGTGGGGGCTGTGGTCAGTGCCAGGCACAGACAGGACTGTTCTGTTTTCCATTCCAGAACTGCATCAACCCAATTACAGATATCACCCCTGATCCACGTGTAGAGGGAAAGGCTGCTCTGCTTTTAAGCGATGTTGAGTGACCGGGCCCCCTGCTGACAGCCACAAGCACTGTCCTCCTCCCAGCAGGCCAGTTTGGATGGCAGGTGCCCGTGCCCATGGCAGTGAGGTTGGAACGAGATGATCTTTAAGGTCCCTTCCAACCCAAACCATGCCATGATTCTCTGAGTCTATGATTGCTGAAAACCTGGCTCAATAGATGAGAGATGAGATCACCCTGGGGTACTTTCCTTTGCGGGAAAAAAATTAGAAATAACAACCCTCCCTTCCCCAGGTGGAGAACGAGAGTAAATGAAGAGTAAATTGTTCAGAGATGATTTATTTTGGCTCAGAAATCTGCTCAGGAACTTTTTTCCTAATGTCTTTCTCCTGATCAGGCAGTGCTCTCCCAGCCTGCCTCCTAATGACCAGCATTAGTTTGCATTAGATGGATTTGTGATGATTTTTTTCTGCCTGACTGCTAAGCCTGCGAGCGATTCAAATGAAGTTCTGCTCCCTGTGCTCCATCTGGCAAGAGCAGCTCCTCCATTTGGGTTTGCTGCCTCCTCAGCTGCTCTCCCTCTCTCGCACCCCATGGTGGTTTGATCTGCCTGGATTTTGGAGTCCCTGGGTGCTCCCAGACACCCGCCAGGGCTCGGTGCATCCCAGCCCCAGTCATTCCAAACAGCTTGCTCTTGGGTGCAGGAGGGCGACTCCCAGGAGAGGGCTGGGGAGAAAAGGTTTGTGTTCAAGTGCTGCTTTGCAGGAGCAGAGAAGAGAAGGTGCTGTGCTTCCCCACTGATGTGCTGCAAGGAAGTGGAACCCATGACACAGAATCACGGAATTGTTTCGATTGGAAGAGCCCTCAAAGATCACCGAGCCCAACCACTAACCCAGCACTGCCAAAGCCACCATTAACCATGTCCCCAAGTGCCACATCTACACAGCTTTTAAATCTCTCCAAAGGATGGTAACTCCACCACTGCCCCGGGCAATATTTTCAGCGAAGAAATGTTTCCTAAAATCCAATCTAAACCTTCCCTGGTGCAACTTGAGGCCATTTCATCTTCTATTGCCTGGTACTTGGGAGACCCCCACTTGGCCACAGTCTCCTGTCAGGTACTTGAAGAGAGCATCAGCCTGGGAGAGCCAGGCTGGTCACCCCTTGGGGATAACAGGGAAGATGTAGGGGTGGGACCAGAGAGTGACCCTGAGGTGGGAGCTGAAGCCCAAACCTTGACCCCCACCATCACTGTCTCCTCTCACACCCTGTTAATGTGATCACCTGGATTAAGACAGAAGGAAAGGAGGTTTTTGGGAATGTGGCAGGTTATGCTGAGCTCTGTCCATTGTCCCTGCCAGCACAAGGTCCCAGTGCAGGCTGGTAGGAGGTGGAGCATTAGCTTTAGAGATCGAAAATATATGAAATAAGGTGAATGAGAACCTCTTTCTCCTCTCTCTGGCTTCAGCTCCCACCTGAGGGGAAGTTATTTAGGAGGAGAGGGGGGATACTTTTTGGGATGCCAAAACCAGAGGGGGGCAAGAGAGGCGGGAAATGCACCTTGTCATATCTACCCAGTGGCTGACTCACATTTAGGCACTGCCCGCTCTCTCCTGAACACATGTGCTAACAGGAGAAAACATCAAGGTTCATCTTGACCATCCACCAAGGTACCCTGTCACCACAGGGATCTTAAAACATGTCAGGTTATGCATATTTCAAACCACCCTGTCTTTTCTGGCAGCAGAGACAAGGCCGGAGGGCCTGGGAGAGAAATGGCATCGGGTTTGTGTCCTTCTCAGTGCTTCTTTGAAAACATTTGGTTTCTGTACCCTTGAGGTGACACTTGGTTGCTGTCAGAGGTGTCTGATGGCCGAGGACAGCGTGGATGGCTGTAAAGAGGTGTCACATCAGAGCAGCAGTGATTCTTCTGTCTTCTCATTGCCCCTCCTCATCCTTGGCACTGGGCTAATGACACCACCAGGTACCCTGCCACAGGGAATTGAGCCTCTTTTTTTTTCAGTGAAAATGAATGAAAAGTGCCTGCTGGGTCACATAAAACTGTCAAAAGAACAGTTGGGGCTTCCTGTGAGAGGGATAATAGTTAAGAAAGCTGAAATTCTGAGAAAAAGGGATTGTGAATCACCAGTAATATTTACAGTGCAAATCCCTATTCCCTATATTTCCACTCGGTTCTTTCTCCTTTCCAGGGCAATTGTTTCCAGGAACGCACAGCAGAGCCCCATGGTATGTAAATAAACCAAGCCCGAAGTGTCTGACAGAGCTCATGGACACCTTGCACCCCTGGCCCTGCCACCTGCTCCAGACAAGGGGGGTGAGAGCAAATAGGATGTCCCTTGGAGGGCGGCAGGGTGTCCCCTCAGCCGTGCAGTGAAGCTGCTTGTGGTTTAGCAAAGCATCCTACACCAAATCATGTGGGGCTGTGAAGCTGGCAGAACATCTGAGCAGCTGTGCTCAGGCACCACAGTTCTAAATTATATTTAAGCTTTATATTCTGGAGTTAGGAGTCCTCAGGTGGTGCACAGACCTTACAGGGCTGCCCCATCTGGGGTTAAAGGGTGGCTGAGCACTTGCAGCCAGGCACGTGCAGCCCAAAGCAAAGCAGTCCCTTTTAGGATGCTCATCAGCCCTTCTTCCTTGGAAGTGGCCAAAGACAGAGATGGGCAGCTGCCAAGGGAGAGCAGCACGTCCCTGGACGAGAAGGACTGTGAAGTGGGACAGGGAAAAAAGAGGGGGAAGAAGCAAAGAGGGGGAAGAAGCAAATGGTGGTTTGTGCTGGGCAGGTGCCAGTCGAAAATGTAAGAGCGGATCAAATACAGGTGGGTTAATGAGAGCACCATTCCCAGGCCTCCCAACGTGGGGAGAGCAGGGACAGGCTGGACGGCAGGCACTGAGTGATACTCTGTAATTAGCTGGCAAATAGAATATGATCTTTAGTGTAATTGCTCGGAATAATGTCTCGCAGCCCCGATCCGTGCATTACGCACCGAGCGCTGCATCCCAGCTGCCACAGCAACTTTGCTTCCCTTTGTTTCCCCTTGCCTGTCATTTCTAATCACATCTTTCCCAAATTTGACTGCATCATCTCCGAGCGTTAGTTGCCAGGGCAACCCCACAAAGTCATTACAGGCATGAGATGAATACCTTACCCACTTTGAGGACAGGTTATCTGGCCATCCCATTGTGACCCCCAGCTTGGAGTCCTTTGTCTCTTTTCAAACAGATGTAAGACCAGGTGAGAGGCTCATCCCTGACTTCTGTGGGAGCAGGAGCGATGCAGGGAACTGTCACTCAGAGCTTGGACAAAAAGACCTGAACAAATGGAGCAACTCAACATTAGAAATGGGGCCCCCAACCAAGCCACGCTGCTGCTCAAAGCACAGGGCTGGAGCGATGGTGGCTGGACAAATCACCTGTCCCAGACCTCACCGTGGCCATTCCCTTCCATAAACACAGGGTAAGCTGTGGTCTGTGTGGGATTTGTGCAGCCAAGGGGAATATGTGTGCATCTGGACAGGGGATGGCACACATGGCCTGTCACACATGGCCTGTCACAGCTCTCCTGGCCAGAGAAGTAGCAGTGGAGATTCAAGGCCAGGTTGGATGTGGCCCTGACCAGGCTGCTCCAGTTGAAGGTGCTGAAGGGGGTTGGACTAGATGGCCTTTAGAGGTCCCTTCCAACCCACGCCTGCCCAGATTCTGTGACTCCGTGTCATGAAAGAGGCTTCAACAGGGGCCACCAGAGCGTGCAGCTGGTGCTAGCGCAGCGTGTGAGTGCTGGGCAGCAGAGCCACCTCCAGCTCCATCTGTCCCCTCTTCTTTGCCATGGACCCCTGTGGGAGGAGGTTTCCGCTGTATGTGCACATCAGTGCATGCAACATTCCAACTTTGCTCTGGGTGCACAGGGGAGCCTCTGGGCAGCGAAATCTGTGGGTGGGAGGTCTGCAGGGGCCAGAGTGATAGAGCTGGTGTGGCCCCTCACAAGTCCTGGATGTGGCAGGGTTTGGCATCACCCCCAGCCCCGACATTTCAAACACTTTCTCTCCCAGCAGAGGTTGAAGCCATCCTCATCAGTACCCCTGCTCTCCATCCCAGCGCTCGCATTCTCCAGCACCGTCCTTGCAGCAGAGCCAGCCCTTTTCCACACCAGCACCTCCCTGAACCTGGAGCCAGGATGGGTGTGCTCCCAGCCCCCAACAGAGCAAGGCACAGAGATGGAAGATATTGTTTTTCAGGTGGAATAGCTTCCAAAACGCTACATTTGCAGTCAAAGTGCTGCTTGGAATGCATATGAACCACTGCCTGCAGCAATGAGAAACAAAGCCATTAAAGTTTAGATAGCAGTGTTTTTATTTTTAACCAAATGAGTCAGTCTCCCCTCCAGCTCTGAGCAGGAGAGAGGGAGAAAGTTGGGCAGGAGAGTTCAGATAGCCTTAACCCCACTGGGACCCTACTGCAGAGAAGGTTCAAGCAGTCTACTCTGCTTAATTGTGCCCAGAAAATGTATTTAAGCTGAAGTTGTTGTTGTTTTGATGGGGCCTTGGCAGGGTAGAAATTTTGTTTGTTTCCCTGGATTATAATTAAAAAATAGTTTCAGGACACTTAATGCATCTCTCTTCCCTCCCCACATCCAGAAGGCCTCACGTTGCCTTTCCTTCTCCTGCAACCCAGGCTGGGGGAGGTGAGGACCAATGTGTTTCCTAATCTGGAAGGTGAGTTTGGGATACTGCAGGCTTCCCTTTGAGCTTCCCTTTGAGCTTCCCTGCTAATAAGAACATGCTGAGGGAGGGGGATGACCCAGGAGGCAGCCTGGTGTGGTGCTGTGTGTCTGTGGTGTCTGTGCGTGTGACTGCACTCCCTGCCACCCCAAGGCCAGGCTGCAGCTCCTTGCTGAGCACGTCCAGCACCAGGCACGAACTGCATTTCAACAAGACCATGGTCCTGGCTGCTCCTCCAGCAGTTTCCCTCTCCATCCGTGCCTGTTTCCAAGGTTCCTATCCCTGTAGCATCTCTGAGAAGATGTATCCAGCTGTTAAAAAATGCCTGTGCTCGTGCCGTCATCCTGAGCTGCCACAGGAGGCTCAGCCCTGCAGCCCCAGGCACCTCAGCACATCCTTAATTTAAACCTCAGGCCCTTGTGCTGAATTGGGCAGCGAGTGCTTGGCAGCTTGAAGGAGAAAAACCCCAAATCCATGGAAAATTACAAAATTACATTCCTGCCTCTATTTATTGGTTTTCCATGCCATATGGAAATTTATGTAAATACACAAATGAGAAAGAGGCCCTGGAGCTCTGGTGAGTTTGCCAATGAGCCACCAGTGCTCCAAACGTTGGCCATTGTTGATGCTTTAGGAGATCAGAGGGAGAGAAATGAATTCTGGCTCCAAGAGTTGTCCAGAGACATGGCTTCTTTTCTTTTTTTCCGACACAATACCTACTGTTCTCCTGAAAAGCCATCCCAGCCACCCCCAGCTGTTCCATTGAGTGATGGCTGTTCAGTCCCATCCCAGTCAGGCTCAGAAAATCAGGCTCCTCGTGTGTCTTTGGATGTGGAGCAGGTTTTTTGGCAAGCAAACTCTGTTTACCAAATTCTGCCATGTGAAGGGTGTGAACTGGTAGAGGAGCGGTGCATGGCAAAGTTAAAACTCAAGGAATGTGCCCATTCTAACCCACTGATGGGGGCTTGGGGCTCTTCCACTCCCCACAGGAATAAGGCTTGATCCCACATGGGCTTCTCAAATGACTCTACTGGAAGTAGAGGTGGCAGCAGGAGACAGAAGGAGAAGCTTATCAACCCTCATATATTATAACCTTCTCCATGTTGGTTTTTTTTCTCAAGTTATGGGGTGATGAAAGCTGTTCCTTTTTGGATCCCACACCTTGGGAAACAGGAAAAAACACCATAAGCCAGGTACCATTATCTGAACTTGGCTGGACCAAAAGTTCATATCCAAAGTATGACTTTTGGGTAGCTTTTTATATATATACATACATTTACATGTATATTAAAAATGTATATCTGGCTATGTATGTGACTAATGTGTGTATACCAGTTTTAAAAAGTGGTTCACTTATAGAATCACGTCTTCCTCTCATTTTCCTTGCTTTTTCTAAGACTCAGCAGTCTTTTTTTACAAGATGAGGTTTGTTTTTATTATTATTTCTTGACTCGGCTTGGGAGGAAATCTAGGATCTGCAGAAGACAGGGAGAAGTCTGAGAAAAATCTTCCCAGTAAAAAAAAAAAAAAGCTGCTTCTGTGAATTAAAGCTGGAGAAACACCTCTCAACTATGCAATTTCCCTGCTTGTTATTAATTAAGTTCAAGTTCAAATATTTTTGGCATAAACATTATCATTTGCGCTTTGAACATGTATACTGCTTCGTATGTGCTAGATGCTGTTACTGTTTCAAAAGATTTATGTCTTGAGTAAATTATGATTTGGGTAATTGCATTCTGTCCACCCAAATCCATCCTGCAGCTCCACTGGAGTGTGGAATCCACCTTCCCTGCCTGGCCTGTGCCCCTCTGTGGTGCTGCCACGTGTGATTAAACATCTGCTGCCCGTTCCCTGTTGCCGCAGGGATGCGTTTCAGTGGAAGGGTCGGGGTTGGTGAGGTGACACCACTCAACAGAGGTCGGCCCACAGCGGGGAAAGGCAGGAATGTTAAGGCCAGAGTGGATGGAGTAGGTGGAAATGGATTTGCTTTCCATCATGCTCACAGTTCCATGTTGGGCTGGACAAGGAGTTCATAAGAGGCTCCAGATTTTGTGTGACCAATGTTTGGCTCCTCACCAGCCTCGCCCGTGCCTGGACTGGAGAACAAGCACACCCTCAGGCTGGTGGATGCTCTCTGGGAAGATGAGGGGAGTCCCACAATGGTGGTGCCTTCCCATGATGAGTTGAACAGATGCTGATGTTCACAGGGGGCTCAGACTCTCATGGTATTTCTCTTCAACCTCCCCATCCCTGCCCATTAAACTTTGCAGTTTTGTGTAGGTATAGCCGAGCTGGCCATGTGGTGTGCGGGCCCAGATTTGGGCTGTGCTCTGGCCAAGCCTTCCCTGCCTTTCACCGGTGAGCTCCGTAACTCTGCGGGTGCATGGAAATCCATGGGCACACCAGCTCTGCAGGTGCACAGGGAAATGACCACAGGGCCTTGTGTAGGGGACTGAAATGGTTCTGAAATGTGTGTATCAAGCACTGGAGCTCAATTGGAAACAGCCCCGAACCCTTAAAACCTTTTGAGTTGAGTCTGTGTAGTCACTTTTCACTTGCTTTAGGCTTCTCTTAGCTCTGCAGTGGGCACTGGCTCTGACACAGACAAAGCAATGAACGCTCACAGCTCTGTCTGAAGGGTCCCCTGAAGTGCCTGCAAAAACCAGTGCATTTGGAGTAAAAAAAGACAGCAAAGCTTCCATCAGGACAGATTTCCTTCCCTGGAGTTACTTCACTTGTGGTATGAGTGGAAACAGCAAGTTCCCACTTCAGTCAACAGCTCTTGGGAGGGGTCTGATGTTTAGCAAATGTTGAGGCTCCTTCAGCTCCTCCAGGGTCTCAGCAGAAATATCGGGCATTGCTCGGTGCTGTGCTGTGAGCCCCGAGCTCTCCCAAACAGGGAGGGGAGAGGAAGGAGCACAGTGATGTGTTTGTCCTTTAGCTCTGAGTAGGCTGGGATCAGGAGCAGGTAAATGGAATTTGAAATTCTTTTTTTCCATTTTTACCACAGTCACTTGTGTCCGGAGCTGCAGCTGTAAGAGGAGAGACATGATTCTACTGATAAAAGCAGGAGAATCAGCCTTCAAGGGCTCTCCAGTGGGCTGGGACTAACGTGAGTCATCAGTTATGGTGGTGACTGGGGGTATTAACATACTTTTGACTAACATTTGCCAGCACGAATGCAAAGTAGAATGAATCTGACAAATCCAGGGTTATCCGGCCTCCTGTGCTCGGGGCAGTTACCAGAACGTAGAACTCAGAAGTTCTGCTGGGGCACGTTTTGTGTTCATCCTCAGAGTATGTGCAGCCCAGGATGTCCTGTACACAGCTGGTTCTCCAGGCTGGACTTTTTTTGCAGAGCCTGTTGCTTCACAGTCATGGGCATTTTTGGATCATTTCCCATCTTTTTCAGCTTGGTGTAGCTGTCACTTCCGATGGGTCTCTGGATACATGGATGCAATGGCCACAGTGCCTTCACCGGGGAGCTGGGCAGCGCAGATGTGAAAGGGCTGACGGGTCTGGATGTGCAGGGCTCGCTGACATCTGCTGTGGAGGTCACGTGTGCATTTGTCATTCTGTTGTTGCTACTCCTAGCGAGTGAGCAGACAAAAACAAGTTCTCAAACTCATCCCAGATCAAATTCTCAGATGGAGAAAGAAGACACCTTTCACCATTCTCAAATATACTGTACAGGTTGCCCAGAGAAATTGTGGACATTCCATTCCTAGAAGTGTTCAAGGCCAGATGGAGCTCTGAGTAACCTGGTCTGGCAGAAGGTGTCCCTGCTCGTGGTGGAGGGGTTGGAACGAGCTGATCTATAAGGTCCCTTCCAACCCAAACCATTCTGGGATTCTGTGGTAGCCCTAGAATGAGCCTGTCTTGGGGTGCAGACAATCTGGCACACCACCGTAGTGGGGGATGATGTTGAAAACCTATGGAACCAGGAACAACAAAAATAAATGTGGGCGACAGCACCACTGAGAAGCTTCCTCTGCTGAGAGCTGGCTTGTTAGTCCTTGGGAATTACTGTTTTTCCTGGTAAATTCATCAGTTTTTGAGGGTAGGAAACGTGACCTCGCTGTACTCACAGAAATTTGCTATTTTATACGTTACTGCCAGCATGGATCTTAATCAACCAGAAAAACTCAAAATGACAAACAAACAAGAGACAGCTTTGCTATCTGAGGTTCATTAGCTCCTAGCGACCTTTCAAATCCGCAAGAAACCAAAGAGAAATGTTCAGAAAACGGGAGGGCTTTCAAGGCATTTTGCCAGTAATTTCCACCTATTCCCCAGTTCCCCCTCAATAATGAATGGCATTTCTTGATTGTTTTCCCAAGATTTGCTTTTATCTGAGCAAATGTGGACTGGAACTTTGACCCACACCATACGAGGATGGGAGGCAGAGTCTCCCTGGAGGAATGGCGCACACGTTGTGTCTCGCAAAGTTATTTGAAGCCGACTTTCAAGGGCATTGTTGTCTCCATCTGGGAGGCTGCAAATGTGAGCAAAGGGCAGCCTGGCTCATGCTTGGCAAAAGCACACACCAGGGAGCCATCAGCACTCTGTGCTGCAGAGGTTACATGTGGGTTCATGAGGAGCCGGCACAGACCTGGGCTCTGGAATGCATCCAGCACTGGGAAAGGAAAGCAGAGTAAGAGCTGAATGTGGATGATACATTCTTTGGGGTGCCCCTGGGCCATGAAAAGCATCGAACAGAAAGCAGAGCCAGAGAGCATCACGTCATTGATCCACACAGGCCAGTTCCAGGGTGCTTCTCCATGGAAGGCTCTCAGGGCCAGCTCCTCAGCAGGGGTGAATAGACCCCACTTTTTGTCTACCTGAGCTTACCCCTCTGCGCCTGTACTGGCAGTTTTCCTTCCTGGGGGATTTTGAACTGCTGGGCTTTCTTGCCTGGCAAAGGCAGCAGATGTATTCCTTCGTGGAATCAAAGACTCAGAGTAATTTGGGTTGGAAGGGATCTTAAGTATAATCTCATTCCGATATCACTGATATGGGCAGGGACCCCTTCCACTATCCCAGGCTGCCCCAAGCCCTGTCCAACCTGGCCCTGGACACTTGCAGGGATGGGGTAGCCACGGCTTCTCTGGGCAACCTGTGCCAGGGCCTCCCCACCCTCACAGGGAAGATTTTTTTTTCTACTATCTAATCTAAACCCACCCTTTGTCAGTTTGTCATTCCCCCTTGTCCTCTCACTCCAGACCCTTGTAAATAGTCTCTCTCCATGTTTCTTGCAGGCTCTCTTCAGGTCCTAGAGGGCCACAATTAGGTCACTCCAAAACTTCTTTTCTCCTGGCTGAACAATCCCAATCCTCTCAGCCTTTCATGAGGCCCAGAATCTGTCGTCTCACCAGTCCTTCATCTTGAGACCTTGTCACCTTGTCGAAGTAGAATGCTGACAAGAGGATCATCGCTGGGGTGGAAAGAGGAAGACTCTTTTAACCATAAGGAAAACCACTTGAGGCCATGTTGTATCTTCTCAGAAAGTGCTGCTCTGCTGAGACTACGGCCGAAGAATGACTGACTGTAGATGGAGAACAGAGAAAGGCAGACAAAGCATCAGAAGGAGATGAAATGTTCAGAGTAGGCAGAATGAGGGGGCCCTGAGGGCATCTCTGGAAGATGTTTTCTGTGTTTTACTGACTTGTTTTGATGGGGAAAAAAAAAGGATTTTTCAAAGAAGAGACAGAAGATGTCACACATGTATTTACAAGACTGTAGTCCACCCTTACAACCTCTATGAACTCCGTGCATCCAAGAAAGAAGTTGAAGAACTTCTGAAAAGAGATGAAAACTAAGAGATGAAATCATAGGCTAGAGGATGGAAACTCCCTTTCCTCCTGCCAAAAGAGAGCTTGTAGTGGGACCTGTCTTTTCGGCCTGAATGCAGCCCCCACTAAGATCACTGCGAGTTACTGGGATCCAGCAGGACTGGAATCCAGTTTCATCCAGGCCACTGGCAGCATGGAGGAACAGGAGCCCAGGGCTGAAGAGTGATGAAGCCAGAGAAGGTCTACGTCACACAGGAGCAGCTGGGCAGGATAATTTGCCATCTGTGCTGAGTGGTTTCACCCCAGTGCTGCCGGTCACACCAGAGTGCGGAATCGCAGAGACACCTCTTATTTATTGTGGAGAGGGGAGGCAGGCGAGGGGGAGAAACCATCTGTTGAAGGGAATTGGGCCAGGATGTGGCCTCAGAGGGTCACATCCAGAGGGGGCTGAGCTAGGATGCGTCTGGCATTTGTCTGGCATCTGTGAGAGTGTGCAACAGGGGTGCTGAGAGCAGCTGTGGGAAGCACATGGGTTGGGCTGTGAGGGGCAGCAGGGACAGGCCGGTGGTGTCAGGGATTGGGAAAGGATGGGGGGTGCTGGCTGTGCTTTGTTTCTACAGCCAGAGCATCAGGGTTCTCAGCCATGGGGGTCTCCCACCCTGCCTGCCCTACTGCTACATGGATTGGGATACCACTGTGTAAAGCGGGAGGAGAAGACGCTGAGTCTGGGAACAGAGGGTAAAGGTTGGCTGAAAGGTGTGTAGGGACTGGGAAGGAAAAGGCACACACTTTAAAGTCACCTGTAAATCCATATGGGAAGCCCTAATGGTCTTTAATTCCCAGGTCCACCGTTCAGTGCCTCTCTTCATTACCCTCCCAGACTGGAAGGCCAGTGAGCAGAGGATCTTCCGAGCAGAGGTTAATGCACTGCAGTGCTGGGGGCAGCATCCTTGACAGGATGAGCCACCTTCGTCTCCCAGATTTCTGACAGCACTACAGCCCTATAGGAAACCAAGGGGAAAACAAAGATGTGTTGATAGACTTCTCTGGTCTTGGACTGTTAATTCAAATCTGGCTGGAGGCCATTAGTGTTTTCACACTATTACCTTCTAATGGCTTCTTGCTCTTGGCTCAGCTCTTCCTTGGCAAGTCACAGCTGTGAGCTTTGCTAGCTGTAGGCTCCCAGTTAGCCTCTTGCTGGGAATCTCACTCAAGATTATGACTTGTGTCCGTGTTAGGAAAATAGCCTGTGTGTAGCAGCTGCTGTCAGACCCTGCTCCTTCCAGCATTCCCTCAACAGGTGTGAGGAGCTGTTTTCCTGCCTCCATGGGTGGATCAGCTGTTCCAACAGAAGGTGCACTTGTAATCCATCCCCCCTCGCTGTGCCGCCAGGGTCATGGGGAGCTGCTGCTGAACCCGAGACAGGTTTTGCTAAGGGAGCTGCATTTTTCAGCTCAGGCACTGGAGACTTGCAGTGCAATCCATTGGTGCTTCATCCAGAGCTGCAGTTTTGCCTCTGCATTTCCTCCCCGAGCCCCTGGTCTCCGCTCAGGAGCTGCTGAGGGAGCTGTCATGACACTGCTTTGTGAGAGACCTGCTGCAAAGTGTGGCTCCTTCTCATGGTGCAGGAGTAGAAGACTTCACACTCTCTAGCCCTTGATTTTTCCATCCTCATCCATCAAGACCGGATTTTTTTCCCCCGAAGTTTATACTCCAGGAAAACTGCAGGAAAATCCCATGGCTTCTTATGCCAGAGGTCAAAACAAGTCATCCCTTTGGACTTAGGATCTATGTTTCCCTGAGAAGATCACATCAAAGGGCTGCGCAGGTCAGTGTGGCCTTACCAAATCCAGGACCAGATCCCTGAGAATCAATAATCTCCAACGTTTTCCCAGCTTCTCCTCTGGGATTCAGAAAGAGCTGTTGGACAGGTGGATTAAGAATCAGCCCTGCTGTCTCTTTTCCATGCTTTTTCTGAGGATGACACAGGAGACTTCAATGTGCAGGTCCAGCTGACTGGTGTGAAATTAATTTAAAATTCAAAAAGTAAATTGGAAAAAAAAAAAAAAAAAGCCTTCAAGAGTTCCATGAAAAATCAATTACCCAGCACATGAAGGTGATGATGAGAACACTGCTCCACAAAAAGAGCAAAATTCCCTGCAATTCTAATCTCTTCTTCCTGCAATTTCCCTCCCATCCCTTGTGATGCTTTAAGAGATGGATAGTTTTCTTTCTCTAGTTTTAGATATGCTTATTGGGGCTGGAGGGTGGAGAGACCAAGAGAGAAAAGACTGTTCCAAAAAATGTAATTAAGGTAATATTATGATGTGAATTACATATTACATTTTGTTTAGAGCTATTATTGGCTGGAATGGCTCTGAAATTGAATTGTGCCGCAGATTCCTCCCTGATTTTACCCACACTCACTCACGGGCAGGGATTGCATTAGACCCGAGAAAGAGGAAAGTGGGGATGGAGGAGGGGATCCAGCTGGGAAGGAGGGCTCTGTAAGTAATTTCTTCCAGTGCAGAAGCTTTCATCAGACACATAAAGAACCACATTAAAAATTATTCTACACCCATCGAGCCAAACTGAGTCGATGTGTTCACCATGAACTGGTATTTGGGGACAGTAAGGACGTCTCACAGTCCTCAATAAGATCTTCTGTGCCAAAGTGGTCACTTGTGGTGGAGGAGCTCAAGGGGTATTTGCTCATCAGGGACTGTCTGAGGAAGGCAGAGGTGCTGTACAGCCACTAAAAGCTCTGACTTTCCCCTGCTTTCACTCAGGGCTGCTCTGAGATGGGTTTAATCGAGCAAACAGCTCATCAATACCATCTCTGCTCACTCCCACGCCCCGATGTCCTTCTGGAGCCAGTGATGGGCCAAAGGGTAACACCATCCCCACCCAAGGGGTGTAGTGAAAAGGGGAGTGTAAGAAACTCACTGCATGGGCAGCAGGACAGAAGATCCCAGGTTTCCTGGTGCTGTTGATTGTGGCCTCTCCAATGTCTGATAAAGCTCCTATCTCTTTCCTCCACTTGACCACCTATTTCTTATGCAACCTGTAGGAATGTGATAGCTTTGCATTAGTTCCTCTTAAATTGGTTGACACTGGCATTCAGGTTCAGAAATTATGAGGAAGGGAAGGATGAGAGAGAGAGAGAAACACCCCGCCAGCACAGCCACGGTAATTCAGAAAATGAAAAAATTATGAGATGCTGCTGGGCAAGAGAGATCCACAGCTGAGGGGTGGGGAAAGGCAGGTAAGAGGACATAGAGCTGTTGTGTGTTAACATTTGTGTCCTCGTTCTGCAATTCTTTGTTCCAGCATTCAGGTTTTTGTGTCTTTTTTCCCTTTTGCACCGAGGCGTTGCTCCTCCCAAGCTGCCCTCTCCGTTGCTCTGCTTTGGTGTCTCGGTTTCGAGAGATGAGGATGCTGCTCACGGCGGGAGACGTTGGCTGGGTGATCTGATGTGGTGGTGTGGTTTTGGCAGCTGACAGATGTGTCCTGGGAGGGCAGTGCCAGGGAGAGGCTTTGGATGAGCTGCCATCCGCAAAGGGGGAGAGGGAAACTATTTCTTACCTGCTCCTTCCTTAAACCATCTCCCATCTGAATAAAGTGGGGGAATTAGAAGGGGATTATCTACCAGCAGGAGAGGTGTAATTCATTTCTGCCACTGTCCGTATGTCAGGTTTGATTTTAATTTCAGATAATGTCAAAGTCAGATTAAAGCCCCATCGTCTAGGTAGGAAAAGAGACCCACCCTTCCCCCTCACCTCCCTGAACTGCCAGGACAGGGACTGCCATCCCTCCCTCCTCTCCCTTCAAAAACTCTTGGGTCAGGGCAAACCACGAAGGCTCCTGCATGGGAGGTTGGACTTCCTTCTCCATCTCCTCCCAGACCCTGTGCCGGGACACCAGAGCCCCCTTACCCTCTATAAAGGATACTTGTGTGGTGTCAAGGTGCTTTATCTAGGGATAAGGAAAGGAATCTGGGAGGCAGAGACGTAGTGTTAGCCATGGGCACTGGGAAAATGAAGTTCCAGTGCAGAAGAGTGTGAGAAAAGCAATGAGAGCTGAGGAATGACTGAGTCAACCACTAAAGAACAAGGTGAAAACAGCATTTGTAGAGCTCCCCGTTGTGCCTGGCTGTTCCCCAGTGCCCTTCCAGAGGTGCCTGCAGAGTAAGAAAGGGTTATTGGTTTGGGAGGTTTATTCCTGGCTCTGCCAGAGACATACAGAAATTAGGAACACTTAAAATGGCATCATCAGATGAAAAAGACCCCTAAATTAGACACCTCTCTCTGTGCTTGACAGCTAATGAGAAGCAGTGTGCATGGAGGGTGTTTTACCTTTCTAGGAAGTCATTCTTTGGTGGTTTAATGTTATTCCTCCCTCAGCCTCTCCCTTGTGCACTCGGGGTCAGAGTCAGCTCTGCTGAGATCCAGGAGCCTGCTCCAACTCCTGCTCCTGCTACCTGTGGCTCTCCAGGTTTGGGTCCTGCAAAACTGGAGCCTTTCAGCTGGGGTAAGGATGTTTGTCACTGCTTTGAGGTCTTTGTGTGGAAGGAGGGGAAGTGCATGCTTATATCTTCTTCCCTGAGTGAACGGAGACACCAAATTCCTGCTTCTGCTCATACAACATTTAAAGCCAAGTGCTTCTGACAAAAAAGAGGGAAGATAGACTTTATTAAAAATAAAAATAAAATCTCTTGAGATCTGATCAGGCACTGATAACTCCTCCTGGGCTCCGCTAGTATTTTGTTCTGTTTCTCGGCTATCACAGGCGGCAGCAGTGAAGAAATGCTGCTCTGATATCGATATAACAACCCCGCCGTGGAGCTGAGGGCGTGCAGGTGGAGGGGTGATTTTGATGTTTATCATGACAATTAATGTGCTACTGCACTATTTTCATTACAACTGTATTGAATCCGAGACAGTGTCAATCCAAACAACCGGCTGGGCCTTCCCACTGAAAAGAAAAATATTAAATATATGATTATTTTGAAATATGATTAAAAAATACTGAATATAAAAGAATGGCCCTGATGCTCAACGTTCTCCTTCATCCTTTGTTTGCTCTCTCCATCCTTCCCCAGCTGAAATTCAGCAGCTGATCCCAGCTGTGCCAAGTGTACCAGCAGAGCCCCAGCCTGGAGCAGGACAGTGCCCTGGGGGAAGGTGATCGTAACCTCAACACCTCCGGTTTACAAAATTCAGGTTTTAGAAAATGCAAAGAATTTGTATTTTGCTGCATTCTATCATGTTTGCAGTGAGCTGTGACCCCAAAAGCGTGTCCTTGGGAAAAGGCCACTTTGCTTTTCCAAAGTACCAATTAGAACCGTGGCTTCCATGTCACCCTTTGGCAACGCCAACAACAACCAAAGAGCAACTCCCATGTCCCACACAGTATAGGGGAGGTCATAAAGCAAAGAGCATGATGTGAACAAGGTCAAATTTGGTTCATCTGGCCCAGCTAGTATGAGATTGGCATGCCTCACTGCAGGATTCCAAAGAGACCTGAATC
Organism: Mohoua ochrocephala; assembly: GCA_013398855.1. NCBI lineage: Eukaryota > Metazoa > Chordata > Aves > Passeriformes > Acanthizidae > Mohoua > Mohoua ochrocephala. The sequence goes on from VZTA01028601.1 coordinate 486,911, forward strand.
CAGCTCAAATTTATTCTAAAAATTCATCATGTTTTGCCTACAAGTACCAGCAAAATCATGTGTGTCTGCCTAACTCTGCCTTCCCTGGCTGCTGCATGTCCCAGAGCAATGGGAGAAGGGACACCTTGGATGGAGGATGTGGCTTGGTGAATTGTTCCTGAAGAAGATGAATTCTATGCCTCAGAGCTCTGCATAAATCCAAGATTTTGGGGATTACCAGGTGCTGGAGAGACCTAAAGCCTAGATTTGGAAACATCTGGTGGTGGCCGTTTGGATGCTTCTCAGTGCTGTCAAGAAGCTAGGTGTGCTTCAGGCTGGCACCTCCTAGGTTTCCATAGAGATGAGGGCTCCAGGATCCTCCAAAATCCCTCCAAGGCCTTTGGTGTCATGCCGAGAGTGCAGGCAGTAAATGAATTGACACCACCACACACCCAGTGCCACTGGACTCTGTTTAGGGGCACATCCCTCCAAACTGGGGCCTGTGAGATGGCACTGCTGGGTGAAATGCTCAGCAATGGTCCAGTCACGGCTGCTCAAATGTCTGGGATGCACAGCTCGGTCAACGAGAAGAGCCTGATGCTAACTGATTTAGGCCAGAGATGAAAAACCTGTCATGAGCCCGTAGATTTGATGTGTGTTTGAAAAAATCCCTCATGTGCCATAAATCTGTCAGCTGTCAGGGAGACAAAACTAAACTAAATAACCCCCCGGTCTGATTTAAACCCTGCCTTGTTTCTCAAACAAAACCCTCCTGTCTCGCAGCCACGGGGGGTGGGGGAAACTGAGGCACAGCCAATCCCCAGCCTCCACCTCTGCCCTCCTGTGTCATTATCTTGCACGGCTGCGAGAGCAGAGATACACAGAGGAGCGCTGGGAAATGTTCCTATTGATCGGAAATGAATAATTATCACCCGCTCCCTGTTCCAGGGCCTCGCGGTGAGCGGAAGAGCGGAAGCACTAAGCGGGATTAATAACTACTTTTCATTACTTTTAATGCAAACTATTGATTTTAAAGTGTTGTAGGGTATGACAGTTTATTACAATAAGACAATAAAACAGACTATATGAAATAATTGAGAATAATCTCTTCTCTTTTCCTGCACGACACAAGGACATTATGTTCTGTGCATGTGGAGACATTTATGGCAAACTCTATCCAGCAATGGCAGCTTAAGCACTCTATAAAACAGCACTTTGGAGCTGGAGTATTATAAATAATAGGCAATAAAACTGGTAAATGGGGCTTTAATTTGATTCCATTATGTCACCGAATGACAGCAAGGAGGGGGCAGAGCAGGAAGGGGAGGCGACGCCGAGCCTTGTTTGAGAGCCCTGGATGCTCCGTGGTGGAACAGAGCACGGCGCTGCCAGAGGGCCAAGTCGTGCCAAACCCCAGCCCAGCCATGGGCTCGATCCTGCCAGGTGACATCCAGGGAGTCCCTGCAGGGCTCCTCGCTGCAGCCAGTGCTGGAGTGGCAGCAGGGACACTGCTGTCACAGGGCTGAAGGCTCCTGGAGCATGGTTGGGTCCCCATTGAGCCAGGTACCAAATGTTTGGGGTACTATCCCAAAACCTCCACGCTGCTGCCAGGTTTCTGACTGCAAGTGCTCCCTTTCTCCACGCTTCCTACTCAAAACTAGCCAGTGCTGCCATTCCCAGCCCCAGCTCTGCTGAGCACAGTGACCCCGGGGAGGTTCCTGCACAACTTTCACTGCTCCCAGCAGAAACTATCTTCAGGAAGAGCTGCTGCCTACCAGGGACTGGGGTACACCTGATCATCAGGCTCAAATCAAGTATACCCCAAAGAGTGCTCAGTCGAAATGACCACCAGGTAGAGATGGATTTTATTCCTCAGCACACTGGAAAATCCTGTGCTAGGGGGAGTCTCTGCAAAGCCCCAGGAGAAACCGCTGTGCACCACCACTGCTTCCCAGCAGGAATGCTCCTGGCACAGAGGGTGGTATTTGGGACGGGCTGGGAGTGCAGGGGACCATAACAGACCACACAGCCTCCGGCTCAGGGCTCCTGGCTCCCTCCGGAGTGCTCAGACAGGGCCATTACCCTCGGATGGCTTTGCAAGGCCAGCCATTTGTGAAACGGGCTGGGAGTCTCAGCCCAGAAGCTGTTCCTGCTAATTGGGCCCCTCCTCATCAAGGCTGGGGGGTGAATGTACCAAAGGGGTCAAGCGCCAAACTTGGAGAACGGGCTGAGGAAGGCCTGGACATGTGTCAGTGCCCTGTTGCATGGTTCCCTCCAGCCCATCAGGTCATGTATGGAGCTCTTGTGCTGTCCACGTACCCTCTGCTCATTCTCACCCCTCACACTGCCTAGAAACACCTCAGAAAAAGGACTCGGAGACTCTGGTACAGAAAAGCACCTGGGCAGGGGCAGATCTTGATGCACAGTTGGGTCTTTTCCACTCCCTCAGGTCCTTATGGACCCAGAAGGATCTGAAAGGTGCGAGAGGAGGCAGTTCATCATATCCCTGTACCTGGAGTGTGAAATGAGGCTGGTCAAGACCTACGTGGACCTTCCATGGCCCAGCGGGATCGTGCTAAATTGCTGTGCGCTGGCCCAGTTAATGTGAAATTAGAAAGGACTGGGGAGGAGTGAACAGCCAGGACCTGGAGACCACGGGTGGGATGCTCACATCTGGCCTGAGCTCACTCGTGCAGATGGAGCACTGGGGGGCTGCCACCTGCACTTTGCAGACCTGAAGAGACTCCACCAGGACGGTGCTCCCCTGGAGATGTGCTGTACCACCTCCCCTCCTTCCCACCCCTCCTGTCCCCCTCCCAGACATGTCTGCCGTGGCCCCAGCTCCCTGAACACATCATTATTGCTGTGAGGATTTTTGCAAAGGGAGGGAGAAGGAAGGCAGTGATACTTCTTCACTTTGTTTTCAGTTCTAAAACCCCAGCTCTTCCCAGATTCTTCTGTAGAGAATCTTGATGTCCCTTGGGCTTTTCCAGCCTCTTCCCTAAGCATATAATCAGGGTTGTTTTAAGAGAGGGTATTACACGGCAGAGCAGAGAAGCCCCATGGAAGCTATTTGGAGCTGCTCTATACCCAAAATAAGCAGCAGGAGGGGATGCACTGAACTAACTTTGCTGCATGTGTTCTGGAGGCAAAAAGGAGGTTTGGGCTCTGGATTTTAATGGGCTTTTCTTTTGGTCCCTGAATTCTGATTGCATCAGGATGTGCAAGTCTCATCCTTGAGCACTGATATTATAGAATCATGGAATATTGGCTTGTTGCACACTGGGCAACACCTGATTATTATTGACAACATCTGATTATTATTGACAACGGGCTCATGAAGGTTGGAAAAGACGTTTAAGATCATCGAGTCCAGCTGTAGACAAGCCCACCCAGGACTGGCAGCTTGGCAAGGAAGAGGCAGACTGCAAAGGGGGCAGGGAGCAACGGTACTGGGAGAGAAGGAGCTGCTGGCTGGGAATTGTCATAGGAAAGACTTTGCAGGGAGTGAGGGAAGGTTGCAGATGGGAAATGGACCTGCCACAACAAGAGGGCACAGTTCATTCCTGATGCAGGTCCAGGGAATTGGCATCCAGGATTAATGGGGTCTGCAGGAAAGGGGAGAAGACAGGGACAGCCTGGAGAAGGGGTGGAGGGGAGTGAGCTGGCTTTGGGGAGAGATGGAAGGGGAGTAGTGCGACAGGCACGTGATGGTTGGTGTGGGGTGACAGTTGCCTCCACAGCCCCCTGGGAGCCCTCCTGGGTGGCTGCAGGAGGCTGTGGTGAGGATGGGCAGCTGATGCTGCTCTGTTGGGTGTGAGGTTGCCGTGGCAACCAGCAGCCTCCCAGCAGGAGGAGGAGGAGGAAGAGGAGGAAGGGGAGGAAGAGCAGGCCAGCATGTCCCACCATGGGGTTTGATCAGGGAGTTTTGTACCAAGAGAGAAAAGAGCAGCGTGAACCCCATGGGGCTGTGGGTGTGTGGTGCCCACTGTCCCCTGACCATGGAGGATGTCTGGTCCAGCTCTCCTCCTTGACCAGCCACCCCAGGTTAGTTTCCATTAGACCTGACCATCTTAATAAAACTCCAAACAGTGCACTTTCCTGCTCCACAGGAGCACCCATGGAAAAATTACCATTTGGAGACATTCGTGCACTGGAAGAGCTGGTGAAGAAGAAACACCCTACTCCGGGTTATTCCATTTTACTTTCATTCTTCTGGTACCCAAGAAAGGGCTACAGAGGGGATACAGATTTCTTCACACCCTTTTGTCTGAGTAGTAAATCTGCCAGCTAAAGTGTTCCAGGAAATAAAGGGCGATATGCTCTGAATGCACAAACTCCTGCACACATGCACACACAGATGCGACTACTCATTTCAGTGCTTGGGGAAATTGGTTTCATTTCTTAGTGGAATATCTGTACTTAGGCCCAGAACTGGCTTTCCACACCTTTTTCTAGTGCAGCCCTGTCATACACCTGGAGGAATTAAGCAGTCGCCTGTAATTACATGGCTAATGAGGGGAATTAATTAATGAGATGGGGTCAGGTAGCTGCTGTGTGGGGCAGGAGGGGCTGAGCATGACCCCATCATGGGACAAAGCCCCGGGGAGGCACCCGGGTGGACGACAGGAATTAAGCAAAATGGAAGGTGAGACAAGGAGAGAGGACTTTGTCAGGAGGCTCAGCCAGACTTTCTATCTGAGAAATCAAGCTGTGAAAGCAGTGAGAAGCAGGTGTGATTGGTTTTCTGCCTGCCTCAGGATGGGGTTGGGATGGAAAGCTGGGGTGATGCGGAGGAAGAGACATTTTTGCATTTAATGTCTCTCCCTGCGCGCTGGCTCCAGGCCACCCAGGCTGAACACTCACAGTTTGTGCTGAAGTGTTGGAGAACTGAAAGGGCCTGAGGCTGTGCTGGCTGGTCCCTGGCATCTTGCATTTCAAATGCCTTCAAAATGATGGATTTGATGCTTCCCTTTTTATTTATTACATTTAAAGCAGTTTTGCCAGGGGCGTAGCTCAAGAGAACAGGCAGCTTACTTTCCTGGGGATCCCAGGAACTGGACTGTGGGAGCTGCACAGCAAAGGCAGGACCCTGCCAGCAGCTAGCTGTGCCGGGGTTTGGGAGCAGAGAGGGGCTGGGGAAGGCTGGGCTGAGCTGAGCTGGGAGGAAGGGTGTGCCTGCCTGTGGCCCTTCTGAAGAGCAGGAGGAAGCAGGCAGTGCGATTCATCTGCTGGGCTCCCCTCCTGCCAGCCGGGCAGTTTTTATCAACACGAGGCAGCTGTAAATGTCCTCTCAGCAGCAGGGACCTGGGAGCTGAGAGTGCAGCTCAGCTGAGTGTGTTATTGGATTATCAGCTGATTAGAGCTGTTAAGAACCCACTCTTGAGTAATCAACATGGTGCTTTTTGGCTGCTGGGTACCAGTGGGAGGGGAAGGGAGGCAGTGCAGAGCCCGGCTGACATTGATTCATGAGCGAGCACTCGTGCTGCCATCAGTAGGCCCTGCTCCGTGGGGAGCTGGGGTGCTCCATCTGCTCCAGATCTCAGCTGTGCAAGCTCCACAGCGGTTCCTCCTCTTTCCCTGGCACGGGTTTCAATCCATAGGGGTAGCATCTGGAGAGTCTTGACCACTTGGGGAGATCCCCCTGCAGCCTGGTGGTATGCTGGTACTTGTGGTGTGCTCGATCCACCCAGAGTAAGTTCCCAGCATGCTGGAGACAGGCTGTGTGCTTGTGGCCCTGGAGAAGGGGGGGTCCAGGTCTTGTATGTGGTGATGGAGGAGCTGAATCCCCGCACTGGCTGATATAATGGGTGGGAATGTGGGTGTCCCTTTGCAAAAGGGGGCTCACTAGCCAGGGTAAGGGGCAGGAAGGCTTCCAGTGGTATAAGGGAAGTCAAAAGCTTAGAAGGAGCTTGCAGCAATGCACTGGAATGGATTCCTGTTGAGACAAGGCAAGACAGAAGCCCAGGGATGGAGCTGAGTTAGCAAAGATTGTGCTGGGAGCATTTTAAATGAAGACAACACAATATTCCCTTTCCTCTGCCTCTCCTTTGTACTGACTGCAGCAGCATTTGAGTGCCTGCTGGCCTTTCTTTCTCTTTCTTTCCCCCTCTCTTCTTTCTACTTTTAAAGATTGGTTTGGCCTGCTGCTGAGTCACGGTTTCCCCTGAGGAATCCTCCTACAGCCCCCTTGCAGCAGGAGTCTTCTTGCTCTCCTTTGATACGTATTTTTGCTCCCTGGAGCTGAGTCCTTCTGGTGGTCTTTGGCCTGGATACCACAATCCAACAGAAACTACATGGGCCATATTCTTCTCTTCAGTCACAATGTTCCTGTCCCCAGTAAAATCTGACACCGCCTGACACCAGTGTGAGGGGAGTATTTGATATTACAAGGAGTTATGAATCACAAGCATATTGACTGCACCCTGATATTCAGGGGTCCTGAGTGATAAAGACAGAGAATATCCCTCTCTCTAGACCCTCCTCTGCTCTCTGTGCCTCTAAGCCCTAGGAGATGTTTCCCATGGGATATATTTCTTGAGTTTACAGAGCAGTGAAACCAAACATGTTCCAGGCTGGAAGGAACTGGTCTCAAATTAATGCACAAAAGGGTTTGAAGAAGAAAGGGTTTAACAAGAGCATGGGATAAGGGAGAAGAAAAGAAGCCATGCATTAGATAACATGATTTATACATGTACAGTGCAATTCAGGGGAGGGAGCGTGTCCTAATTAGAACTTGCAACCCTCCAAAGAAGGCTCAAGCCGAAGACTTCTGCCTCCAGGTTTCTTAGTAATTAGTAATTCTGTAATTACAGAATGGTATGGGGTTGGAAGGGACTTGAAAGATAATCTCGTTCCACCCCCTGCCCTGTGCAGGGACACCTTCCACTATCCCAGGTCGCTCCAAGCCCCGTCCAGCCTGGCCTTGGGCACTTCCAGGGATGGGGCTATTGCTCCAAATAGCCTGATCCTTTCACCTTTTTTTCAGTGGTGCCCAGCGACAGGACAAGGAGTAATGGGCGATAACTATAATACAAGAAGTTCCACCTCAACCTGAGGAAGAATTTCCTTCCACGGAGGGTGGCAGAGCTCTGGAACAGCTGCCCTGGGAGGTCGTGGGTTCTCCCGCCCTGGAGACATTTCAAACTCACCTGGACTCATTCCTCCCTGGAGACATTTCAAACTCACCTGGACTCATTCCTGTGTCACCTGCCCTGGGTGACCCTGCTTTGGCAGGGAGGTTGGACTGGGTGATCTTCTAACCCGAAGGGTTCTGTGATTCTACACAGAAGGACAATGGAAAGTCTCCATCAGCTGAACCTCATCCAGTCTCCATCTTCCTTCTCCAAGGCCCCTGTGCAGACACTCCTCCATGGGAACACCTGGTTACAGTCAGACCCTCCCCACGTCTGCACTGCACAGAGCCTGGGGAGGCAAAGGAGGATCTGGCTGTGCTGCTCGGGAAGATGGACCCTTTCCATTACACAATAATTAAATTGCCTGTAATTACGTTCTTGACAGTGAAATGCAGGCAGTAAATGATCTTAACATTCTGCACTCCCTCCTCTTCCCAGGACCCCCCCTCAGCTGCCCCTCCCCTCTAAATGCTGAATTATTTTACAGTTGATAGTTCCTTAGATTTGCCGACCTTTAAAAACTGAACACTACATGCCTGTTGAATTTTAATCAATTTATTTTTTTCAACTGGAAATGTCAGACTTCTGTACGGAATTACTTGGTGCCGGCTGATGTGACAAAGACTCAAAGTTCAGCATCTGAAGCCGCGGAGGAGCAGCGCCTTGCGTGCATTAGCACAGATAATTTGCAGGATGTGAAAATGAGAGCAGGAGTGAGGGAGCATATATTTTTCATTAGCTTTGGTTTAGAGGGTTCGGGAACCTGCATTTATTTTATCTGGCGAACTCTGGCCTCATTAAATCCAGACGGTGGCTGGTAATGACTGGAAGTAAGAAGCTGCGAGGGCCTCTAAAGGGCAGGACGTAAAGTGAGTTCACCAGTGGAGTGTGGAGGGGACCTTGGTGGGAGAGCTCTGCTGTGCCCACTCCGTGGTGTCCAGCGTGGCACAGGAGTTGCCCAAACCATTTCCCAGCCTCCACTGGCCCAGTTCATTAGCACTCATTCTGCCCCATGCTGCACTCTGGCCCCGAAGAGCCCGGGCTGTGACCTGAAGAGCCCAGAAAGGCTTCACACGCTGTGCCAGCCTTTCCCTGCCGAAGAACATTAACCCTCTCGTTAGCACGGAGCCTGGCTGGCACTGCCTGGCAGGACTGCACATTCCCCAACTGGAGCTTAGCCCACCTGCACAGAAGGGAAGAAGCTGAATTGTAAACACAGTCCTGCAGGCTGAGCGCTGCCGCTGGGGAACCTGTGGCAGCGAGTGTGCGCCAGTGAGGAACCTTCTGGTCTCTGCTGGGGTTTGCTGGTTTTCATCCTAACTTTGGCATCACATTTGTGAGCTACAGCGATGCTGGGGGGTTTCTGCCTCCTTTCCGAGCAGAATTTCTCTCTCATCCCTGGCTGGGACACTCCACATCAGTCCTGTCCTGCGTCACCTACTTCCTCGCTATCAGTCATTCAGGCATAAGTTATCACCTTCTGGTTTCCTTCTCTCAGCAATCTCTGGTGCTTCACTTCAGTGCTATGATCTGCTCCAATCCTGGGCCATGACAGCCCCAGAAACATGTTTGTGTCCTATTAAAATTTAATTCCCCCTTTGGAATAGAGACTTCTCATCACACACAACCGGATGGATAAATGTTTGCTAAGGTGACAAGGATTGAGTATATTTAATCTTCCTTCCTTCTCTTTAAAAAACTGTGCCCGTCGTTGCCTCTTGGCACAGGTACATTAAAATCAATAATGAACCTTACAAACTGATCTGTGATAAAATATGGTCTATCCTCCTCCACTGAACTGTAATAAGCAGCTTTTTCAAACCCATTCACGTATTTGTGTGCAGCAAAAGCCATGTGATGGCTGTATGTTGGTTCAAGGAAAGTTCTAGGAGGCTCCAAGGATTGAGGTGCCTCAAACACAAGTGTCCTTCCAGTGGCACAAACCACCTGTAGTTAGAAATGTACTTGGAAACTGCCTGACCTAAAGAGTCATTCCTTATTTACCCTGATCTTAGATCCTCTCTGAAGCTTTGCTCTGTGAGGTAGGGACCAAGGAACTTTTGGTCTAACACAGCACTACAGATCCTTTATTATGACTTCATTTGCCTGAAAGGGAATTTAATTGGAGAATGCTCACGGGTGGACATCAGTTCTTTCTAATGGGGGATGAACCAGCTTAGATGAGTTCATAACTGGAGCAGGACAAGCCTAACAGGCAAAGATGCAAAACTGAGCTGAGGTGGGACACAGGACTGTCACCCAAAGAGTGACTGAGATGTGATTGACACCAGATGACTCTGCTGATCACAAATACATTGACTCATCTGAGGGAACTTGTTCTTTGTGCTTCTCCTCTCAGCTCAGCCCATAAAATTATGAGATCTCATTTTTGCCCCGAACAAGACAAAAAATATCTTTGAATTTTGGGTTTTGCAAGAAAGGGAACCATCCCTGCTGTGTAGCTTTTCTTTACATAGCTTAGAGGTCCTGCTTCTCCAGTCCTGCTGTATGAAAAGCCCTCAGAGAAGACAGAGCCTATGGAAAGCAGCCCAGCCCAGGCTTACTAACTATTCATCAGCCTTCCCTTTAAAGGAGGCAAATGTTATTATTCCCTTTGCCAAAAGGGAGTGTGAACACATCTGCTCCTCCACCCACCCTCTTGGCACCCCCTCCCAGTGCAAACTCACTCCCACAGCTCACCCTCTGTCACGGCTCCGCAGCCCACGACAAAAGCCTGTGTTTAAGTGAGGTCTTGCTCTTCATCTATAACCCCATCAGTCGCTGGGATGGCCCCCGTCCCTGGCCTTTGCTTCAGGTTAAGCAAATGTCAGGCTCATTTGGAGGTTCCTCGCCCCCCTGGCTGTGCTGCAGACATCCGTGGTCCTCTCCCAGCTGCAGGAATCTGACATTTACATCCCAGCCAGGCAGGAGGTAATTGTGGTTCTTTCGGATTTTGCTAATCATCAGTTATGTCCAGCTTCGGAAACAAGCTCAGGTGGCCAAAGCTTATTTTCCTCATTTCCTCTCTCACATCCCCACCTACCCCGTCCTCCACCCTCCTGCCTCACCCCTTATCTGCCTGTGGTCATTTGATGAAATACAAGATTAAAAAAATCGCAAATTTTGTAGAGGAGATTAGAATAGCCTGAATTTCCTTGTCCTCCATGCATGATCATCCCTCCCAGCTCTCCCCACCCGTTCTGAAACCAGTGGGGAAGATGTTAAAACCCACTGGCAAAGCTGGTGAGGAGGAAAGTCTCAGTTTGAGATCTGCCCTGCTCATCTGGGAGATCCTGGGACACGCTGGGAGTTGGGGGTGAGGTAAACTCAGTAAAGAAAGCAGATTCTGCCCATTGCACTTTTCTAGGCCAGACACAGCACCAAATCATAAAAAGGACCTGGCATTTTTTCCCTGCTGGAGAATCTCCTGTAAATGGGGCTGTTTGACATGGGGATGGATTAGGTGGCATCTGGAAGTCCTGTTCATCCCCGGTTTTCTGCAAGGCTGACATTTAAGGATCAGATTAAGACTGAAACAGTGGTGTCTGCGGGGCTCTACTAATCACAAACTTCATTCAGATTTGAAAATGAGTTTTGACCAGGGCTATCGATTTCCCTCTTTGCTTTCCTTTGCCGGTGCGTATCCACATGTGTGTGTTTGCAATTTCAACCTGAAAGGCACCACTCCCTCCTCTTCCTGACTTCTGTGCACCTCCCCTCTGAAGCCCCAGTAAGGGACTTCATTAAAAAAAAGCAAACTGCAGCAGTCAGGAAGTGCAAGGGGAGGAGAAATCAGAAGAACTGATGAGGACAGCAAGTGTTTGAAAGCTGAAGAAGAGGAGGAGCTGTGGCAGATGTTGCCAGCTGTTGCTCAGTGCGTGGGTGTCACATCAGCCCACCCCTACGGAGGAGAACAAGCCCACAGATTAAGTCTTTGTGCTGTGACCCTGCTGCTGCTGTCCTGTCCTATTTTAGTTGACACCTCTCCCCAGGCCCCTCTCTGTCCTGTTCTCATCCGCAGTCCTCATCCACCAGTCGGTCCCGCCTGCTCCGTTCTGTGCTCTGGCCCTCGCTGCTGTGTCCAGTGGCTGCCAGCCAGCTGTGAACAACTGGGGAAAGACATCTTTATTCATAGGATTGAAGCCCTCTAAAATCATGAAATCAATCCACTCTCTGTTTTGTGTATAAAAAGAAAAAAAAAAATCGACTTGTTTTATAGACTCTCTCTTTTCCCTCTTTCAAATTTGCTTGTTTTCCTGGAATGACACTTTGTTCTATCATCAGAAAGGGAGTGCTGACATATATTTTTCCTTCTCCATATTACACTGTTCCCTGTGTAAGTTGTCTTTTACCAGCCTCCAGACGGTTTTCTCTGAGCTGTCAGGATATTCTGAAGCCCCCCCATTAAGAAGCAACTTTCACCTCACGCCCCAGCCCTGCCTATCATGCAAAAAAATCACATGAATCCTTCTGATGCCCTCCTTCCTCTTCTTCTCCCATTTGACCAAAGAATATTAGTAAAATTATAAAATATGACTATATTGGGAAAATATAGACTATTGTATTAGGAAAATATAGAGTATTAATTTTAAAAGGAAGCTGTATAGGCAGAAGCGAAAGGCCAGCTGTCCATCTAATCCTAAATCTACCATGTATTTAAACTCATTATTCCATCTTTACTCTTTCAACCACTGAATATTTTCTCCCTAGGACTTCCACCTTTTCCTGTATCTAACACTGGCACTTTTTGAAAGTGGACTTGTGAAATGTAGCAGAGGAGACTGTATCGTAGGACAGTTGTTTCATTTTGTGCAGACAGTGATCTTTTCTCATTTGATCTGTGCTGGCTCCTCTGTGACCCCTTTTCTCCAACTTTTATTCCTGCTCCTTCTTCTAAAAATCAGCAGAAGAAGGCGAAAACCCCACAGCCCCCGTAGTTCCAAAGGTGTGACCCTCCCTCCCCAAACTCCCCAGAAGCTGTACCACCACATGCAAATTTTTACAGCCTATGAATAAAAGGATCTCGAGGCCAAATGGAAATTGAGCAGCTGCTTAAATTGCTTGAGGGGAAAGAAAGCCATTCAAAGAGAGTTATTATTATTATTTTAAGCATTCAAATGAATGACCCAATCGATTTCAGGCCTCTTTGTTCTGTGAGCCCTTGCCAGGAATCCCTGAGCGCTCCAGCTGTAGGGCTGGCAGCTCTGCCTTGGATAACTCAGAGCACGGCTGAAAGCCCCACTTCTCACTCCCCCATGTCCCTCCAGCCCCTCTTGGGGTTGTCATTTCCCCAATCTCCTGTCCCTCCCAGGCCACAGCATTGAGAGGATTTTAGCAGACAAATGTATTTCCCTGAAAATCCCTCTGCATGGGGTACAAGGGGTAGAGTCCTGTGAAATTTTCCCTCTGGTCAAGACAGAGTGCAGGGTGAGTCCTTGTCACAGTCATGGGGCTGTAAAAAACCTTTTTTGGGAAGGGGCAGAAACAAGTATGTCACCAGAGGGGCTTCTCTTCAGCCCCGGACAGCAGAGTAATCCGACTGTTGCTGTGTCTAATAGTGGCTTTGCGTAATGTAGCTAGGGTTGGATTTTCAGTGTGTGACTAACACTGCACTGGACTTCAGTGCATTTCCACTTTGAAGACTTTAACTAGAGACCCTCAGCTTAATTTTAGTAACCGATACTCTGACTGGAGCAAGGCTAAGCCGGCCACGCGTGCCATTCCTCATCTTTATTCTCTTTCTCAGTTCCTTGACCGCTGCCCTCTCCAGCAGCAATCAGCCTCTCGGCCCTGTCATTATCCTCGCTGTAATGATGAAATAATAACGCACTGCCTCGAGCCTGCCATCAGGATGGTCCCGAGTGCAGATGGCCTGGTGTGCTCTCCAAGCCAGGGGAAGTGCCAGGGGATGCATCACTGCCTGCAGGAGCATCCGCAGCTTCTCTGGTCCAGCTCAAATATCCTTCCTCCACGGCACTTCTGCACAGCCCTCAGGGACAAAGCTGCCAGCAGCCGAGGTTCCAGATGCCGTGTGAGAGTTCCGGTCCATTCCTTCCCTCAGTACCCCACAGAAAAGTCACTCTGAATGGGTTTGTTGAATGTATTTCTTTATTAATTTTTTTGGTGAAATGCTGGATCCTCATCAGGAGACTCTGGATTCACGCACTGCCCTTGGAAAAAGTACTTTTTGTCTCTGTTTGCATCTGTTTATCTGCGTTATCTTTGTAAGTGTGTTTGTGTGTCTTATTAGTGCTGACTGTAAACTTCATTAAGACTGAAGTTGTCTCCTGGAAATATTTGCATAACACTCAGCTGGAAGAGGCACCCTCAGCTGTGGGAGTGACTGCACAGGCTGCAAGAACAGGGCACGTCGCACACTGCCCTCCCTTCTGGATGGGGCCCTTCTGCAGAGTTCGGCACCTGCAAGAACTTAATTTCCACCTGAAATGACCTCGTTTCCACCTGGAAGGACCTCGTTTCCACCTGTTTCCACACTCCATAAAGCTGGCAGCCCCTGCGAAATTCGAACTAACTTCCCTGCCCATCCAACTCTTGTTTGTTTGTTATTTTAATCTTCCTCCCGTCCGCAGTGTGAAGAGAAAGGGCTGATTGACAGCTTAACTGTTTCAAATCAATAGAAAGAGCACTTGGAGATTAAAGCAATTTAAACAAGGTGTTTATGTGGAGCTAAAACTGCACTTGAAGGAAACAAGCGCAGGAGCTGAAGGAACTGGGTCAGGCACAGACACAAGGAACCTGCCTGAGCAGAGGTAAGATTACAGCAATAGGCTGGGATGGCTTTTCATCACAAAGAGATCACTGCTTTCCATAAAGGAGGCCTAATCTCGAAATTGCTTTAGCTTTCGACTGATTGTTCCATCGATTTAGACATGCGGGCCCTGCCCCTCCTTCTATCCGGGTGCTCTAATCTCCGGCACATCTCTCTCGTTCGGGTTGGGATGCGCTGTTTTTGTAACCGGGCCGTAGAGACGTCCCTGGCTGCACCTCAGAGGTGTCCCCTGGTGCCTTGGTTTGCCGGGCTGGAGAGCAGAGGCAAAGCCCAGCAGTGCTGTGACTCCTGCCTCTAGCTCATCAGGTACCTCAGGGGCATCTTTGAAACCATTGCAAAGCTCCCATCACATTTTTAAATCAATGCAAAGGCCTTGTCCCCTTGCTAAATTGCTTGATCTCCTCCCCTTCCCAGGCTTTTAGGTAATTGCTGTAGATGAGCATTACTGCGTAGCAAGGATAGCTGAGCCAGGGCTATTGATCAATCCAAATGTGCTCTTGGCATGGTTTAGAGGAGCTTTACTGAATCACCCCAGGGGCAGATCGGGTTTTTCACGCAAATCAAGCAAGTTGCATGTTCTTACGGCTTTTTGTAGCCCTCATGAGGTGGTAATTGAACCCTGCCTTCCCTGACACCCACTGGCTGATGGCAATAATTCGGGAAATGCCAACCTTTCTCTAGTGACCGTAGGAAAAGACCAGAAAATTAGTTTATTTTATTATTACGATTTCTGGGCAGCTGAAATTGGAGGAGAGGGATCCCACCGAGTGTCCCATGAGGGAGCAGCACCGTGTGAAGCAGAGGGGTCCGTTCTCCCTACAGGCACCGAGGATGTGACCCTGTGTGGAAACAATCCTGCAGAAGATAACACAACCTTCTCCAAAGAGCTGGAACTGGAGACAGAAAGGGGGCTTAGGGGAGCTCAGTGTCAAGGACAGGAAAACCTGTAATTACAATGGTAAAATCTCCACTAAAACTGCAGGTGTAAATCAGCAAAGCCCCCTGGCCTCCAATCCAGACACAAAGGATGACAGCTTTGGGGCCACAATAGAAGATAGGAAGTCCTCAGGCCAATTTTAACCAGGCTTCCAGGGAGCAATTCCCTGTTTCTGTCAGTATCAGGGAGGTAATGTGAGGTCCCCAAGCAAGGACGTGAGAGCAGCGTGGGTGGTAAATTATTGTTTATTTTCTGTGTCCCCAGAGCATGCAGGGGGATTCTACCTCTCTGGCTTCACAAGAGCATCAGGTAGAAACACCTGCTGCTTTGGGGGGGGGTCACTGAGCATCTTTTGAAGGCCACCACAGCACTGCTCTACCCTCCTTCCAATTGTTTATTATTTTCTCGGTGACAGGTGACCAGCTGACAGAGTAACTCAGCTGGTGCCACAAGAGCTGTCACAGCTCTGTGCAGTTGCTGTGCCTGACAAGGCAGGGCCCATCTTCCTGGGGGACGTGGTGTTTGCACTGAGGCTGTGTCACCTGGCTCGTGAGCTCCCTGTCAAACCTTTCAGCTGCCCTGTCTTATGCTCCCAGCAGTGCTTGCTCCGAGGCACAGCCAGCAAAGCTCCTGGGTCTTCCAGGAGCGTGGGTGAGTCAATTTATCTTGGTGTGGGACCTGACCAGGGCCACGTTTGAGCAACCTGGTCTGGTGGAAGGTGTCCCTGCCCGTGGCAGGAGCTGGAACAAGATGATTTTTTTAAGGTCCCCTCCAATCAAGACTAGCCTGTGATTCTATGCCTCAGGTAACTGGACAGGTTTGCAAGAGTTCAGGCTCCTCCTGCACAGATACAAAGAGCTTGACTGCGTTGTGAGTGCAGTGGCTGATATCTGAGTCAGGGATCACCGTAATTAACTTGCCACAGCATCACTTGGAATATGTTTTGCTGGAAGTCCTGCCTGGTGTCTGACCCATGCCTTTGAAATGCACAGCTTGCTCTGCAGAGAGGGGACGGTGGCTTGTGTGTGCAGGGGCAGGACTTTTGGAGATGATTAATTATAAGGCGCTTTATTTAACTAGAGGCTGAAGGTCTGAGCAGGGTATTGGTTGCTGTGTAGAGTCCAGAGTCACCCAGGCACTGACAGGGACTCACAAGCTGGGAAACACAGCCCTAGCACGGGTTGTCACTCGGGGAAGGTCTCCAGCTGAACCAGTGCCAACTTGGGCTCCTGCCACGCAGGGTCCAGCCTGCAGCTCCTCTCTGCTGTGCAGATGGGCTGGAGCTGGGGACTCTGGGGTGCACACGAGCACAGCTTGTGGGTTCACAGCACTCCATCAGTCTGACACGGGGACCCTGTGACTGCAGATCCTCCCACCCGCAGCAGCTCTGGGAGCTGGGAGCAAGTGCCATCCAAATCCACCCAGGAGAGGGGGAGACACACTCCTGGAAAGCTGGCTCTGACCCAAAAACCCTGCTTCTCATTTTCTGGCAGGTGTCAGCCATGCGGGTTGCTCAGAGGGCAGGGGAACTTTGCACGGAGACAGCGAAAATTTGGGATTAATTCAGCATCAGCAAATCTTCTACAAAACCACCAGCCTCCTGTGGGCTACTCCCTTTGAAATGGGCTGGGAGCCTGCTGGAAACGGGGAGGGAAGAGCGTCACATTTGCAGATTTTACCCCCTTCCCTGAGACATGCATTGTGAATCCTGGGCCTGTGCCATCCCTCCCTGCCCACCCGGAGCCGGAGCACATCCATTACGTGCCAGCTGACAGATTCGGCAGTGCCAGATTAGCTGAGCTGGAGAAAGGCCATTTGGAGCCCGGGATGCTGGCGGGAGAGTCCAACACCCGGCGGTGGGAGCACACAGAGCAGAGAGGTGTGCGCTCCTCTGGGAACCTCAGGGGAGCCAGAAAACCCATGGAAGCAGGAAGGGACCTTCTAGCAATGGGGCTGGATAAAGGATATTTTACTACAGGTCCTGAGCTGGCTGCACCTGCCCAAGGCCTTTCGGGTGGCTTGAAGGCTAATTTCCCACCTGGAAAATGCTCTCCGGCACATTTTTGCTATTGGCATCCATTCGTGTTTCCCCGTGAGCATAGGCAGTGGCACAGCAAGTTCTCAGCCATGCAGAACAGGAGGGAACTCGCCCTGGGAGCCCCTCCCACACATCCCACACGCTGGCAAAGGTTTCCGCATGGAATGGAGCAGCCGTAGGGAGATGCAGGTGTGATTGCACGGGTTGGGAGCAAGGTTAGGGAGAGCAAAGCAAGGTCAGCTCTGACACCTCTTTGTGCAGCAGAAGAGGATGCTTTTGCGTTGCCAGCCACTCATCTGTGCCAGTTTGCACCAGCTGAGTACTTGGGCCATGAGTTTTGTGTGCTCATGGCATACAAAATGTTTTACACTTCACTGTGTTGCTTGTAAAAAAGAAAAAGAATTGTACTGGAGCTAAGGACGGATATCTTCAACAATATGCTGAAGAAATACTGTGCCTTATTTATGAGACTTTAATTCTCCACCAAATTAGAACTTGACTAAAACATGAATCTATTCCCCAGTTCCTCACACAACATAGAAAACAATGCCTGTTTAAATGCAGATTAATTCAAATTTTGAATGTAAAGGCAGGTGGAAAATGCGCTGAATTCCCACGTGTGTCTAATTCTTACGACTGTGACATTCTTAGGAATGTGACATTCTTAGGAATGTCTCCATTTAGCTGCTGGTGAGAAGGTGCAGATGGACCGTAAACCAAGGGAAATGGAGATACCCAGTAAAGTTTCCCAGTTGCTCACTGTGCATGCCACATCCATGACATCGTTCCTGGACTCAATCTGCCCTCCTGTCATCGCCTTTCTCACCTAAACATGAGGAGTTTTTGTGTAGACAGCAGGGGCACGACATTGGGAATGAAATGCCATGGCTCTCCCTGGGAAAAAGCAAACTGTGACAGGAGCTCCAGATTTCCCAGCTCATCTCTCTCATGGATCTGTGAAAATCTAGAGGGTGAAATGACTTGCACAGAGGTGTCAGGCTGCTCCTGATGCTCTTTGCCTCTATGGAAATGGAGTTCCCTCCTTGCTTTTAGGAAGCCTAGGAAGTATTGCCTTCCTTGGAACTGGTTCCCTGTGGGGAGAGTGCCCTGCTGAACACCCTCTGCTGTCATTCAAGCCCTGAGGCCCAGGCTGTGAGATATCAGCTGCAAAAGTCCTCTATGGGAAGAGGGAGTTTTAGTAGAAGGCCACCAAAACAGCACTGCCTTTCTCCTTTGCTGCTGGCCAGTCCCACTGGAGCTGGAGGAGTGGGGAATTCTGTAGCTGTTGCATTCCAGGGTGCAGGCAGTGAGGATTTCCTTAAACCAATAAAGCAGGGGGCCCTGGGAGCCTGCAAGGGAAGACAGTGTTGTTCAGCAAACTGAAGGAGTCGAGTTCTGGCCGTGCCTCACTGCACCACTGAGCACCTGCACACATTCTGAGGGCTGCCAGCAGGCAATTCCAGGGGTAATGGCAATAACCCAGCCTGATACAGCTCCCAGGCGTGTGAAAGGTGATGGGAGAAGATGGGGAAATTTCTTTCCTAAGGCTATTCTTTCTGTGCATTCTCAGGTCTGAGATTTCCATTCCCCCATTCACAGGTATAATGACATGCTCTTAATGGCTGTAAAATTACAGAGCACTTTCTTAACTCCAGCTCCAGCACATCACTCCCTGACCTCCTGCAGCAGTGAATTACATGAACTGACTACACAGTACATCAGCTCTGGTGGTGGGGGTTCTTTTCTTTTGACCTGTATTAAATTTGCCTAACCATTAATCTAATCGAATAAGATCACAGTTTCCATAGTATGATTCCAAGGCAAGAAGAGCAATAAATTCGTGTTCACTAAGACTCTCATAATTCTGAAATACTCCTGCCATTAACATTCCTCCCCAGGCTAAATACCTTCTGAGAATTCCTGCCACATGGGGTGGCCATAGACAAACCCCATTTAGGTCTTTTGTTTCCCTTTGATTTTTCAATCTCAATTAAACGTTGACACCTTCCCCAGTGTGAAATGACCCAGAACACCCTGTGCTAGGGTCTAAGTATATCCAGGTTAGATTTGGCCAAATATTTCCTTCAACCCCGGGAAGACATGGGCACAGTCTCTTTACCCCACGCAGAAAATTCAAATCCAATTTCCCAAAGATCAAATTTCTTTCTCTTCCCTGAAGCAGCAGAGCTGTCTTGTGACTGTCCATTGATATCCTCATGCCTGGAGAAATACTTGGAAGCCCCGTTGCTATCATAATTTTGATGATCTAATGTGATCCAACCAATAGATGCTTACTTGGACTTTAATCTGTTGCTGGACTAACTTTACAAGAGCCCAGTGGTACCCTGGATGTTTCACCACTTTGGAGCATCAAACCCAGAACTCCCAAAATGTTTCAAAAAGCAGAAAGTGACCCCATCCTCTTGTTGGTGAATAACACGTTGGAAAGATTATTCCTCACATAATATTAACCTCACATAATATATTCCTCACATAATATTAACCAAGGTGGATCTTCTTCTCATCCTCCTCCTCCTTGGCTGCTCTGATCTTTGCCCATCTCAGACCTCTCCTATCCTTTCTGTTGATCTTTTGCCGTCTGACCACTCTGCCTCGGTCAGCAAACCCCACCTTCAGCACAATCAGGTCTCCTAAAAGCATTTTTGAGCTAGGCAATCCAGTCCTATATCTACAATAACACTGCCCTGAGATTGCAGGGAATCTCAGAGCAATCTGAAAAGGCAGGAGAGTGTCATTAGCCACCTTTCACTGATGGCAGGCACAGGGAAGGAAATGATTTATTTGAAGTCATACCTCGAGGTGGAGATGGAGGCAGGGAAGGAAGGCAGGAGTCCCGACGAGCAGTTCCATGATGGAGTATAAGTGGGAACCCACGGAGTGCTTACAAGTCTCTCCAGGTACAGGGAACGCCAGGGCTGCTCTGGCAGAGCTGGCTGCTAGCCAGCTGGAGAAAGAGAGCACATATGGGGCCCAGCTGAAAGAAATGAAATCCTCCCCTGGGAGTTCCAGACTTAATTGGCTGCTTTATGACCAAGTCAGCTAACAAAGATCTTGGGCTACATCCCTTTGCTGCAGCTGAGCAGGCTGTGAAGTCCAAACCAAGTCCTACAAATACTGCTTGAGCCTCCAGAGACCCCATTTCTGCTTTGTGCTTAGCAAAACACGTCTCTTCTTCCATGAGATTAGGGGTTTTTTTCTTTATTATCATTATTTTTTATATTTTTTTTCTTTTTTTTTTTCCTATAGACTCATCGCAGTGGCATTGACAAGGAAAACAACCAAGAAGAGATTTGCCAGAGCTGTGGGACTTCTGTGTGGATAAATGCAAGTGTTTTCCCAACACTCCCCCTGCGTACACCTTCCAAGCCAGCTCCAGGTCACCAAGAGAGACCTCCACACCAGGCAGGCTCTGAAAAGCTCTATCAAGGAACCTTCTGACCCTACCAGAACATGACACGTGCCCACGCTTTTCTTTTCTCTGCCCATATCTCCCATTTCCTTTTCAGTACTGGCAGCACTTTGCTTATAAATTTCCTTCTTCTCTTTCTGTCTCTTTTTTCCTCCCTCTCCCCTCCTCTCCCGGGCTAAGCCACAGCACCACTGCGCCCAGGCAGTTTGGCAAGGGCGGCTGTACAAATGGAATATGGGGTCTCATGGAATTTGAGTTATTTTTTAGGGGCATGTTTACAGCCCTTTGGGGACCTGAGTTGAATCCCGGGGTCCATCACTGAGCAGAGCAGCTCCCGCAGTCCAGGGGGAGTCTGTGGAGGTCAGAGTGAACGTCCTACACAGAAGAAAATAACCAGGATAAAATCCAGAAAAACAGCAGGCAGGATGCAAAGATATCCCTGGAGCCGGTTGCTCTGAAAAATACGTGGCAGCCCTTGCTTAGAGCAAAGCACTGTGGCCTTGTAATGGCACAAGGTGGTGGGAAAAGGGACAAGGAGGGGAGGCACAAGCCTCGTGACAGAAGAGGCAGGAGAGAGGCAGGAGAATGCATCTGCAGCAGGGAGCTGCACGGCACGGGAAGGATTCACACCAACGAGTAAGGAAAGCAGATATCCAACATGCAGCACCCTCGGGGATCAGTCTGCACTCCCAGCACAAGATCACTCCTGTCACCAGCCCGGGAGATAACACCGTGCCACCCTCCCTTCTCGTGTGTCTCAGCTCCAGGTGAGCTGTACCCTGCTGCTGGAAACACCTCTGCTGCTGGAAAGCAGTTCTCACTCACAAAAATCCCCCAGAACGCAGACTTATGACTGGCAATGAAGACATGCCCCTATTTTTTTTTCCTTCCCCATTTTCAGGGCTGCAAGGAGCAAATCAAGCCTCTTCCCAAGTGTGGAAATGCAACCTGCAGAGTTTGGTGGTAGAAAGGGCAGAGCAGGGCCCTGCCTCCCACCGTTTGTTTCAAGTTTCTTTGTCCCAAAATGCCTTGAGTGTTTTAGACTTTCGCTGTTGTCAAAGGTGGCAGACAGGGCAGTGCTGTTATTCTGCCGAGGGAGAGAAATAAGAAAATAAAGATCTAATAAAAATAAAAATAAAAATAAAACATAATAATCATGTGCCTTCAGTGTGACTCAGAGTCACGGGAGAGAGTACAGAATAAAGACCTGCAACCTCATCTGCTCTTGCCCTGTGTGAATCCAGAGGGTTTTGTAACATTTTAAATATCAAATACAGCCTCAGGTAGTCTGATGAAGTCCGATTCTTCCCTGTCAAGCACCCAGCTATCAAGAGACCGAGTCCTTGCTCTGCACAGGTTTGGGCTATATTTTGGAAATGATTAAAGAGTTGCTGTTAATTTTTTCCCCAAGGTCCTGAATCCAAATGCTTTGGCACCTCCAGAAATGATACTCTGAGAATTTGCTTCATCAGGCAACACAGATACCCTCAGCAGTGAGTTATTTGCTCTTCTTTTGCAGGCAGGGGAGAGAAACTGATACCTCTGGGGTGCAATCCATCCTGTGCTGGTATCCACAGCAGGTGAAATGAATCATGCCCTTGGCACGCCTCTTACATCCGTGGCCTGGAAAAGGCAGCCTGGTGCAATGGAGCCAGACAAACACTGTGGACATCCGGAGTGAAGAGAGGAGACTTTCCGAGCTCTTCGTGACAGACACTCCAAAAGAAAGCAACCAGGAAGGATTACTTGGGAACATTTATACACCTTTGTATGGATAGTTTGTGCCATTCCCCTCTCCTTTATCTGTTGCCACTCGTGGATATGGCACAGAGCACCAGCTCACCTTTTTGGGGGGAGCCTCAAAGGGTGTCACCTTCGGGCTCCAGGTCTCCTCCACCCCACCCTCACAGGGACCTTGACAGGGACACTTGGCTGCTCTTCCAGTGGCCTCATGATGGAGCCAGAGCCGCGCCCGGCCCCGCAGAGCCAGGGGATCCCACCTGCCAGGGACAGGGCAGGAGCATCCATGCAGCTCCTGTAATTTCTCTAATGGCTTTCTTGGGCTTGATAGATATAGAAGGAAGCGTGTTGCCTGGGCAATTTCCATGGAGAGATAATAAGAGATCATTTTCAAGTGAGCAAAATTTTAATGGCACATTCTGGTAATGAGGCAGCAAGGAGAGTAATGACCGGAGACCTCGGAGTGAGAGCACATTGTGAGAGGGGGGAGAACTCCCAGTTCACTGCTCAAGGCAGACTTTGGAGGCCTGCTCTGTGTCCCCTTCGGTTCAGCCTGGTGTGCTGCTGATTACATGGAGAGGAAGATTAAGATCCAAGTGTTTGTATTGGGGCTGGATGACTCCATGGAGATGCCTCAGTGAATTCACCGGGGAAGCAGGAAGACTCTATAGGGCTCAGGCACCAAATGCTCCCATCTCTTCCTTCAGCAGAAGATGAATTGGAGAAAAAAGTCAAAGGACACCTGGATACTCCTGAGCAAAATCATGTGCTTACTCTCTTACAACAACAGGAAATATTTTAGCCTGAGTGTGTTAAGATACCGTGTTCTGGAGATGGAAGGGAAAGGGTTGTAACAAAGGGTGGAGGTCCTGTCTGGTTTAAGCTCTGTGTTCTGAAATTGACATCTGCAGAAAGCCTGAGGAAGCAGATGTGACATTCAGGGATGGTGGTAGAAGCAGAGGGTGCGAAGGCAGAGATCAAGAGATCACGAATAGGGAAAGACAATGATAAAGGGAGACTAAAAAAACCTCACTTATTCCATTAGATTTTTAGATCCAAGGAGGATCTACACCCATTCTTTTGGTGAATTCTGTGAGTGTAAATATGGAACTCAGCAGCCAGTATAAACATTAAAGCCGCTTCTGAACTAAGAGAGCAAAATGTCCCCATATTAGATCACTGCAAAGTCACAGATTGCGAAAGACCATGGAGAACCTGTGTGGGCCCAAAGCCACCTAAGGTCCAGGACTGTGCTTTCTAGTCAGTTCTGAATGTCTAAACTGAAGAAAACTTGCCCAGGAACTAAAGTACAGAGGAGGCTGTGGATTTCCTGCCTCCTCCTGGAGGTATGAAGCACTTTCACGCTTCTCCATTTCTTGAATTCATCTCTGCAGCTTGGTTTTGGCAGTGCTTTTAAGGAGGGCTCTCAGTCAGCTGCTTCTTAAGGGCAGGCAAAGCCGGTTGCTGTTTACATCCTCTCAAGAGAAGGAAGGTGAAGGGTCTGCTTTGCTCCAGCCTCGTTAACAGTTGTTTCATTAATCAGAGCTTTTCCTTCAAAACCAGAGACAATCTGTCTAATTAACATTAAAGCTCTGGCAGTCGCTTGTGACAGTGGGGAACTTTGCGAGCAGCACTTTGACAAGCATCGCTCTAAGCCTCACATTTTTAAAGCTGCTCACAAACAAACCAGCCCAGTCTCACCTCTTCAATCCCCTCTGCTCCCTGCTTGCACAGAGCCAGCCTCCTTCCTAAGTAACTTCTACAGTGAATCCCAGCAGACCTCGGATCCTACAGTGCTTCTCCCAGACCTCTGGGATTGTGTAGGCATCCTCTGTGTTACACCCTGACACTGGAGTGCACCTCAACTGAGGTCAGAAAGAATCAGCATCTTAAAGTGCAGGTCCAGCAGAGAAGGCCACTAATAATGTCTTGTCTCCAAATGCCACGTGATCAGAGAACAGCAGAAGTAGTAACATGCAGAGAAAAAGTTGCCCAGTTAACTCCAAGCTTCTTAGTCTAACCTTGACTGGAGATTTCAAAGTGAATTTTGAAGGGAAGAACAATTAAATACGCAGAGATAAAGGAGAAATGAGATAAGATGCAACATGGGTTTACGAAATGTAGATTGTGTCAGACGAACATGATAGCTTTGTTTTGATAAGATACCTGATTTTCTAGACAAAGGAAATGTTGCTGATCGCCTTTATCTAGGCTTCAGTCAGGTATCTGATAGGTGCCATGTGGGGAATTATTAGTGAAGCTGAAGGAAAGGAGGATTAGTAAACTGTAAGGTGAGGTGCAACTCTCGGGAGGGAATTTACCAAAAGAGGTTCTCGCAGAACTGTTTGGGAACTGATCTTTTCTTCTTGCGGATGATCTTGCAATGAAAGCAGAATCCTGAGGCTAAAATCGCCCAACGACACAGAACTGGAAGTTTTGACAAAGCAGAGAAGAATGGGAGTACAAGTCTGAAAGCACTAAGTGACCTTGGGAATCAGAATAACTGAAATGAGAGGGCAAACAGGAAATTTGAGATGACAGGTCAGGAATGCGAGGACTCGTGGTAGTCTGAGCTATAACGTAGGAAACGATGAGCAGCAAATGGTCAAGGACTGTGTGGTCTAAGTGACTGCAGGCTGACAGATGCCAGGCAAAGAAAGGCAAATGCCATCCTTGGATGTATCAGGAGGGGTATTTAAGCAAATTTAGACAAAAAATGGTGTCAATGACCATGTCTGGCTTCTCAAGGTCAGGGTGCATAAGCTTAACCTTGCTTGAATGCAGAGGAGGGCTGGAAGATGGAAAACAGAACACTTACAGGAGGTCAGAAGAGTCAGGAACAGCATGTTTAATTTGGTAAAAGACAGGCTGACGGGGGAGAAGCTCCAGAGGGGTAAAATGGTTCCATGAGCTGTTGGAGTACAGCTCCTGATGCAGCTACGGCACGAACACAGTGAGAACACGTGGGGAGAGGATGTTCCCTGCGTGCTGGTGGAAGGTGCGGAGAGAAAAGAGAAGGTTTGAGGTCTGAGCTTCCCCTTTCAAACTTGCAATGACAAGGACTGCCCTTGCTAGCCAGGAGGTCCCTGACATGCCTGTGCTTCCAGGTAGGGCTCTTTCCTATGAGTTTTCCCCAGTGCTCTGAACAGCTTTCTCATTCCTGATGCTCCCGAGAAAACCTCCAGGCTCCTGACAGAGTCAGAACACCTGCGTGGGAAACTGAAGTGATGATTGCAGCACACATAAGAAAATCTCAAGTCTAATGTAGCCAGAACAGGTGAGAAAACCAGGAAAAACAGGTCAGGAGAGGAGTTAGCCTGGTGTGAGAACACAAACTGTCTGTCCAGGCTCACTGTGATCTGCCTGCTATCCTCTGCTATCCTACTTCTACTGCTCCCTGTTAGAATTTCCTGCTCTTGCTTCCTACTTTGCATCAACACAGGACAATCCCCTCTGTATTTTGCTGTCTAAAGCTGCCTAAAGCTGTAAACTGGCATTTGGAACCCAGCGTGCTGATAACATTTGCGTAGTGCATGTTTTCCCCTCCTGTCTGTTCCTCCTGTATTAGAGTCATTTTAACTCGAATAAGCTCTTTTCTTTGGCTTTCTATTTGCCTCATTTTCAAGCCTTTTGTGAAACTGGGACAAGTGCTTCCTGATGAACTGACTATGGATTTGAGGTGCTCGCTGGGAAGGCTATTTACCGGGTGGGTATGAACTGGGCTTAAATCTAAAGGAACTGCTAATACCTCGTCTGGCACAGGGCTATCACACGTGTCACAGCTTTGATTATTGCTTCCTGCCATGCTGGGAGGTCAATGTGAGATGAAAGAAGATTGGGAAACAGTCAGATTTGAGCAATCAAGGTGATACATGGGGCTGAGAGGGAGAGTGGGGAAGGCTTTGGTGAGCCTGCAGGTTTTCCTTCTCAGGGCTGGGCCAACAGCACACATTCTGTAATTACATGTAGATGCTGGTGTCCTGGGGAGAAAGCTGTTTAAGGGAAATTTTTGCAAAGTTTTCCCCCTGCTGGGATGATTACATTAACAGGTGCCAGGCACGGGGGAGCCTGGTGGGCCTGAGGAAGGAAGAGGCAGGAGCTGATGTTTAGAGACTCTCAGTGAGCGACTTGTTGCCTATTAAAAAATGCAACCCAAGAACTGCATCCTGACTTGGACATGGGTCTGTCTGTCTGCCCTAGCTCTTTAACATGGTGCCCTGCAGTCCTGTTGGTGTACCTGCTCCCCTGTGTGTTGGGAGCTCTGCTAAATCCTAATTGTCATTGTTCTGTTCTCTGTGCAGCTCCCAGCTTTTGTAATCCAAGTTCTTTTCATGCGCAGCACGGGAGAGAAGCTGGTGGGCAGGACTGGGGTCTTAGCTTCAGAGGGGCTGGGGACAGGCAGTGAGGGCAGCAAGGGGCATCTTCACTTCCACACAATGCTCTCATGCCAGGCCAGTTGTCCCAGCTGGTGACAATTCTGTGTCCACAGAGTGGCTTGCATACTTTCCTGCACCCACCCTTGCCATACCTCCTAAAACCCACCATAATCTGTGTTTTTCAGAGCAGGAAACTTAGGCACAGGCAGTGAAAATGGTCCAAGGCAGTGTTTACAAACGTAAAAAGTACTCTGCACTTTCTAGCAGTTGGTTCCTGAATCAACACTAAATGAATCCAATCTCCATGTGACAAGAGCATCCTTCCCTCACTCGGCCAGAGGTGTCTTAGTCCAGTCACAGGTATGTGCTCGGTGGCTTCTGTGCCACCTACTCCTGCCCCTGACCTTCTCCTTGCCCCAGCTCTCCCTAGAGCAGGTCTGGATAGGGAACACAGCTCTGCTGCCCAAATCCTCTTTCAGATGCTCACGTAGAGGGCCAGGCTGTCTCTCCCTGCCCGTGTAGAGCTACCAGAGCAGGAAGCTCTCCTCCCTTTCCTGCGTATTGGCAGACGGGTGGCTCTAAGCGTCAGTATTTGTCCCCTGCAGAAAAGGTCAATGGCCAGCACTTGAGGGCCATGGCACCACGACCTTTTCAAAGCTCGGACAGATGGCAGTGGCTCTACAGAGAAAGGCTGGGGCAGGAGGGCAGCTGGCAGCCTTTCCAGGAGTCTGTTACTGTGGCAGGACGTACAAGGCTCCCAGGCACAGACGTGTTTATGGACAGCTCCTCAGCTGCCCGGAGCTGGTTCACAGCCAGTGACTTCAGGGGGGCTCCACTGCATGAAGCAGCGCTGAGTCCTCGATGCTTCTCTGACTCTGCCTGAACTTGAGTCAGAAGTGCCCTGGCAGCCAAAAGGGCCACTCCTGTCCTGGGGGGTATCAGACCCAGCATCACAAGCTGGTCCCACTCTGCTCTGGGCTGGAGTGGCCTCACCTCTAGTGCTGGGGGCAGTTTTGGGTACCACAATATGAAAAAAGGTCTAAAGCTGTGAGAGAGTGTCCAAAGGAGGGACATGAGGGTGGTGGAGGGTCTGGGGCCATAAGAAGACTGGCTGAGGGCGCTTGGCTTTTGCAGCCTGGAGAAGAGAACACTGGGAGGAGACATTGGGGGCCTGCAGCTCCTCCCGAGGGGCAGCTCCAATCTCTGGAGCTCCCTGGGACAATCAATCTTAGAAGAGACTAAAAATCCAGATGTGTGAGGGAGGAAGGTCACACCTGAGGGAACGGCTGGAGCTGGGCCAGGGCAGGCTCAGGCTGGAGATCAGGGAAAGGTTCTTCCCCCAGAGGGTGCTGGGCACTGCCCAGGCTCCCCAGGGAATGGGCACGGCCCCGAGGCTGCCAGAGCTCCAGGGGGGCTTGGACAGCGCTGCCAGGGGTGCCCAGGGTGGGGTTGTTGGGGTGTCTGGGCAGGGCCAGGGGCTGGGCTGGACGGTCCAGTGGGGCCCTTCCAGCTCGGGATATCCTATGATTCTGTGACTCCTCCACACTCTATGGGACCCCTTAACTCATTCTGCAATTGCACTCCAAAGGTCTGACTTTCCTCTCCCTGGTGCTTAGAGAATCCCACCCCCATAGAGGAGATGTAAGAGATGGATCCATTTCTGACCTCTCCATCTGAGCCATCCAGTCTTATTGTCCATCCTGACCTGGGCCCAAGGCTGTAGAGCAGAGGGGACAGTTTTACTGCCTGCTAAGTGCCCTGCATGAGACCACTGCTGGGGAGCATGAAAAGAGGTCAGAACTGAACTAGCCGGTGATGCACAGTGCTGCCCCTCTCAAAAAGATGCTCTCCTAAGATATTTCCTTGATATGAAGGCAAAATCTAAATTATATTTGCTTTTCAAAGCCCATCTGCATCTCACTCTGTGTCAGGATAAGAATCCTCTTCCCCCTGTATCAGTATTGCAAAAACAGGCTGCAGGTGTATGGTTCAGAAAAAACCTAAAATTGTCTAGCCCAGGGTCTTAGCAGCTGTATTTTCCACGTGATTTTTGGATGTCTTGGTTTCAGGGTGAAACATGAAGGTCTTTGCTCTCTGAGTGATCTCGGTGAAATGCTGGTCTCCACCACACCGTTTTAGAGATGCTCAGATGCACAATAGAATTGGGACCCAGACCCAGAGCTATTCCAGAGGCAAGGAGAATAGACAAAGCAGATCCCCTGCTCTCTAGAGAACTCACTGGGGTAAAATTACCTTCCTGGCCACATGAGATGAAGCATGGAGCAGGTTTAATTTGTGTGTTACGTTCCGGTTAATAACAATATCTAATTAAAACATCTGGTGACAACTTAATGGGCAGAAAAGCAAAAAAAACAAAGAGGCTTTATTAAATTTTTCTTTCAACTCCAGTTCTCCAGTTTTGAATGAATCCATCATTGGAGACAGTGCCTTGTTTGTCTGATTCTCTCTTCAGCATGTAACTTGTATCTTTATTGTCTAGAAACTTTCCTTAAATTAAACTCGTCATTCCTAGGAAGATGATTGCTTGAAGGGGAGATTAACCTTTATGATGTGATGATGGAAGTTGTTCATTTCAAGAGCCCCTGAAGATTGCTGGGAGCTGGAAGTGATGGAAACTGGACTGGGATTTGGCGCCACAGATGAGAGGTGGGAATGAAGATTGTCTTTGATGGGGCTCCTCCTGCTGATTTCATTGCAGGGTTATTATTTAGGTATTATAAAGAAATAATTTTAAAATAGATATATATATTTAGAAGAGCCTAAGTCTTATTTGTATTTGTGTGCAGCATCTCATGCAATAAGATCCCTCTCCCTGTCTGGGAATTTTATGTGGTCCTAAATAAGAGCAGGGTGATTTATCAATAGAAGAGTGATGAGTTTAGTTTGCTACATGCTGAGCATTTCCCCTCCTTCTGCTGCTGGCTTGCGGAAGAGACAACCACGTTGTCCACAGCCTCTTGCAGATAAAAAGTCCTTGGGATTACTGTTCCTATTATCTTTTAATAAGGAGGACATGAAGGCTGTGCCTATCAATATTACAAGACCTGGCCCCTCAGATTGTGTCGTCACTGCAGAGCAAAAGGATAACCTGGGCAGTGCAGGCGGAGCTGCGCCTTCTGGGAGGGAAGCAGAGCTCCCAGGACAGTTCAACCACAGCAAACCCAAACCCTCACAAAGGTTAGACAAGTCCAGCAAGGACACCAGTGTAGCCCTGACTAAACAGTTCTGTGTGAAATGACACGAAGTTGTTTTCAAGCTCTTCTGTGTGTGATTGATCTCCTGTAACAGGACATGTGCAATTAGGCAGTAGCTCTGCTATTAATAACTATCCCTGAGCATGTGGATGAAGTGAATTGGTGTCTCTGTGGATTATTGCCTTTCTCCGTCTGACACTTCTCTAGATGAGTGATACAGAACAAAAAGGGAATTTTAAGAGTATATAATTGAGTGTGTATTAGGGTTTATGAAGAGATTCCTACAATAACTGTCATGTTGCACCTGATGGAGTAGCTGTTATGTGAACATGCCAAAGAACCACTTTCCTTGCTGTGATCTTTGTTCTCACTTGCTTTGCCTGCATTATCTGAAAATCTCCTTTAGCTGATGCCACTGAATGCAGCCTGAGTAATGACTTGAGTGCAAAATAAGGACAGGAATAAAGAATGAGGTGAACACTTAATGTCAGAGGCCTCAAATTGCGCACCAAAGTGAAAGGAGGCCCACTGTTTCAGAGGCAGATAGCTTGTGCTGCTTCAACCAGTGACAGATCCTCTGGAAATCAGGACACCTCGATTTATATCCTGGTGGAAACTGAAGGCCCAGGCACCACTGCACTGTCAAACCTCTGCTCCGAAGGGGACAGCTGCATCAGCAGAGAAAGCACTGGGAAGAGAACAAAGGCGTGGAGGGATGAATTGACTTGCTTCATGTGTCACAGCAGGCAGGTGGCACAACCAGGAAGGGAGTTCTGGGTGCTGGGTGTCCCAGATTCTCAGCTGGAGAGTCCCGGCGGCTTGTCCTGTTGCCAATGTGAGGAAAAGTGATTCCTCAGAAATGAAAACTTACCTATGGTCTTAAACATGGTTTTGTGGAGGATCCAGCAATGTGGAAACTGTACCTTTATGTGCCAGTTAGTGGCCTTTGCTGAGGGTGTGCTGGAGCCCTGTGACCCCAGGACAGCACTGCCATCCTGCCGTGATACCCAACGACAGCAAAAGCTGTGGGGTCTCTGGGACCACACCATGCCAGGGGAAGAAGGGGGAGATTTGCATTCCCACTCTTTGAGGCCTTGCCGTGTGTCACTGAGCTTCTCAACAGAGACATATGCACCTCTTGCCTACATGCCAACAAAATATCTTGGCTCTGAGGAGCGGGAATCCATTTGGGATTTGGTGGTGTTGGGGTGCTGTAATTGCATTTACATTCAACAGCACAGAAGAAGCTCCCTTTGCATCCCAGCTTTCCCATCACCAGCCCAGACCTTGCTCCATTGTTGCCCTGGATTTTTTTGTCCTATTTTCTTTCTCTGGCCTTACTTCTTTTTCCCCCTCCATTTTCCAGTTTGGCTTGTCACACACACATGGAATCACACAGTCAGTCCTCCCAGAGCCTTGGTCCTGCCAGCAGATCTCAAATGCCGTGGGGCTGAGGGATGCCCTGTCACCTCCTGCCCCTCCACGTTCCCCCTGCCCTATTCCCCACTGATCTATTGCAAAGGACAGGTAACCTCCGCCAGAAAGATGGATGCCACAATTACCTTCCCCATCTCAGCAGCTCTTTCCCCTTGCCTCTTCCTGATGGAAATCGTGGGCAAGAAAAATCTATTATTACTCTCCAAATCATATCAAATATTTATCCGGGTAATTCTCTAGTTATCACCACCGATTGCAAGCCTCAGTCACGTACTAAATCTTGTTAGTGTCATCCCCGGGAACGTGGCTCGTCTGTCTCCTCGGCTGAATTCTGCACAAAGCAGGCTGCCCCAGGGGAACGTGGCTTACGGAAAAGCTGTGGGGAAGGAGGCTGAGGAGGCGATCAGAGATGGGCACGAGCTTCCCAAATCCCCAAATTCTTCCAGGGCACGAGGTGAGCTCCGCTCAGGACGGGGCCAAGGGCGGGGCAGGCAGGTTGGGTGTGGGAAGGGGAGGTCAGCTGGGCCACACTGAGTGATCTGATGGTGGCGTTCAGATAGGCTCATTCCTAGTCAGAAACTGACTGAAACAGGCCCAGAAAGCGAGGTGTATTCTTGCCCAGAAGTTTCCCAGGGCTGTGTGGGAAGTCAGTGGCACAGACCAGAGCACAGCTCAGGGTCTCTGGCTCGAACGACACGATCGCTCCTTTCGGAGCTCTGTGGCTGGCTGGAAGCAGCACTGTCCTGGGGGCCTTGTAAGTCAGGGCAACCTTGACATCCCTGCAAGCCGTGCCAGGGAGCCTCCCCTTCCACTCACCGTGTGCAGGACTAGCAAATGCAGCCGCTCGAGCTGGGCTTTTGTTGTCGTGGTTCTTGGCACCAATGTGTTTCCAGATTGTACCTATTTTTAAACTCTTTATTGGGTCAGATCTGGACAGCTTGGAGTCTTCAGCTCTTCCCTCTCTCTACCCCTGTGCACACAACTTCTTGCTGCAAAGGGAAGAAATGAGCAGCAAATTTGCTCTGCCAGAATCAATCAATCTGGCATCTGTCATCAGCATCACAGCAACTATAAAATATTTAATTTCTTAATGATGAATTGGCAGATTGTTTAAAAAAGACAACAAGGAAACAAAGAAAAGGAAACAGACACTCACAATCTGCAGTCACACTCTTTGCCAGGCTGAGCCTTCGGAGCTGATAGCAGGAATGTGTTTTTCCATCCCAGCTACCTGACAGTGCTGCCTATTCATAAAGCCCTGCTGGTTGTTTTGGGCATTTTCCTGCTCAGTCACTGGACCCTTGATTTACCATCCTACTCTCCCACCACTGATTCCTGATCAAACTCAGCCTTCAGAGGGGGATTTTTTTTTCAGAAAACAGGCAAACAGCTTCTCAATGGCACAGATTTTACCTCCTGCAATGCTGTACATTGAAATAAGTAAGGAAAAAGAACGACCAGGCTACGTCAGAGCACAGGTACATTCCAGTTCCAGCAGTGACCCACAGTTCATGTTTTCGGAAATGTCTAGGACTAGTTCAGTCACAAAGTGCCATTTCTCTTACAGCCTCCAGCAATCTGCAGCTCAGGGAGATCTTTGTGGTTTCTAGCTCCAACTGGAATTTTCTTCCGTGAGCTTGCCTAGTCATTTTTTAAAGTCATGCAAACTTTGGGCTTCCACAAAAATCTTCACTCAAATAGTCCTGTAGTTCTCTTGTGTGAAGCTGAATATCTTATTTCGTTTTCAGCATATCTCCTACTAATTTAACTCGATGTTCCCGGTTCCTGCATTAAAGAGACAGTGAAAAATCATCCTCTCTTCACCTCCCATCCCTTGAACATGTTTGGCTCACAAAACAGGGAGAGGCAGAGAGACGCCTAGGTTAATGGAGACCAGGACTGGGAATTTGCTGTGGACAGTCTGATTCCAGAGGATGTCAGCTCGTGTGTACCTGTGGATTCCTTCTGCCTCCAGTTCCTACAGCTGTGAGTTTGGAGGGGAGCCAGGGCCCTCACCTGCATCATGGCGTTTTTGGAAATGCATAAGTTAATTCTCTTGGGAGTCGAGGAATCCTTGTAAATACAAGCAAGAAAACTGCGTGACCAAACTGAATCCAGCATTGCAAATATTGTGATATTTGGTGGTTTTTATTTTTCTTTATTTACTTCCAAGTTCTGTTATTGGGACCTTTTAATTACAAGAGAGGCATAAAGTCTCACTAAAGCAAACACAAACATTCATCCATCACAGAAAAAAACCCTGGAAATCAGCTTTAACAGCTTGTGAAAGCCTCCTGAACCCTGGGGAAATGAAGAGGAAGAGAACATTTTTCACTTACCACCATTAATTATTTTTAAGCCGTCCCATGATGGGGAGCAGTGACGCTCCTCGCTGGCGTGACCAAACCTACACTGTTCCTCTTGGCCGAGGAGCTTGGCAGGCGTGGGTGGCTGGCTGGCAGCTCTCAGGTACAGACTTCCTGCTTCCTCTTCTGCCTCTCCCGGCAGCGTGTGGGGATCCAGGGCTCCAGCAGAGCCGCTGCTGGTGGGGTGGCAGCACGCAGGGGACTCCTGGGTCATGCAGCATCTCAGCTCAAGCGACCGGGAGATACCTGGCAGAGCCCTCAAGGTCTGTCTGCTCTGGTGATTTGGTTTAGCCCTCCTGTGCAAATATGCAAAACAAAAGCTGCCACTTGTACAGGAAGGGCTTGACCTGCTGTCCAGATGGGTTAATGGAATTAGGAGCACTCCCCAGCACGGGGAGCTGGTACTGGTGGCAAAGTGACCCCTCCCTGCTGGTGTGGGTCTGCTCCAGGGCAAAGAAGGTTTCCCCCAGCCCCTGCGCAAATTTTCAGCCACGGAAGGATGTTTCCATTGCGCTTTGGCACCGGGATAAGATGAAATCAAAGGATGGCACTTCTGTGTCAGGCAGCTCTTTCCCTTCCCCTGTTAACTCCAGGTCTCTGTCTTCTACAGCTGATGTTTAAAGAGAAGTTCGCTGCACTGATCCTGCCTAATGTCTCTTCTGAAGTACTGAATGGAAAACATCCTTCTTATCTTTAATCAAAGCTGATTTTCTCTGCCTCTGGGCCAAACCATTGCAACAGGCTTGGCCCTAGTGGGAGTAGTGGATGCTGAGCCGTGGAACTGCCTGCTGCCTTTGCAGGCGTGGGCATAACCTGAAAACCCACCTCATCCCACCTGTGCCACCAGCAGCAGGATTTTAGGGTATGGAAGGGGAGATCAGACAGCAGCAATCCAGCAGCTCTGAGCTGCAGCACAGGGAGCTGGAGAGGCATCGCTTTCCCGTCTATTAAAATAGATCCCACTGCCAGCGAAAAAACTGGGAAGTGTGACTCAAAGCGGGGGAAGGAAAAGGGATGGGGCTGATCAGCAGCTAGACACCCACATCAGGGCAGCATCTCAGCAGAACCAGTTGCATCCCACCGTTGTCAGCGTGGTTGAACACGTGCTGGAGCAGAGAAGGGACTGAGGCAAGAGTTGCCTGTGGGAAGTTTTCGGCTCACAGTGAAGGCACGTGGAGGAGTGTCTGTGGGATGGGCAGTGCCAGAGGCCTCTCCACTACAGGCCTTTCCCAGAAAGCTTCAGCAAAGCGCATGAGCTTAAAGAGATTCTCTCCTGCTACCCAAAATCAGCCCTGGACACTGCTCTGAGGGTGTCCCTCTGCCCTTGACTCCTTGCCAGCCATGCCTGGCTGGAAACCTTCCTCCAGATGGAGCAGGCTAGGAAAGACGTGGAAATGCAAAGAGGAAGGAAATGTGAACGTATGAGCACCCCTAACTGTATGTTCTTGTTGTCATTTAGACTGCTATAAAATGAATAAAATATTGAGTAAAAAATGAGTAAAATATTGTGATTCCTCTCTAATAACTTTTCTCATCCATTTATGCTGGAATACATTTACTCTGAGTTGAAACTCTTGTCAGGAGCCAGTTGGGGCAGATCCTTTAGTTTATGATTTGATTGCAAAGAACCTACTTTCTCCAAAATATCTTATTTTTTTTCATTAAAAAGTGATAACAGGAGGCAGTGAGCCACAGCCACGTGTTGCAGTGAAGACAGAGCTGTGGTATGGGAGAGAAACGAGAATATTTTGGGTGCTGAGGTGGGGGCATCACTAAAGCTAATTATAACACTTTCAGCCTAAATAGTTTGGCGCCTTGATAGTTGGATTTAAAAGGTCACATTTTCTCTGAAATACTTTGAGAGAGGAAGGGTTTTGGCTGAGTTTCTTCAGGGAAGCATTGTCCCTGCCAGCCCACCTCACCCTGGGTGTGTGGCGTGGAGCCATTTGCCCCTCTGCCCGCTCCTTCCCAGAAAACCTGGCTGGGAATGAAGCAGCAGTACCTGGAAAAGCAGCTTCTCATTAAAACAACCCCCTCAGCCACTTGCTTTGGTGGCCAGTGTCATCAGTTCCTGGGATTTCATCCCCCAGCCCAGGCTGTTTGCCCTGAATGGTTGGGGTTTTCTCGCATTACCTCATTTTTCCCCTGCAATGGCTCATTTTTTCCTTGCAGAATTTTCTAGGGCTTGGTTAGGTGCCAGGGCTTGCTTGCATCCTTGCTGCCTGTCGGAGGTTCAGGGGGAAGGTGGGCTGGAGCTGCAGGAGGGCAGGGGGGATTGACAAAGCTCTGGGCTGCAAAGCTGGCATCAGAGAAGTTGAAGAAAACAGGATGGAAGGAGGTTTTCACCTGGAATTGTGCCTTGGAGGAGGCTTGGGGAACTGGAAGAGGCAACAGGCCAAGCCATGGGATCTCAATATAAAAAAGACATTAAAGCCATTCGAGAGTGCCCAACAGAGGGACACAAGGATGAGGAAGGGTCCGGAGGGGAAGCCATATGAGGAGTGACTGATTTGACTTGGTTTGTTCAGCCTGGAGAAGTGGAGACCGAGGAGAGAACACATTGTGGCTTTTAACATCCTCGGGAGGGGCAGTGGAAGGGCAGGCACTGATCTCTGCCTCTTGTAATCAGTGACAGGACTTGAGGGAATGGCTGGAGCTGTGTCAGGGTTGTTTAGGTTGGAAATCAGGGAAAGGTTCTTCCCCCAGAGGGTGCTGGGCACTGCCCAGGCTCCCCAGGGAATGGGCACGGCCCCGAGGCTGCCAGAGCTCCAGGGGGGCTTGGACAGTGCTGCCAGGGGTGCCCAGGGTGGGGTTGTTGGGGTGTCTGGGCAGGGCCAGGGGCTGCACTGGGTGATCCTGATGGGTCCCTTCCAGCTCAGCATATTCTGTGATTCTCTGCTTCTATGATCCTATGATTTGATGATTCTGTGACTCTGTGTCAGGCGTGGGGACCTGCCATGGCTGGAGCAGCTTTTAGTAAGCAGCAAGAAGGGCCTGCTAGGAAATCCCCAGGATAAGGAATATTCCAGGTGAAATAGAGGGCAAAACCCCCATTTTCCACTCCATGCCTCTTTTGCTGAGGGATCCTTACCGATTCCTCTCTGAGATCTCCACAGCCTTCAGCAGCCTGTCAGGTATGGGGCCGATTCAGCCCTGTGCCGAGGGACACTGATTGCCGAAACATTCGGTCCCTCGGAGCTGCTCTGCCACCTGCACACGTGGCGGTGGTGGCCGCAGTGGTTCCCACTGCTGGGTGCTCGGTGCCGGAGCAGGAACACGCAGGGACAGGGAGGTTCTGCGGTCCTCGGCCGGAGGACAGGCAGTGGCAGCAGTGTCTGTGCAATGTGCACCTACAGCACATGATGGCACTGCAGGAGCGCGCAACGCTCCGCTCCTCTCGGCTCCGAAGCCCCTTTAACCCTCCGTGCCGCCCGAGCTGCTCATGTGCCGCTTCCCGGGGACAAGGCCTGGAGGGAGACTGGGGCAGGCCGCGCCCGGAGTTCTGCTGCTCCCGAGTAGGGCAAAGCTTTCTGGAGCTGGGACCCCCCATCTCCCATGGACCAGCGGAGACACAGAGCTGCAGCGTGGCCCGAGCGTGTCCTTGGGCTGGCCCGTTCCACAATGCACAGTGGCTGCCTCCGCACAGCGCGACACACCCGAGACCCTTCCCTCCCTCCCCAAAGGGACAGGCTGCTCCCAGCCAGGCAGCGGCACGGGGCAGCCCAGGGCTAATCTGGGCGGCAGCCCCTGCAAGGCAGCGTGTCCCAAATTCCTCCAGCACCGAGGAGAGATGCCCCGGGCTGGCTCAGCCCCCGTGGCTGCCAAATCTCTGCTTTCACCTCCTGAGCTCCCCCAGGCACAAGAGATGGGCTAAGAAAGCCCGCTGCTCGGA
The DNA here is from genome assembly GCA_013398855.1 of Mohoua ochrocephala. NCBI lineage: Eukaryota > Metazoa > Chordata > Aves > Passeriformes > Acanthizidae > Mohoua > Mohoua ochrocephala. Next base: position 524,247 of record VZTA01028601.1, read on the forward strand.
ATGAAACCCCGGTGCAGGACTTGCGTGACAGCATCCTGCTCGGCTGCCAGCTTTGGAAAAGAGAGACAGAGGAATTGGTTACTTTGCTTGTTCCTGAAGGTGCAGATCCTCCAGCCAAAAACCAAGGAACACCGTAGGGATGAAGAGAAAAGCTGCAACACCATTTCCATGTAGAACAGGCTTTTTCCTGAAATAATCCCTGCAGGAGAGAAACTGTGTTAAAATATCTGGAAGTGACAATCCTGGTATTTATCTGGTTTTATCTACAAAGATTTTGAGATGTATAAACGGCAGCAATTCTGCCCAAATTATTGTCAGATCGAAAGCAGTGTGATCCCCTTCAGAGAGATTGTCTGGAATTATCTAGTGGGCACAAGGTGGATGGGTCTGCTTTTTCTCCTCCTTGTCCCCACAGGAAAAAGTCCTCACTAGGACTTTTCCATAAGCAAGAAGAAATATTTTCAGGAGAAAATACACTCAGAAGCAGGAGAGGCGGGGGGGAAACCCTCTTCCAAGAGAGAAGGACAGAGGGGGTTTGATTGCTGCAGCTCTTGTCCCTCTCTCTGGATGGAGCACTCTTTACTTGATATCTCCCTGTTGTAAATGCAGCTGATTGATTTTCTTTCTGTTTCTTCTTTTGCACTTGTTTATTTTAATAAAGATAGATTTATTTTATTTGGAAGCCTGAAGCAAAATGTTCCCGCGTCTCCACCCACCCTTCTGGCACTAAGCGTTGATGGTTATTTCAGTGGTTATAATTTGATTTCTGCCTCTCCTGCTGGGCTGATGTGAGAGAAACAATATTTAGGGAAGCTGATTTTTAATTTTATTTTTTTTCTGGAGTAAGGCAGACAGAGGCTAGGAGTGGTATGGGAAGAGGGAAAGAGAATCAGCAAAATGCACTCACATTTTCTGGGCATTTTATCTCCAAGTTTGCAGTCTCTGATGGACAAAAAGGATAGGGCAGCTCAACTCATCCACTGCTCTCTGAAGAATGGAGAGTGATGCGTCTTTTGGGGTGTTTTGTGCTATTCTTGGTCTATTGCAGGGACTCATTGTAGCTGCTCTTTGCCAATGATTCCAGGTTTGTAGCCTGAGCTATGAAAATTTCCATTTTGCAGCAGGGGAAACTGAGGCACAGAGGAGTAAATCGGTAGTAAAGCAGTAGTAAGGCAGTCATTTTTCCTTCAGATCACCTGTCACCAAGAACAGTGTCAGGAGCAGGACTGATTTCCAAATCCAGGATGTCGTCAATACACACAAACCACCCACTTCAGCATTGCCATCTCTCAATTACAGTCAGACAAAATGAGATTTTCACCACTGCTTAGCAGCCAGACCTTGAGCAGCAGATTTTCCAAATAGTTCACTTACTCCCCAGCTCTTGGCGTTTCTTAGAGAAAAGATCCTGTATTTTGCTAAGAGGATTTTTTTTGGCAGAAAAAAAATCTGACCTTACATTTCAAGACCCAGAACAAAAACTTGTCTATCACTTTTTTTCTACTTTTTAAAGGCTCAGCCTCCCTCTTTTTCCTTTTGTCTTTAATTTTTCTGGCTTCTAGAAAAAGGGCTAGAGAGTGCCTCTGTGCATAGCTGAAGATAATAACATAGCTAAATATTTTTTTTCTCTTTTAAAGCATATATCAAGATTGCCGGCTGCACAGTTTACATTTCCTGCTGTGGAGACAAATACTTTAATTAAAATGGGAGGAAAAAAACCATGCAGAAAAAGAAAAAGCCTCTGTGAAAAGAATCTTAAGAGGCTCGAAATGGGCAAATGAAGCCCTTTGGCATCCAGGCTGCATTTTGCATATATGCAAATATAAATATTTGGGACTATTTTGCTCAAGGCAAGGAGGGAGGTGTTGGTGAAAGCCAGGCTTTGAGAAAGACCTTTTTGAGAAAAAGTCTCAAACTGCTTGACCTCCGCCTCCTCCAGCCCCTACTCCAGTCCTGGTGCAGGACAGATGGAATGGTTTTAGATGATCATGTCTTGAGAATAAAAAGAAAACAGTATTTTCTTCGTACTCTGGCCTTTTCTCTTTCCTGCACTTAAGCACAAAGCATTAAATTATTTCCTTGTGTTTGCTGTATTTGGTTGTGGGAGTCCTTGGACCTGCTCTCCCTCCCTGGGCTTCAGCTTGTCCCGAGGGACAGCCCAGCAGCAGCAGCAAACAGCCAGAAACTCCTCAGTGTGCCAGGCTGGTCCTAACTCCAGGGACAGACGAGAGGGATGGGAAGCTGCAAGTACAAAATTACTGCTCAGACCTGAAGTTCTTCTCCCAGTGTGGACTTAGAGGCTGAAAGCATCACATCTGTTTTTTTACTGCACATTTTGGAAATGCAGGAAAAAAGGGAAGCCCTGCTTATAAGGGAGAGGGCAATGTAAGTCTGCAAGGCTCGTCTGGAGGAAAAATGCCAAGAGAACGATTTCCTTACATTTCTAAGCAGAAGGAGCAGCCTGTGAAGGGCACCCCCTCACTCCACTCCCATGCTTGCAGAAGGTCTGCAGCCAGCAGAGATCAGCTTGTTCTCTCTAAGATATTTCTGGGAAACACTCCCACTATCTTTCCCCTTAAGCACATCCATCCACCCAGGAAAACACCCTGCCTTCCCAAAGCACACCAGGCTCTCGGGGCTTCCCGTTTAAAGCCAACCACTGGAGCTCCTCGGCATGGCCAGGGGGAGCAGCAGCTGCCAGCCCTGCATTCCAGAGGGTAGCAGTGAGCAGTAGGATTTGCGTGATGGATTAACAAGACTTCCAAAGATCTTTTTCCAGGCCAGGATATAGGTGCATTGAGACCATCATAATGTGCTTCCCCCTGCTAAGCTGGGATTTGTATCGGGCTCATTGTGGGTAATTAGATGATCACCATCAGGTTGGGAAGCTGCGCTCTCATTCTCTGCATCCTCCCTCTAAGAGAGCAGAATATTGTTCCTGCTTTTCACCAGCCCGAACCAGCAATTGTCTCTTTCAGCTGTGACGCTGTCCCTCTATAATTAAGGGTGTCAGTCAAACTCAGACACCTAAACACTATAAACTCCACGGCTTAGGAGGGCTGATCACAGGACTTTAGTGCTTGGCAGTCTAAGCAGGAATTGCAGGCTCCTTTTCCGTGTTGGTGGGACAAACTGTGGGGCTGTGAGGGGGAAAGATCCCTGGGAAGCCGTTATGTGCCTCCAGGGCTTCCTGGATGGCCAGGACCGAGGGCTCTGGGCAGGTGGTGGGATGAGCTGCGCTGTTCCTGAGCATCATTTCTGGACCAGAGCCTGATTCTTGGGCTCAGGGTATTGGTGGGACCTGCCTGGCAGGGAGTTTGGGTGCTTATTTATGGTCTCAATGGGCCAGAGCACCTAGAAAAACAGGGAGAGAAGGATTTGACCCACCCAGCTCCTCTGATCCTTGCATAGCTTTATGTGGCTGGAGGGCTGGGCAGGGCAGCCGGAAGAGCAGCAGGATGAAGCAGAGCCTGTGCCATGGAGATGCCTCAGCTGGACTGCAGCAGATTCCCTGGTGCTGATGGTCACTTCCAGAGTGCCTGGTGGCCATCCCACAGCCTGTTCACTGCCTGGCTCTACCTGGAGCGACAAATGAGGTTTACCTGAGGCCGAGGATTTTCTAAAACTCAAGCTGTTCAAGGTCCTGAGCAGCTTGACATAACTTTGGCAGAAGCTTTCCATCTGTCTCCACCTAAATTCCTCTGTGCATGAGCCCTTTCTGTGCTTGGGAAGGGGCTGGCTGTTCACGGGACTGAAGTGTCCAGGAGCTGGGAGACAGGACAACATGGTCATGAGCTCAGAACCCTGCACTTCTAGACCTCTTTAACAGATCTCCTGAACTATCGCTGATTCTCAGGCCACGGTCTGAAAGCCTTTAGGAAGGGCTAGCATGAAATGAACTTGGTTTCTTTCATGGGGAGCATCCTTTGTGTGGAGAGACACCTTTCTTGGAGGGTTTGTTACCCATGCGTTGTGTGTCTGGGGATTTGTTGAATGAATCAGTGTCTCAGTGGCTGCTGATGGGTGGCAGCCTGGAATTTGTGTGCAGATAAACAGGGAAGGAAATAGGTTTAAATTCAGTCAGGTGTTGCTCAAAGGCATCTGGGTACCATTCCAAGTGAGCCAACAGGCCAGCAGAACGTGGGATGCAGACAGTGAGGCAAAAGTCCCCTGAAGGACAATCAGAAGATGCACTGTCGAACTGATCAGTGAAGCTTTGTCATGGCTGTCATGAGCTCTGTCATGAAATGAACAAATAAATGAAATCAGAAATGGAACTGGAATCCAGCCCCTCTCTCCTCTTGTGGACAAACAATGGGAGGATGAATAAGTGTTCCCGAAACGTGCACAGATAGAGGAATGATCAGCTATAAAACACTACTTCAGGTTTGGAGACCTGCTCCTACCAGGAAGGAAAGACTTTTCTCCCTCTGTCACAGCACTGCAGTGTTATTCTCATTCCAGTCTGCCCCACCATCACTCTGCAATCAAATCCCTTTTCAGAGTTATATTTCTCTCTGTAGTTCCAGACCTCAGGTAACCTGGTTCTCTGCTGACGAGCAGCTGTGCTGTATGAGCCCTCTCACATGTATTCCCGAGCTTCCCCTCTCCGAAGACCATTACTGATAATTAGTTAGTGTAAAATGAGAGGAGTTTTGTTTGTCATTCCTTAAAACACTCTCTTCTCACAGCTCTCTGGCCTGGGGCTGTCTGTTACATCCACTGCTTCTGGAGCACAGCTTTCCCCATCACTGCATGATGGAGGATTATTTCATTAATGGATATAATGATACTTTGTCTTTGGTGCTGACGATCTTTGTGGCAGTGCTGTGCAATCTTTAATTAACTTTGAGCCTGCCAGGCACTACGAGGATGTTGATAACCTGCAACAAATGCAGCAGAAGCTTGAAGGCCTGGCGTGGTAAAATAACCTTGTCCAAAGTCACACAGTGACTCCTGGCTGGGCTGAGGTTTGATGCCAAGTCTCCTGGTGAAGCAGGGCTGTAAAAAAAGTACATTTCCCTGCTAAAAAGTGCAAAGTGGGGTAATCCAGGCGAGGAATGTGAAGTGCTTGGGGGACCAGGGAGCGTGTTCGGGAGCGTGGTGGCTGCACTGCTCAGTCTCACAGCTGTCAGGGCAGTGTTTGAGTTTGCATTTGGCCGTGTTGGCTTTGCGTGAGCGGGAGCCGCTTATGCAGCACACGGGGTAGGGACAGGCATTTAATGTGTGGATTAAAAGTGAGGTGTCACACGAGGGCTGCCAGCAGGGAATACACACACAGAGGCACACAGAAAAGAGGGAGATGCAGAGACCTTGTATAAGCCCTATCATGGACGTGGATTTATTAAAAACTGTGCCGATTTCTTACAGGATTTGTTAAAAGATGTGGTGATTTCTTCCATTCAAAGCTTTTTGATTCCCATGGAAACTAAGTTTTACCAACCCAGAGGTTCTGCATTCATGAGCCCTCATCTTCTGACCGCCTTTCCATAAGATGCTCCTTGTTTAAATTTTGGAGGTGTTGTCCATGCACCTGTCCTGTTTTATTTACCTTTTTTTTTCATGTATCGAGTGTGGTAGAAGCTGCTGGTCCCAGCTTCAAGGGCGTTGCTGGTGCCAGTATTGTAAAAGCATGAGTTTGAAATCCTGAACAGATGCTTGCTCGTTCCCCTTTCCAGAGATCTGCCACCACGAGAATCATTGCTTTGAACTTAAACCCTCCATATGTGCCCAGAGGTCAATGCTGAAGCTTTGGTTACCCTGGAAACCAGGACAAAACTGCGCCAAGCCATTACTGCAATATGGGTCACTCGTGAAAAAAAAAGAGACAGAAAATGCCTCCCCTTCCAGCTAAGGGGTTTCCCATAGGGGAATCTACAGGTTTGAGCAGGTCACAGTTTATCCTGTCTCGTGTAGGGTGGGAGATGAAGCCCTGAGATTCAGAGCGCTTGGTTGGCCCCTGGTTTCCTGTGCTGACTGCAGAGGTGGAGGGCGGGATGTTGCACCCTTGGGCAATCCCCTCCTGTTCGGTGAGCAGCCACCCTGTGCTCATCAGTTCTTTGGGAAAAGCACCGAAATGAGATGCTAATTCCATCCTTAGTCCCTGAGAAAGGGAGGGGGCGTGGGTGTCGTACCTGCCATGGGATTTCAGATTGTTTCCTAAACAAATTGGAAACTCATACTCATCCCTTTGGAAAAGGGCCAGGTTGAACATTCAGAGATTTCAGTGATTTGCTAATTGTTGGGAAACATGACTGTCTGCAGGAGGCAAGAAATGTTTCTTTTATTGTTCTGTTTGAGAACAAATGCACTTCTGGTTTCAAGGAGTTGACACCGTCTTGTGGGAGGGAGATTTTGGGTGAGGAGAGGTGAAAATTACCTTCATGTCTCCTCTGAGGTCTCCTCATGTCTTCGTGACCCTTCTTTTTTTATCATTATTGTTTCCCTTGGCATGCTGTCAGAGCAGTCCATGTCTCTTCCAGCTTGTTTTAAGCATGGAGCCACCCTGTCAAGTCTTTGTGTGCTGAAGATCTTCCACATTTAAGAAGCCACCTTAAACCACCACTTATATGTGCTGGCTCCTGTCCACATTCTGCCTCTAGAGCCATATCATCTCATCCTCTTCTGCTTTCTTCCAAGATGCAGCTGTGTCATATTTTCTCGTTCTTTACTTCCCTTGTTGCTGCTTTATTCCTGGCCTGTCACCTTCACGGGTTCACCTCAGTTGCCACCTCTCCAAAATGCTGCCTCTACCAGCAGAAAGGACCCACAGTTGTACAAGCTGACGTACAACCACCTTGCTGCAGCCTCTGAGCTGGGTGTTCATTGGGAAGAAGTCTCCTTCTGCACAGCTATTAGAGGGCGAACCCTAAAAGCGTGGTTGGTTTGGCTGAGATCAGGCTGCACCTTTGACAGCAGCTTTGTTTGGGGTGTCGAACATCAGTACAGCACCCATGTAGCTGCTATGTCCATGGGAGGTGAAACTTCTGCATTTCCTCACATTTCCTTCCTCCCTCCCTCCCTCCCCTTCACTGTGGTCAGGCTGTCAAGGCACTTCCTGTGCCCTTTGTGTCTCTCCTTTTCCTGAGTAACTTCCCTTCTGGTATCTCAGCCCTGCTTCCCGACAGCTTTCCAGAACACCCTTTCTAGTGATCTGCAAAGGGTTAATGCCCTTCCTATGCTCCCACTGCTTGTGGCTCCTCAGTTCCTCCTCTGTTGGAACCTAAGTGTTTTGTTCGTGGTTAATGCAGGCAACTCAAGGCCAAAGAAATGCTTAAAAAATCCCCCCAAAACATGCAAACTGAACAGAACTGGGAGAAAAGGGGCGTTTGAATGAATTCCTCTTTATCAGGAACCCTGCTTCAGGTTTTACTCTGTGAACAAATGAGTCTTTGCTCTCCAAAAAGCACATAATAGCCACACGGGTTTTCTAGATTCCAATACGCAGCATTCCACGTGCAGGCAAACCTGCACCTGGGTCTGGCTCGACCACTCTTTTGGAATTTATTGCTTTGCAAGTAATGGAAGTGGGCTCTCAGCAGTGTGGACAATTAATATTCTGTGTTCCTCTCCTGGCAAATGCCATAAAAGCCTTAATGTCTGAGAGCTGGTGTCTAAAGCACGCCATGAACTAACCCCAGGGAGGGTTTGCATTTTCTCTCTGGGTAATGGGTACACAAGAACTTTGCCATGGCTTGCAGGAGCTGGGTCTGCACTTTCTGCTGCAGCCGTTGCAACATCTTCCTGTCATGTAGTGTCGAGTCATGGCAGCGAAACCACAAACATGAGGCTCAGGAGCCTTGGCACTGGTCAGTGCCTGTGGCAGTGCTCTCAGTGGTCGCAGAAAGCAGGTCTGCTACACAGCTTTTTGCTCTTCTGTTATGGTTTTCCCTCAAAACAGGGACCTGTAATCTCTCCATGTCATCATTAGAGCTGCCCCTTGTTTCAAACTTTCCCAGAGTGTCACAGCAGTGCCGTAGGGGCTCGACATTTAACCACGCTTCAGCTGTGGCACTGAGTGCCCAAATCAACCTTTCTTGTGTCCAGTTTAAAAAATCTGAGCTCTGCAGTGCTCCGTGCCCTATGCACCTTTCATGTTTGATAGTCTGAATAAATCCTTGCGCTACAGCAGACTCATTATTAAGAGAAGTGGGGGAGAAGAGGTAGAATAAGTAGGATAAGTCAAAGCCACAGTAATTCAAAACATATGTAAATCAGGCTATGAGACACCGTAATAAGGATGTAATGGAGGAGGAAAGAAAAAGAAAGTAAGTCCTATTGTTGTTTCAGTAGAAAAGCCAGCATCAGTGTGAGGTGGCCAATCCACCTTTCTCAGGGCTGTGGAAGGAATTTATGCTCTAAGCACAGAGTGCTCCGTGCCAAGGCACTGTAGGCACCCTCACATCCGTGGTGATGGTGAATCCCCGCGTCTGGCCAGCCCGGGGGTGACCATGGTTCATCCCAGGCAGAAGGACAAGGTGCTGCTGGGCTGTTTGGTGCCAGCCTGCCTCTCTCCAGGGGTTCGGGGAGCTCCACTGTCACTCACTGCCTGCCCAGGAATGCTTGGCAGGCGAGGCTGGATGCCTCCACCATCTGTGTGAAATCCTTCCAGCCATTTAGATTAAACATTGACTTCAGTAAAATGTAGGGCTCCTAATGACCTGACATAGTCCATATGGAGTAGCTGCCACAGATAGTGAGTATCTTGACACTGATTAATCACTTCTTCTCGTAGTGTATTTGTCCCTGGTTACTTGACACAGTTCTTCCCTAATAGCTTTGGACTAGTTCTGGGGTGTTCATATGACCTTGGCTTTGGGGAATAGCCCATCTGATGGCACACATTGCCTACTCCAATGTAGGCTTGGCTGATTTTCATCAAACTAACTTGGACTCTGGTTTTTGGGTTGTTTTTTTCTGTCCCCTGTGTACACCAGTCTCAGTCCTTCTCCGTAATGGGAAACACCTCAGCCATGCTGAACTCTGCCAGGTGCCACCATTGGCAATGGGCTGGGCTGGGTCTGTGTTGTACAGCATGAAGAAACTGTGATTCCGCCTCCATGCCCTTTCTTGACACTTAAAGGCACGACAAGAGACCTGCATTACAGATGCTCCTTGCTCTGGAACTGCAACTGGAGTCAATTACTGCTCAGACAGAGAGAAGTGATGCTGGGTCTTCTTTGGCTCTGACACCCCAAACCGAATGTGAAGTTTCTCAGTCTGAATGTTGTTCTCTTCTTCAAAGACAAGGAGATCCAGAAGCAGAGGCAGGAGGCCTCTTCCTGGCTGCTCTTCCATCAAGTGTGAGTCGTGGTTCCCCCATCCCTGGAAGTGTCCAAGGCCGGGTTGGATGGGGCTCTGAGCAAGGTAGGGGTTGGAACAAGATGAACTTTAAGGTCCCTTCCAATCCAAACCAGTCTGTATTCCATTATTAGACCCACTTCCCATGGGGAAGCATCACAAGTGAGAGTTACAGGCACAAAGGCTCTCTAGGACCTGTTCTGATGCAATCAGTCTCTCAGCTCTCTCCCCAGCCTTGGTGCAGGCTCTGTGTGCTTCAGCACTGGCTCTGTCCTGCGGCTGCCAGGTCAGGCAGGGGTTACTGTGCAAGGCAGTGACTCACCAGTTCCAGGAAGCAATGTATTTGTGGAATGTGCATCAAAAAGATCTTAAAAGATGTTTTCAGATTATTCTTTCTCCCATTTTTTCCTTGTAATTTATATAAATTGTTTTTCCCAGCAGAATGGCTGAAAAAATTCAACTTGCTGTTAAATTTGTGCCGCTTTCTTGTCACTCTTCCTTTCCTCTCAGACAACCTTTCAGACCTGGACAGGTGACTGACTTGCTGAGTATAAGGACTAGTGATGTGTCACGTGAATCGCAAGGACTGGGAACTGCTGCACCCCCTGAGCCTGGATCCCTCCTGCACAGTGGCTGATTTCAGCCTCATTCACCACAGGAGACTGCAAAGTTGACACTGTGATAGTTAGAAAGGGACATGTGGCCAGTGCTGCAGCCCATCCGAGAGCAATGCTGGCTCGCCTGGTGTATCCTGAGCTTCTCAAGGACTTTTGGAACCTCTCGTGGCGCTCCCCATCCTCAGGTCCACAAGTCCCGTGCTGTGAAAGTGCCAGCACCTCAGGATTGCTCACCGCTCTGATCCATGAATGTCTCCCATCTGATCCATAGCTTATAACCAATTAGTTGTTATAGACGGTCGTTTCACTTAAAGTAAGAGCTGGTTGGTTTAATCTTGAAATAGTTTGTCGTGTTCCTCAGCCTCTATTTGCAGACAGACTGGGGCAACTGCTCGAGATGACTGCTGAGGCAAATAGAGCCTCTCTCCAGGGTAAGAGCTGTTGATCTACGTGTGGTAACTGTGACCTTGAAACCATCCTAGGTACAGACAATCCTGTTTTTATGGCTCTCACCACTTGTCTCGTCCAAGAGTATAGTTAGCTTTGCTTTTTGGCTGGAGTTCACAAATCATTTTCTTTTAAAATAAACAAGTAAAAGATGTTTTGTCAGTCCAGCTACATTGTGCCTGTCTTATGCTCCGTGATACCTTGCTTGAGATCACAGAGGCTGCATATGCACTGTCTGCATTGTGTTACTTACATTACAATAATGTTCAGGAGGACAAAGATTACTCAGGCATCTGTCTTTGGAAACACGGATTCTTTGTAACACCTCCCTGCTAAGAGATCTTTAGTGATCATGTCAGTAAATTGCCAGAGTAGTGAATCATGTTCGATTTTAGATGCTATTCTTGTCACTTTAAGAGATTCCAAATAATTCTTTTGTTTTTTGTGAGCAATTACACAGACATTATGGCTTTCTCCACATTGCTGTGTGCCAGCTGAGCAGTATGAAGTTAGCCAGCACTGACTTTCTAAACTGGTGGCCGGGTTTGATCTGCTAACTTGCATGTTTTCTGCTAGTGCCCCATCCCTTGCAGTGTCTGTAGGATTTGTCCTTGAACGAATGACGACGGGTGTTGTGAAGCTGTCCCTTGTGACAGCAGCAGCGCCTTCTCTGAACGCCCTTCAAGCTGCACTTCCCACTTGACCTCTGAGCGTGGCTGTGGGAGAGACTTTGTGATGCTCCCAAACTCTTCAGCATCTTCAGTATGTCTCCATTGAAATGGTAATTTCTAGAGCATACTTCAGGCTCATCTCAGCTTTAGATAAAAATTAAATGTGGATTGCCTCATTCCGCATATTGAATACTAAGGGATGCGCTCATTTGTTCTCTCTGCAGACACACGATGCTCTGCCAATTTCCTTAATCCAGGCACAGAAGCAGTCAGCAATTGTTTCCATTCACTTTTGATTCCATCTATAAAAGGAAATACCTGCAATCACTAGAGGCTTTTCAGAGCAGGGATTTTGTAGAACTTGTCCAATTTCAACAAACTTTTTGTCTGCTGGCTTAATGGGCACTATCTGGCTGCACATCAGGGTGTCGGTTTTAGCTCCCATTGTGCTGCCATGTGTTTTTTATTGCAGAGATCATCAGTTATTTTAGGATTTCCCCATCTATCCCTGGCTGTCTACTAACCTGTCAAAAAAGTCTAACCCCCACCTCTGAAAGACTTTAAACTTTTCTTTATAAGTGGATTGCTCACTGGACTGATATTGCATCTTATATTTAATATTAATTTTCACAGACTTTCATGAGTCATCACACTTTATTCCATCTTCCTCTAGACCAATACTCCACCCTTTTCTCAGATTTTTGCCATTTCTCTGTCTATGTGGTGTTGATAATACCCAACAACTCCATGGCTGGATCCCCAGTAACATTTCTTAGTTATCTCCAGGAAGACAGGAGGAGATACATGAATGCACGACCATTTATCAGAGCGAATGAAGGCAGGGAGCTTTAATAAAAGGCTCACAGTTGACTTAAATTAATATTGCCCACTGTGAGGTTTTACAAAGGTTTTTCCTGAAACAATAGTCTGCATGGGGAATTCAGCATTGAGTTGCCCTGTAGCTAGGCATCAAACAGAGATTCAGGCATGACCAGGGCAGGGAGCAGCTCTAAGCCCAGCTCAGGGTGTTTGTGCCTCTCCTTTTTGCTGCCCCCAGTAACTTCTCCCACGGGAAGGGTGGGGAGGGGTGGAATTTCTGTGACCACAACTCTGATCACCCTGTGACTCTCCTTGTGCCTGGCCATATTCCTGCAATAATTGCAATAAAGGTCCAACCAGATGGATAAAACCTGGGAGTTTGTTCACAAGAGCTCGGCCAGAGATAAACCTGTGCTAACCTGGCTTAAGAAAACCTCCGCCACAGCTGAGCACTTATCCAGTATTTGCCAGAGCGAAGCTGGGAGAATGGCAGGAGTGCAAAGGCAGAGAGTCGCCCTCTCTAACCAGTGCATTTGAATTACGGGATGTGGAGCAGCATGAAACTGGGCTCAGAATTGCACAAAATATTCTGTTGTTTTGGGGATTTTTTTG